>RPOG01000162.1:0-425000 GCA_008086565.1 Thalassoma bifasciatum | reverse complement strand
ATGGGTTTTGGTCTACTCCAAATCAAGTATTTAACACAGCTGGATTATTAGATTACACAGTCAGATTTTCACCTGCTAACTGACCTTTCCTTATCTTTTTATTTCCTGATGAATTGGAAGGAGCACAATAGCACGTTTTCCTTTTTCAAGCCATTAAACCTGAGTAGAGCGAAACATTTGGAGCAGGAACATGGTCAGTGTTCGAAAAGGAAGGGGTTTAATGCTTTCCAATGTTTTGAAAATGGAATAAAGAAATAATGCTGGATGGTCATTATAAACCTGTTAAAGATTTTCAAACGTCTACATGTTCATATGTTGCAGAAATCTGAATCTGAATCTGTCAGTATGCTGCTCTAAAGTCTGTCTTGAAGAAAGCACCAAATCTTCACAAGGCTTTCTGAAACAGTAAGATCATTGCATAAGGATATCCTACATGTTTCACGACAAATTGGAGAACTGGGCCTCAAACATCAAGGTCTTCCCATAGCTTTGCCCTAAAAAGGCCTCTGGAGGGCTGGCCAATCAGAGAGAAGTGGGTTGTGGAGCGGGAAGACAGACCTTTTTTTAAAAAACACTTTAGATACATAGGGGTTTTATTATCTCTGAACTCTGTAAAGCTACTACATGGTTACCAGACATGAGGTATCACACCAAAAAAGGTACTACACTCCTCTTTAAGTGAGCTCATATTTTTTAAGTATCGGATGCCGACATTGTCCTCATTTTACTGATCATAGATGTTTCATCATGTCACTAACAATCAGCTCTAAATATGGATGTTGCTGATGAAACACAGCATACCTGTCGTCATGTCAGAATCTGTGGATAATTTTCTGTGGCACATTAATATTAGATGACATATTGAATATCTCAACCCCCTGAGGTCACTTATATAGAATGTTCAGTTGAAACAAAAATGTTTCACAATAATATCTTTGACCGACTTAAAGCGTCTTCTCTTTTCCTCTGCCTCCTTCTTCCTTCCTCTCTTATTCTCTCTTAAGCTCGCGCTCCCGCGCTCTCGTTTGCTATTTGAAGCAACTATTAGTGTTTTAACACCACAGGAAAGCGGCTTCATTGAAATGCAATGAAAACTGCACAGAGAAGGCAAAGTTAACTAATGGGCTCAAATTTTCAAACGAATGCAAGATTAAAGTCAATTGAATCTCCCATTGGGTTTTGAGTGAAACCCTTTGAAAAGAAGCCCCACAGTGGGTTTCAGAAATGAAAAATAGGGCTTGTTCTAAAATATTAATAACATTTTATACCCTCATTACAGCAAGCAATAACATTTGCTCAGAAACTTACTGCCTTCTTTACCTTGCGGTGCTGCAGAAAGAAGAGGAGATGTGTGTTTACCTGCAGGACCGTGGATCTGCAGATGTCTCTGACTGAAACATCAGAGTGCATTATAACTCTGCAAATGGACTGTATTCATATTTGATCTGCAGCTCTGTCTTTCCTCATGCTATTTCACTGTGAGCACTTATTGAGCCCTGATCCACTTAAAATGAATGAGCAGGAAGACATTCCCTGACAGTATGGTGCCAAAAATAAAATAAATAAATGAAAAGAAGAAGAGGGGGAAGAGATTTTCAGGGAGCGGGACTACAGAATAACCAAACAGAAGAAAGAGAGCAGGAGAAGAAAGAGAAAAGAAGAAGGTGTTGTCTGACTCAAAACCTTAGAGAGAGAACTACACGCATTCCTTGGAGGGCATTTTTTTCCTTCCTTGGCACTATTATTTAAGGAGCACACACAGCAGATCCTGCATCAACTCGCTGGCCTACTTTTTCAACTTCATATACCATGAATTAAATATATTTTACAATACAGCTAAACGAACAACACACAGCACATTAGGGAAAGTCGCTCTCATTCTTCGACAACATATTCAACAACTCTTTGTGTTTAAGCGTGCCTGCCTACACACACATGCACTTACTCTGCTGCTGTCTTTGGAGGATTTAAATGTGTCAAACTCACATGGTGTCTGAGACAAAGAGCAGCAGGCCCACAGGAGTGACAGGAGGAAGATCTGAAAACTCTTCATCGCCTGTAATGGGCTAGAAGTCATTAAAAACATCACTGCCGGCCTAATTAAGACGGGACATCTGGTCTTTCCTCACAGAATGGATCGCAGCAGAGTACAGATAACTCCTCCATGACAAGTTGAGAGGTGTCATACATCTCAGTGATCGTCAATCAACATGGGACTTATGGAGCGCTTTCATCATTAACGAGCAAATGCTTTGTTTCTACTCCATGAAAGAAAATAGTTAGACAAATAAAGAGAGTCTGAAGTTTTCTACTCTGTGTTGCTGCCAATTAGCTGGAATAAACTTGACTCTTTCGTCTTTGATGAAGGCAGTGTTTGTATGGAGCCAGAGCTGGCTGCGCTGTATTCGGTCATTTTATATTAAATGGGTCAATCACTGATGGAGCTACTGCTGCTGATTTAATGTGGCCTCAAATATACAGAGGAGGAGTAGGGACAAGATAAATACAGCCTAAGAGTGCAGCGTTTAATAGTTAGCCTATGACAAAAGGAGATATCAGTATTAATTAATGTGTTTTAAGATGAAGTGTTTATGCTTGAAGATGAATGCTTGGGTCAAGTTAATATTCATTTATTTTAATCTGAAATTTGTTTGAGACAGATTGCTGCTTCTGTTCTTTTATTGAAGACTGTTGGAGATATGGTTGCCATTTTCTGGTGACATCACACTTGGTAGAAAGATGAGAAACCTGCCTTTTCCTTCAATAAATGGATTTTAAAAAATCATCAGGATCTTTGGAAGCATTCAGATTGAGGAAACAGCATCAAGAGTGAGGGTTACCAGCAAAATGTTAAGGACAAACCCACCTGTGTCTGCCCTGTATTGCATTGTACTCAGTGTTGGACAAGAGAAAGAAAGCTAAAACTCAGCAAAAAAAGTACATATTTTTGATTGATATATGACTTTTTTGTTTCAGAAAACAAACAGAAAACATTGGAAAACCTGTTTATTACCCTTTTAAATGCCATTTTTGTAAGGAAGATGTATACCTGGGATGAGTAGCAGAGATAGAAATGTGGGTTGCGCCAGTAAAAAAAAAAAGCCAAATCTTCTCTGGCAATGCCAATCAGCCTATTCTGAAATTGCTGGTATGGTGTTGAAAATCAGGTGCCCGATCAGACATAAGTGCAGCTCAACATCTCGCAGTCATTGACGGTAAAGTTTGAAAAGACAGCTAACCAGCTAACACCTTGAATGTGTAACTTTCCAGTTGTGTCAAAGATTCTCAGCTGTTAGCTTGAAAGCAGATGAATGCTAATGTTGGCCGAATTCAATGGTGATTAATCGGGTATCATTTTGTTTTTCCCTTTTTTTCCCCCTTTTTTTAAATCTGTCATCTTCTGCTGTTCAGGAAAATTACTGAGTCAGTGACCAAAACAACATCAGGGAAGCCACTGTGAATCCTTGAGAAACACCAACTGAAAGCAGCTTTAACAAACTGCATTACAGTGTGTAGCATGATAATAGAAAGATATCCACACATTAACTCGATCAAAAAGTGTGTGTGAGGTTGAGGAACTGTGTTAATTGGAAGAGGACTGACATTTTATGTGACTAGCAAAATTTTAGAATGAAACAGCAGCAGTAAGCGCATTCACCCAACAGCAGAGGTAAAGCAATGACATCCCTGCTGTAAGAGATCCTTTACATGCTGATACAAACCCAGTCTACCTAGTTCTGGGTCAGTTCTGAACCTCCAGACTAACCCAGCTTATTAACTCTCCATCTAGCTCCATGTGTTTGGTTGTGTTTGGTTGTGTTGGGATGTGTTAGAGTCAGGTACAGTGAGTGTATCAGGTCCATATCTCCATGACCCAGCCTCATTATGCATGGAGCAGCAGCTCGATTTTACACACAGGGTGGAAGAACAACACTTTTTTTAGCATTAAAAAAAGACTCCAGTCAGACGCTGAAGGAGCCAATGCATGAAAATAATTGGAGCCCAAGGGGTAATATTTGTTCTCCTGAAATAATAATTATTCTTCTGGTCTTTGTGTGAGCCACAGAGGGAGAGCACAATCCACCATTATGTTTTCATCAATAACCGTTTGTTAGGGTCTACGGAGGCAGCTGTATTTCATGCATGTCGCCAGACTCACTGTTTACACGGATAACAGAACTGCTGCCACACAATATCCCTCTTATTCACCTCACGGGCCTGTAATAGACCACATTATAATACTGAAATTTATTCTGAAGGAACTCCTTATTATCCTCGGGGCTTATTTATATTTTACGCTGACATTATAGCTTGTTTATAACCATATTTCCTAAATGACATGAGAGGAAATAAAGAATATATGCTTATGAAGCAGTGAGCCTCAGTTTGTCATTCATCAAAAGCCTGCTTCTTATTTTTCCACACAACAAAACCTGTATGTTGGAGCTTTTTCTGTTCTACACTGAGCCAATTTTGTAAATTTCAGAATTGGAAAGAATGTATGGTAATCAAAAATGTTGTTTAAGTAATGTGGGGTTCTTAAAGACAAGCAAAAACTGTTCATTTTACAATTTCAGCCAAAAAATAAAATGTGAAGAATACCAGCCTCCACAAAGTAGGTGCTTGTTTGTTTTTTGAGTTTTTGACATAGGAGATAAAAATAAAACAGCAGAAAAGCATCAGAATTGTTTTATAATACAGCATGCAACAGAACCAGTACTCAACAGATCCCAACCCATTCATCAAGGTGAATCGTTCTTGCATCGCTCCATATATGTTTGGCTGCATCAACCGTCTACATGACAAACTGAGCTCCAGCTGCCCAACACACATCTGAGAAAACTCAGCGGCTTTGCTACATAAAAGCTTTAGGTTTTTTGCTATCTCAGAGACATTGTGCAAAAAAAAATGCAGAATGTTTGGGATTTTCAAACAGATAAATCCAACATCAAACTCAGTCCAGTGCTGCAGCACATGTACTTATATCACCTCCTCCCTCTCATAAGCACCAACAGAATGTGAAGGCCATTCTAAGTGTATAAAATTGCTCCATCAGTGCTGAAGCATTGAGACGCTCTCAATCAGCAGCATATCCAGTCCTAGACCTTGGATAAAGAGCTATAATAAGTGAATGAAAGAAGTCCTTATTTAGTCTAAAATAAGGCAATTTCTATGTAAATCGGCAATAAAGCAGAACTTTTACAAATGCATAAGCTCTCCTCTTATTGACACGTGGTAGTCGAAAATCGTTTAGCTGCTTGATAGCAGTCATCTTATCTGCAGGAGAGTTTGCTTATCGTGCTCTTATATTAATGTTTCCTGTGATATTAAGTCCTCCCTCAGATAAATATCTGCTCACTCTGCAGACACTCATTATTTAGGCAGGTAATTCCTGCAGCTCACAGCCACAGCATATTAACTGCTGCCAGAATATCAATTTCACATTGAACCTTGGATGCATTATTGATTGACCGCTGATATTGTTCTGTGAAAATAAGTGCCATTGGGTTATATTGTTTAATATGGATGATAATGCTGAGTCTCTACCTGGAAATAAGGTCTCCATGTCCTCCCCCCTTCAATGAGCTCTGATTGACTCCACTGATACTGCAGGAGAGTGTGCAGTAATGAAAACGTTAGCCTCGCTCAAACACATACACACACACACACACACACACACACACACACACACACACACACACACACACACACACACACACACACACAGTGCACAACTGTATGTCAAGAGTTTTCACGTCCACTCTGATATAACTGACTGAAGTTTGTTGTTAAAAATATTCTAGAAATGTCATTTTTATCCCTCCTCTTATATCATATTTGCTTTGCATCACCTGTCAAGGCGATGTCATTTCCTTTAAAACCTGCGACATGTAGATGACTCATGCTGCACTCAGGGTTGTGTGGTAACTTTTGGGGCAATAAAACACATCATTAGTTTTATGTTTATCCAATCTGGTGATAAAATCTACATGTTGATGTCTTGGACACAAAACTTTCAGGCTAGGTTGTTGTTAAGCATTTTATGTTTTTGAACATTGTTGATTTTCCAGCTGCTCTTCTTTCTACCGTCCTGGTGGTCAGCTCATCATATTTACTCCCTCGAATCAAATTAATCAGGTAGTCTCATGGTTTCTCATAACTTAAACAAAGGAGTAAAGAACTATTACTAAAAGTAAGCCAAAATTACAAGGGAGGAGAAAAGAAAAAAATTCAGAAGAAAAGTAGAAATCTTGAAATAAATTGTTAAAATTTTGAATTTTTATCTCATTTATTTGAATTTTTACCCCAAAATTTCTTCTGATTATGGGGGCAACATAGAAGAGCCAGTTTTCAAAAAAAAAAAATTCAAACTAATTGTATACTTTATTTATGATAACATAGCTGAAAAATGTAGCTTTCGATCTTGTTAAGCTACTACAGTGGTACCAGGGGACAGTATGGAGTCTAGAAAAAAGTACAATATCCCCTCTTTAAGTTAGGTTTATGAAGCTGAATACACAGAAACACAAAACAGGCTGTCTATCCAATTCAGGAAACCCCAACTTGTGTTTAAACAGCAGTGATTACACAAAGCAGACCTTATATGATAAGAACCACAACACCAAACACTGACATGCAACATGCAAACTCCTCAGACGCCACAAGTGTTGGTGCAATTTAACTGTAAATTATCTATCTGAGAATGTTCAGTTATCATGAAGGGTCTGTCTTAATGATTTGAAAATCTAATGCAATGTCTTATGCAGATAGTAATACAAATAGATGTGAAATGTCTGATTTACGCGTCTGTTTTCAGCAGAACACTCGGTGTCTGAATCAGAGTCATGTTTGATGTATCTGAGGCTCAGTGTGTTCGGGTTTGAATCACTCGCCTGTCACTTGTCTGGCTGCTGATAAGTACATCCATTTGTAGGGCGTTGGTTTATTTATGCTGTTTCCTTTAAATATTCACATTGTGGTGATCCATGGAGACAGAGCAACAGATGAGGCAACAAGCTGCCAGAGGAAACAGACGGAAAACAAGTTCAGAGAATAACCCCACATTTCTCTAAGAAACTCTAAATCAGTGGTTTTAAAGGTCACTGATAGGATAAGTGTGTGTGAGCACTTTAACTCCAGTCAGGTCAGAGTTTAAACAAGATTGATTGTGACTCGTGTTCTTTTAACTCCCTCCTAGCTTATCGAATATCATAACACCTGACAAAAGTTTGAAAGTCTACTTAAATAATGCTTTGCCATCAGTGACAGCCTCCAAAGAGCAGAATGAAAACTTAAATAGACTCCCACTGGTCGTTTCGTTGTTGGCTTCATGTTTTTCACTTGATATCTTTATTCTCAGCAAGAATCTTGTTTTTCCCTCAACATCTTTTCTCTCACACTATCTTATCTTAAAGTCATATTTTCCTCTTTGAGTATCTTGCTTCTCTCATGGCATCTGGCTATTTAGTCTGAAAATCATACTGCTGAATAAGGATCATGTTTTCTTGCAAGAATCTGATTTCTCTTTTATCAGAATGATTGGCTAATTGTACGCTGCTGAGTGAGGTTTTACCGCTAAAGCACAGTGAGCGGGTGCAGCGTTTTCAGTCAGAAGCATTTGTATGAAGTGATTTACAAGCTTTGTTTATCCTGTGCGAATGCACCACTCCAAAAACTGATCTTAGAGGGTAATTCTAAAGTTACCAGAGGCCCCCACTCCTTCATTCTACTTCATTCATTTTTGTCTCTGAATCTAGCTTTCTCTGTCGCCTTTTTTTCAGTATCTTGTTTCTCTCTGTGTATCTTTTTTTTTCACAGAACTTTGCCTATTTGTTCAGTATCTTTTTTCTTTCTGGCATTTTTTGAGTCTTTGGTTTTATTTAATTTTTCTTTTCAACTCTCGCTAATGACATTTTAACGTGAGGCTCGATGAAGACTGACAATTACAGCCACCCTCTAGTGATCAGTCAGGGAACTGCATTTCCAGGGTTTGTCATATTGAGCTACATTCCTCATCCCTGAATCCTCCCTCCTGCAGTTTCATGCGTTTCTCATAATCTGTTTCTTTCTTCTTCAACCTAAAAGTCTCTCCAGTTTGGGAAACATCTCTGCGTCTCTTCAGCAGTGACAGTCGAAGCTACAATGAGAGCTAAGTGTCTGTTAGAAGTGTCATCCACAGTGTGGCTGAAATAAAATCTCTTTCAGAAACACACCTGCAGCGTGTTGAACACCAGCACCTGACATGTGAGGAAATCAAAAAATCAGATTTTCTATTTTGGGTTTCTCCCCCATCAGTGATCAGTACAGAATCACGTTCAGATGAGGGGAATCATAGATGGCTCCAGATGATGACAGGCTGAGTGTGCAAAGCGCAGTTATCTTTGCGGTTCTTCATTCCAGCGTATCCATCCTCCTGATGGAGGAGAGTGAGAGGAGACAGCTCCTCCTGTTCCTGTCTCTGTGAGTTCCCTCTGGATCTTCTCATGTGCACACGATGTAGATATTAATACTCAATAACTTTTAATGTTTTAGCACCATATAATTCTTCATGTTCCGAGATTCAAAATTACAATGATTTCAATTTAAAAGTCTTCAAATATGGGGTTAGCGCTTGTTAGCTTAGCACACACATAGCTGGAAATGTCCTTCATAGGGACACATTTTACGTTGAGACAGTGAGGACATTAAGTATTTGTACTTGTACTGCAGTATTTCAGTAAACAGGTTCAAAGTGCTTACCTGAGCTGAATCAGCAGGGAAATCATCTGCAGCAGTTTGTTTCATCAGCTCCTGTCTGCTCTCACCTCAGCAGCACAAATCACCTCACAGAGCGGACAGAGGAGAGACAAATGATGCAGAGACGGGGAGTCCCTTGCTCCTGGTGGTCTCCTGCATAAACACAGAGCTCATCCTCTCAGTCAGAGTCAGAGTCTTACGCGGAGCAGATAATAGCTCACACAGATTGATTATGAACAGCTCTGATTCTTCGTACTGTACAACACCTTCAGACTGTGTCCCTGCAGAGACGTACACATATATAACAGAGGATCAGGAAGAAGGGGGGTGATCACAGGGGGATTACAAGCTGACGCTCAGAGAGTCGGTATATTAAAACATGAAGCAGGAGGACTGTTCGCTCTGCAGAAGGACAGAAATGAAAAGAGAGGAAGAAGATGAAAAAGACTGAGTTCTCTACTTCCTTCTTCCTGGGGGGCTTTGAACCCCCAGCATCACGACTACATGCCTCATTTACAGTCTGACACACAATGGATCCCTTCAAACACTCTCTGGTACCTGTGTAAGATTACATGTGTTTGCATGTCTCTGCGTTCTCTGATAACAACAAAGTTTTCAGTACTGTATTTTCTGGACTATGGGCTGCTACTTTTTTCATACGATTTAAACCCTTAAGTTACACAATAATGCAGCTAAATTGTGGGTTCTTTTGGGCAAACAAGCTCCATGCCACCAGTACAATTAGGCCCCATTTACACAACAATGCAAAAAATGCAGTGAGAAAAATCTGTGCTTACCTAGAGACATCCAGGGTGTTGTAGTATGAAAGCCAGGCCTGTAGTTGGTGATACAAGTGTAGGAGCGTTATACACAACTACGGTTTAGAGGCAGAAGAAGAGGTGGGCTGATCACCTGAACGCTTCTTCGCTAATTTCAGAAATGGTGCCATAGATGCACATTTTCTTGAGAGACACTCAGTAGATTCAAGCACAAAACAATAGTCTGC
The DNA here is from genome assembly GCA_008086565.1 of Thalassoma bifasciatum. Classification (NCBI taxonomy): domain Eukaryota; kingdom Metazoa; phylum Chordata; class Actinopteri; order Labriformes; family Labridae; genus Thalassoma; species Thalassoma bifasciatum. Next base: position 415,258 of record RPOG01000162.1, on the reverse strand, counting down.
TTTTGTAACTGTTGCTGTCTTGATTCACATATGGCAGAACGACAGTGAAAGTGTGATGAGCAAAGTGGGGTGCGACGTCAGCATTTCCACTGAAAACTCCAGCTTACCGTTTACATGGCAACAGTGAAACAGCGTTCCAGAAAAACCCACTCTGGAGGCCATTTTCAAAAGTTTCTGATTTAAGTCTGCTAAAACATTGTTTCCCTTTAAACCACGCCAGAAGTCAGCAGATTGCAGGCTTGTATTTCAGGTGTGACACCCTGATGGTTGTGGCATACGCTCTGGTCCCTCTTTTAGAAAACAAAAAACAAACAAACAAAACCTCCACCCAAGTCAACCTCAAATGGCACTGTCACAGACTTTCGCCAAACTCTGGAGATGCATGTCAGCCAAGACAGCTCATCAATATCTAGGGCTTTTCACATCTCAGTCTAATCCAAACCTGGCACTCTGCCAAAGGAGATTTTTTTTTATTGGCTCAGAGACCTTTACAAGGGATAAACATAAGTCTTACCCTGGATCTTCAAACTCAGCTCCCTTCTTAGAGGACCTGATGGTCAAGTTTAGAAGTTTGTCATAGTGTTTCTATCCTTGCTGAGAACAGCCTCAGCCAAGTTGCGCCCCCCTCTGGAGATGTCTATTATTTTGCCAAAATATCCAGGATGCCAACAAAAAGTCATCCTCCATCACCCATAGAACTCCTCCCACACCAAGTTTCTAAAAGCAAAGCCACTGAGTCACCTTGCACCCGTCTACGACTAGAGAACTCTAAAGGCCTCCCTGGCTTTCCTCCGCCATCACCAGGCTCGAAAGGTTCGCGTCAGTCCCTGATGGGCTTTCAACCACAACTAATGGCATTATCTTCCATAATGAAGGCTATGAACATGGACTGTCCAGACTCCTTGACCTTATTCTTGGTAGACTCAGAGAGGAATGTTGTGCAGTATGATTGACAGTTTGTTGTTTATAGCCAAAGGAGACAGAGTTATCGACTCATTAGAAATCACTACAGGAGGATCACGTACTGCTGCACAGCTCGCACAATCAGCTTGAGGCTGTGAAATCAACCTTACATCATCACACATACTACTGGCCTAACCTCACCGGTCTGCTGCAGTTGTTTAAACTTGTATTTTCCCAAAGTGATGTGGGAGAAAACATGATTTAACTGATTTGTACTCCAGCCAGATTGTTGAGTTCGTACTGCCGTGTGGTTTTCTCTTGTCTGCAATTTAACAGGTAACCTCTCAGTCTGGTTTTCATAACATATGTTCGAGGGGACGCAGAAGGCACCATAACCAACAACACCAGGAAGGAAACACAGAGACTGAATGCACAATAGATAACAAGCAACAGGTGTGGACACAGATTTCATTATCCACACTAATGAGGGTAATGAAAACACAACAAGGTAGAAAGTATAACTACACCAGAGATCAGGAGCTACAAAATAAAGAGGAAATACAATAAACTGATGAAAAAATACAGGTGGAAATGCACTCAAAGAATACACCACAAGATGTGACATAAGGCAAATCTGCAAAATGAAACAGGGAATGAAAGACAGAGAAAAAACAGTAACCACTTGCAACTATTTCGAACAAGAACTTGTCATGGCTATTTGTCAAAAAAAAATCCTGAAGAGACATAATGGACCAAGAAGTGTCTTTATATACTCATTATGACAATATCAGAGTGTGTTGCTGTCATGTGGTTGTAAATAGGATACCTCACAAACACCTTAAGACGTCATAAGTGGTCTAACTTACCTCTAAACAAGTTTGACAGTCAGTGGTCTTCTACTGCTTACAAAAAGTTTCAGGCCAAACTGATTTGCCCAAATTTTCAAAGACTAGTGTGGTGTATAACTGTGAGGACACACTGTGGTGTGTCTGTGGTCATCACTGGCATTTAGCACCTAGCAGGCAGATGTCTCAGAAACATCTGGATGTAAAGTGAATCCTGCCTTACTATACTACTATACTACACTATACAAGTTCACTATAGCAACTCCGTAGAGCTGGTGAGAATTTAGTATTGAAAAAGAGTAATTTTCAGGCTGTCAGACATTGGGGAAGTGAGCAGTCAGCAGCACAGGGAAACGTTCCTAAGGATTCTGTATTAAAATCTGTAATCCAGCAAGATTCTTCGTGTAAAATAATGGCCTACATACACATTTTTTCACCTTTATTCACTCTCAAGTCACTCATTTATGTGCCCTTGTGTTCCTTTATCACCTTTTCTTTGCTACAGACCAGGAGCAGATGTATGTTGGCAAAGATGTCTAAAGTAAACCCATCATCTCTGAGGGAATACCCGTTCTCACAGGTATTAAATGGACCGTTTATTCATATGTGTTAAAATGGCAAACCACAAATCCAATCTAAACATCCCATTCTAAGCGGCACATTTTGACTGTCAACTGCTGCTCGGCACAGCAATCAGGGATTGTCGGGGAGAGATTAAAAGATATTTTCCTCTTCAGGCGGAGTAAATTGGTTTTGGATTAAGGCTGATTGATTGGTGCTGAGGTACCCAGCAGTCTGTTAGAAGGCTTCGCTCTGAACACACGAGTCATTTCAGCCACGGCTACTGGAGGAAACCACACCCGGGGGATCGATGGAAATAATGCAAACCTTACCTGAACCACATTGTTCAAGGTTAATGTTGAAAACCTGCAGAAAAATATTTACAGGAACATCAGACAAAATAAGAGTGTATGTAAGTGTAAGAACAGAGTGTGTGCACGCACATACAAGCTCAGGCAGTCTGATGTCTGTGTGTTTGACAAACAAGCTCAGGCTGTGTTGCTTTTTCACCCTTCGTAACCTCTTTTCAAGTCTACTTTGAGGACCCCTGCAGAGTCTGATTAAGGAGACCCTTAAAGGTTTGTTTTGAGGTTCCCTGAAGTGTCCTTTATGAAGTAAACCAACACCTGTTAGGGTGCTTCTTGGCCTTTGTTTTACCCATAAAGTTTCTGTTTTTAGGTACCATTTGGTGTCTGTATATGGGTACCCTTCACTGTCTGCACTAAAGCAACCTGCAACATCTGTCTTGAGGTGCAGCTTGACCGTAGATTCACTTTAAGTATCTGTTTGAGGTTCCCTTTGGTGTCCATATCAAAAAAACCTTTACTTTCTGCTGTTAAGCTACCCACAACAATATCTTTGAGATCGATTTTTAGTTTTCTTTGAAGTGGTATTTGTTTTGTGGTGTGCCAGTTTTTCTGTTTTAAGGTACCCATTGGCATCTGTACCTGGGAACCCAAAGGGTGTTTTTACGGTCCTCTTCATGTTTAATTCAGTTGTATTTTTCACCTAGAGCTAAATAAGTTGTTTGTCAGACACCAGATAGTTTCTGTATATTCCTTGACTAACTTACTTGTCTTTTTAAAGTTGCAATTCAACATGCTTTTGAAGTACCCTTTGGCAGGTGGTTAAAGATGCTTGTCATCGTACCTTGCAGGTACAGTGCTACCCACAGCGCGCACTGTGCATTGCTACAGCAACTGCAGCTTCACCATCAGCTCTACCATTATGTCACCCAAAAACCAGATTGTACATGAACCACATGACACAGAACAAGCTTTCACAATTCATAGACCAAAGTACATTGGATGCTTGTGCAGCTTCAATGGTTGAGGCCAGGAAATACCAGTACATTGCCATCAGTTCAGTGACAAAATGGAGCATGCAAGCTAAACCTGTTAACAACAGTTATTCAAGTCAGATTATCAAACTTCAAAGTAGTTGAAAGTGAATTCCCTTGATAAGTACCAAGCACCATCAATCTCTGTCAACATACAGTACCAACACTGGGAAACAGCATCTCCTGAACAAACCCCAGCAAAACCAGTCAGGCACAACCATAGCAACAAACAATCCTGAATATACTAAAAGATCACAATAAAAGGTTCTTAACACTCACCCAGCAGTTGTCAGTGAAATCCATCCTCTGATCCCTCAGAATTCTTCTGTAATGGTGGCCATTGTGTTTCATACAAATGCATAGCTTAGTCCACGACAGCCCGCTACAGCTATGGATGATGACAACGAAGGCTAGCACCAGCCCAACGCTGGGCCCAGGGCTGTTTTCATCAAAACATAAAAATCTGATTGGCTGTTGACACAGTCAGTCAAAGTTATAATCAATGCTTAAAGGAAAGGCCAGAGGCTGGCGGTACTACTGGAGCTGGCCCAGGTAAGTTGTGATGTGTTTAAATGACTTTAAGATATGATGGAAATCTCAGCTTGACCACACACATAAAACAAATAGGCAATATTATTGTGTTGTACTGAAATAAATTATTGAATTCAGACAAATTCAGACACACAGACGGATAATTATTTAAAGAAAAACAGATATGTGTCTGTCTTGGGAAATGTGGTATCATTTTGTTATTTACTTTCGTGTCTTTGTCAATGTGCCCCATACAGGTGTCCAAAATAAGTCTGTAGAGTTCTTTCAGAATTATTTGGCATGCTTTTGATGTACTTAATGGCACCAGTTCAAAACAACAAAGAGGTTGTGATATATGAAGCTGAGGTACCCTACTTTTCACACTTGAAACTATTTTGATGTAGCCTTACTTTATAGAGACAGCGTCACAATTTGAGACTAAACAAAAGAGCAGAGATGATGGTCTTCTTGTGTCAGTCAGAAAATCTGTACTGAAAACATTTTGTCCCAGTGAAACAGTGTCCATCTGCTGGCTGTTCCCATCAGCCTTTGTCCTCTCTTTGCAGTTCAGAGTCACAGAATAAGACAGTCTATTACCTCAGTCCCTGCTCTCTGACTGCTGCTGCTCTCGTTTTATATTCCCTCTAAATGAAAAGGCGCTTGAATTAAGTAATCTCCATTAAGTCTCAGTGGAGTAATAAGAAGGGTCAATACTCTTTGGCCCAGCTATTCTTTAGATTGGGAGGACTCCCTTCTGACCTATTACTGAAGGTGATTCTCAGACTTTTTTGTGGAACTTCTCTCTCTCTCTGTCCAAAGACAGAGTCCGCCTGCAGGGGAGAAAAGTTGTCATTAAAATAACCGATCCCTTGACCCCACTTGAAGGTCTTATAGTGGCAGCAATTACTGAGTGTGTCTTTAAGGAGAGGCTGAGCTGGTCGTTAGTGTGGACTGTCCCCCGGCTTATACCCCAGGGAGAGAGCGAGCATGTGTGTGTGCGTGTGTGTCGGTGGGGCTGAGAGCAGGATCTTTAAGCCTCTGGATGGTCTGAGAGGACTCAACTGAAGAGGAGGAGGATAGAGTGTCCTCGAGTTAAATGTCAAATCCTCAGTGAGGAGACTCTCTGAAGGACGGAGATCTGAAGCTGTGCTGATGGGACAAAATACACACATCTGATGACTGACAAATATCTGTATCCTGTTCGTTCCCTACATGGAAACCTTTACATCTGCCAATCCTGAGTGAGAACTGTTCCCTGTCAAACCCTGTACTAACAGCCTTTCTGTTCACAGCATACTAACTCTTCTGGGGACTCCTCAGAGACAGTCTTCAGTCCTTTGTCATACCCAGGATACAGACTAAACATGGATATGGGTAAAAGACGCTCACTGTCATGCTACACAATAGTTGCCAGTGATTTTGCTGCACTGTAACTGTTTTTTTGTACTCTTAGCAGCATCGTACCATATCATCTGCTGTAACTGACAAGGAAGATCTTTTGTATGTTTTGTAAACAATAAAAATTGTAATAATACAGAAAATAATTTCATAGTAGCACCCCCAAGTAGTTCATCATGACTGTGAGTAAAATGTGCTGGTTTTTATGGACTATTAAAAAATAAAAAAGCGGGACAAGTTTACCAGGACTCACAAAAGTTTCCATGAATTAACACCCCCCCACCCAAAAAGAGAAAACAAAAGACAAGCTAACGTTACTCAACAGAGAAGCTTACAGGCAAAGTTATCATAAATTGATGGCTTAAAACAGAAAAAGCTTGAAAAAAATCAAATGAGAAAGAGAAATCCTACGACACTGGCCAGGAGAAGGTGCAGCGGCAAGATGAATCAGCTGCAGCCTCAAAAGTTTATGACATCAACAAACTCAAAAACAAACATGGCAACTGTGGGGAAGGTATCGCTAACGTACCTCTTGCATAAAAGACAAAAATAGACACAGTGTTTTAGGAGGAGGTGGGCGATGAGGCCGTCAAATAAATCTCGTTTTTCTTCAAAAAGTCCTGCCATTGTGACATCTTCTTTGTGTCTCGCTACAGCAACATATAGGGTAGTAACAGCAACACTGCCCCCTCAGTTTACAGTGGTACTGCTCCGTTTGGTCCATCCATAATCTTTGGGGAAACGTGAAGAAACACCAACAAAATCAACACAAAGCATGAATAGATGGTTCAGTCCGTATCTGGATCCGTATTTAACATTGAGCATATATGAGTCTTAAAACTGCATGGCAACAACAGCAAAATTAAAGCCAGACTCAACATGAGTCTGAAAGTCTGCAGAAAACAGCTGACAAACCTGTCCCCAGACAGATAACATGCTCCCTCTTAGTGTTCATTTCCACACATTAGAAAATCATGTGAACAATGTCAGACAGGCTAAAGTTTATGGATCATTTGCATGCTCTGAAAGCAGCTTACTCTCCTTCACACACAGTTTTCTCCATCAGAGCTGAAATTACCTCCTCTTTAAAGAGCAGCAGCCTGACACCACGCTCCCTCTGCTCCGAGCTGCTGTTTTAGCTCTCTGGCTAATTAGACGGGTGACAGCAGTGGCACTGATTGGCATTATAAAGCTGAACTATCACTGCTCACCGGTTCCAGACCCCCCCTCCTCCCCCCTTGCCTCCCTTCCTCCCCTCTCTGTATCTGTTCAAAGTTTACATCAGAGGAATTATTTAAGATAAAAGACAAAAAGATTCTCCCCTGACAGATATTATCATCGCAAGCTTTTCTGGAAAGAAGTGCTAACTTACTTTTTTCTTCCCTCTTTTGCTCTCCTTCAGTGTCTCCCCCTTCTCCTCTTTCTGCATCCCCCCTCACCTCTCTCTGTCTCCCCCTCTGTGCCTCCCAGTGGAGGAGAGGAGGAGGAGCAGAGGAGTGAGTGAGCTCTGTCACTGCTAAGTCTGGCTGCACTACAAAGGTTAGCAGATCTGACTGTCAATAGTGTCTTGTGGGTGGGAGGGGGGGAGGATGAGGGAGGGGGTGAAGGGAGGTGAGGTGGAGGGTGGAGGGGGCCGGTCGCTTTGAGAGAAAGAGATACTTTGATATTTCGGAATGTTAGAAGGGTGAATGTGGAGAAGTGGAGGTTGGGGATCTAATTACCGGGCCATAATTGGGGGCTGGGGAATAGGTTGCCGTCCTCTCAACTCGCTGCAGATCAATTATGTTAAGAGAACATCTGTAAGTAGAGCTTAATGAGGTCCATTAGAGCAACATGCGCTGCCTTCCCTAACGCTGCTTGTCAGCTTCTTGGATGAGCTGGAGTGTGCTGCTGACTGGGGACCTGCTGGAGGGGCTTAAATAGGAGAGGAGGCTCCACTCCGCAGCGCTTTCCTCCGCCGGAGAACCACACAGACACACCGGAGCAGACAGAGAGGAGAGGACAGGACGCGGTGAGAAGGAGGAGGAGAAGACAGGGAGACCACTGAGACAGAGGAGGGACACGGTGAGGGAGGAGAGACTATATGCGCTTGGACTGGGACGTTTCAGATCTGACATCCAAGAATAAAAAACTTGAGCCGAACTGTTCTGCAACTCCTGCCCGGGTGGAGTTCAGAGTTTCCTTGTGGACACGTTGCTTCCTGAGACGAGACACTCCGCTGGATCTTCTTCTGCGCACTCCTGGCTCTACTTCAAGGTATGACTTTTAGTTATGATGTCCCTGAGTGCGGAGGCTGTGCGTAATGAGCGCGGCGCAGGCACAAGCGTCCGTCTTCTGCGGGATGAGTCGCAGCAGCTGAAGTGTTTGTGTTTGTGTTGTTTTTTAATGATGAGGACGTCTGGTCGTTTCTTTGGATAGAGATCCCTGCTCATGTCTCCATCACGGGGCGGAGGGTCTGGGGTCGTGCAGCTGGTAAACGCATCCTCCTCGCGCTGCATGTGTGTGTGTGTGTGTGTGTGTGTGTGTGTGTGTGTGTGTGTGTGTGAACTGGAGCGCTTGTTTTCGAAGGACGGTTCGCTTCCCTCCGCGTGTCCTCCACCCTGCCTGCCTCCATCCACCACTCGCAGGGAGGGGAGGAGCGGGAAGTGTCGGAGCGGTGAGTGAAGGCAGGGTGAGAGAGGTGGCAGCCTCACACACTCTGCAGCAAATTGCGTGATTACCGAGATAGCGCGCGCTGAAATAATTCAATCCATGACAAAAGCTAATTACTGGCAGGTAATACGCTGTCAGCTTTAATGCAGCTCATCACTCAGAGCGGCGCGAGAACCGCTTTATGACCCATCTCATTATCGCCGCGGTTTAGGCTGGAGCCGCATGCCAACTATTGACTCGTGTCTTCTCCCCTCTCTCTCCCTCCCTCCCTTCCTCCCTCACCCCTCTACAGGAATATTTAAGAGAATAACTTGTCAGGCTGAGTGTAGGGACACGGGCCGGAGGGTGAGATGTGAGGTGGTGGAAGCACGAGGCACCAAAGCCTGGACACACTGGCCTCTTCCGGTCCACACAGGCCAAACTGCTGATGGTCAGGGTCTGAATCACTCGTGAGTGATTCAGACCCTGACTTGGACCATCCTTTAATCTCAGAAATGATCCAAATTCAGAGAGGGGGAGGCATAATCAGCCCTCGTGAGGCTGCACAAGGCGCATGCGTGTGCGGAGAAAGGACGCGAGATGAGACAACGGTGACCCCAGAGCAGAATAAAAAAAAAAACATTTATTTTTTACCTTGACCTCTCCATGTACACACTTTTGTTCCAGTGTCCTTTTATTATTCTTATCTTAATATAAACAAGCGTTCTGACTGTCATAATATTCAGAGGCAGATCAGAAAACATGGGACCTTACTGGTATTGAAAAGGTGACTGTATCACCTTTTGGTTGATGGGGCTTCAGAATGTCAACATCTGTGTCACTGAAGGTAGGTGATCTCAAGTGAAGGCTTCCTGATAATTAAAGGAATATTGAGCCAGTTTACTGACACCTGACACTCACCTGAACATCTCTCTTTGGAGGGATTTAGTATTGATGTACAGTTGACAGTGTTTTCCCGTAAACGCAGCATTTGTGTAACAGAAATATAACTAACAGTCTTGTAAAGACCCACCTGTCTTTTACAGTTAAGGTTCGAGCGTCCGCGTGCTCTTCAGAAAAAAGTATGCGTTCTGGGCACGCGCTCGTGCTGCCTGTTAGCCTCCTTTCGCGTGTCGGACGTTAGTGAGTGACCTTACCGGAGATGAGTAGCCTACTGTCTTTCCGGAGAGGAGCACGAGGAAGGGAGGGAGCGGGGGAGGAGGAGGTAATAAAGCTTCACCGTGTCTCTCTCTCTCTGTCTCTCTCTCTCTCCGTTTACTCGCTGATACACAGTGATGGTCCGCTCCCTGCACGCGCCACAGCGGGTGGACGAACACCTGTAGCGCGGTAACATCCATCTCGCTCACTCACTCGCTCATACACAAGCGCGCGCGCCCCAGGTGGGGCTCATTATTACCTCTGTCCTGAAGGTCTCTTCTCGCGCGGACACGGAGATGACGGCTTGCTGAAGTTTTATGCGCGCGAGGATCTGCACAGGAGCTGGAGGTCACCCTTCTGTTCACCTGGATCAGAAAGGTGAGGGGGGTTATTAAATAATACATTGTAGTTTAGGCATGCTTTAAAGTATGGGATGGTGAAAATGATTATTTCAAGAAAAACAATGTGAGGAAGGAGAAAGGAGAGGGAGCAGAGTTTTACAGGAGTGTGTGTGTGTGTGTGTGTGTGTGTGTGTGTGTGTGTGTGTGTGTGTGTGCGTGTGTGTGTGTTTGTGTGTTGTGGGGTGGGAGGGGGGTAATTGTTTCGGAGGGGAGAGCTCTCTCTCTCTCTCTCTTTCTCTCTCTCGCTCTCTCCCTGTCACGTCAGCTGTGACTCGTGCAGCGCGTGCAGCACAGCCGCTGCGTGTTGGCCAGTAGGATTAGATGGTCGCGGCGCGCGGAGTGGAAGCATCTCTTTGTCGTCCTGTCATTCGCTGCCTGCCTCTCTCCGTGCGCGCAGCTCCTCCGGTGCTCGGTGAACGAGCCTCTCACAGCGGCAGAGAACACCCCTCTCTCTCTCTCACTCTCTCTATTTCTCCCTCTCCTTCTCCTCTTTTTCTCCCTCTCTCTCATTAAACGGTCCCTCGTCTTCGTCTCTCGTTCCTCTCTCCGTGCACCGCCGCCGCGCTGGATCTCTCTCCCCCCGCTAACAAAGCCTGATCTCGGCTGCCTGATCCCGGCTGCCTTCCTTGCAGACAGCAGCTCTCCGGTCCGGCGGCTCCGGGTTGCACGGTGGAGCTTTGGCGGCTTCAGCAGCTCAACAAATGCAGAAAAGGGAGAAAAGTTTCGGTAAGATGCTGTGTGTGTGAGTGTGTATGTGTTTGAACGGGCCGTTTCAGGTGTGTTTGTAAAACAAGCGCGTGTGCGTCGAAGGATCTGGTCCGGATCGTAGCCGATCTGGATCGGTATTATGTCCTGTGTTAAATCACACTGCCTCAGATCTGGGTCTCTGTTCCGTGTCCGTGAATGCTTAACCGCAGGTTGACTGTTTGTGTTACTGTGTTTGAGTGTGTATGTGCGCGCATGTGTGTGTTTTAAATCCGTTATTGGACTTTACGGCTCTCCGCTGCCATGGCAACAGTAATTAAAGCGATTGGGTGAAATGTCAGCATCTCTCCGAACAGCTGCGGCTGAAATAGCTGCTCTGCTCTTCCCTCACACTCCCTCCGCTCACACCGGGACCACACTGGGCTGCATGTGGCTGGGACCGGTGGCGACAGCAGCCCAGAGGGGAAGGAGAAGAAGAAGAAATAGAGGGAATGAGAGAATGATAAGAAAACAAAACAGATAGGATTGGGCTCCTTGGAGCTGTGATTCTCTGCTGCTAAAAATGAAGCTTTTGTTCAGCTCCCTCCTCCTCCTCCTCCTTCCGGCAGCAGGAGGAGCAGGCTGGTCTGGTTGCTGATAGAAATTCTGGTCCTTTTCTTTGAAATTGAGCAGACTCTGTAGTGGAAACGAGCTGAATCAAAACACTGATGCCCTATCAGGGTGACAGTCTGTGATTTATCAGTGATTGTGAGCTGTTGGGGCAGTTTTTGCACTCAGGTCGGCATGTTTTTGATTCGTCTTGGGGTGTAACTTCCTCCGACTGACCCTAATTAAAACCCATTAATTTTCCAGCTCTGATGCAGATGTCTGGTACAGGACAGACAGATTTTTACGTGAGCAGAAGTCGTTATATCAGCTTCATACAGATGTGAGGGACAGAAAACTCCTCAAACCTGAGGGAAGTTCTGTCCAGCTGACATGTTCATGAAGAAGATTTCAGGTTTCACAGAAAGACAAGAGCTGAAAGTAAAAGTTAAACACTGAGCGTGTGTGAGTGTGTTTGTGTGTGTTGTTAGCGGGACAAAGGGGAGTGGGGGTGTGCCTCCTCTCCTCGGGGAGCAGCAGGAGAATACTAATTCAGCCCGGTGCTGGGGGGCCAACAAAGAGTCTCCTCAGTTAGCTCAGGACAAACAATACTAAGACCACGCCCCCTCACACACACACACACACACACACGCACACCCACACACACACACACACACACACACACACACACACACACACACACACACACACACACACATACATTGCAGGTCAAGAGGGAGAGTGTCCTTTGTGTGTGTGTCTGTGTGTGTGTGTGGGCTCAAACATTCAAACTGTTACTGCTCTGAACCTCGAGTGACCGACACACACGTTGCACACTCTTATTCTCCTCCATATGTCTGATACACTCTCACCTTTGTCCCAGCCTCCTCAGAGTGTGGGATAAATGTGTGTTTCATGTGTCAGCATGGTTTGTTTCTCTCTGTAATGAGAGAGAAAATCACGGCCTGGATGAAAGGATCTTATTTTTGTTCCTCTGACTGACTGATCAGGGCTTTGATGCTGTTTTTAGATCAATACTGTGGCTTTATCTGTCTTTGCAGATGTAAATTAGCTTTAAGCTAACTCGGGTAGCATTTAAGAGGAACATTTATGCTCAACAGTGTAGGCAGTCACTTTGTCCCTTTGTGATTACATGAAATCCATTTGTTTCAGGGCTAAAACCATGAAAAAAGCAGGATCATTATCATGTCACGAGTGTAACAAATCATCACTTAACATTACAGCGAAATAGTTCCAAATAATGGAGACATTAGAATTCAGATATCGATTTAATTTCTCATATGTTTAAGGTATATTTATCTTTACTGATTATCATGATAACACACATCCTGTATCTTCACATATCAATAATTCACGCTGTATGAAGCAGTGTTTTGAAAATTAAAGTAAAGCTGAAAGACATAGTCAGAGCATTTCACCTGCTTCTTTTCATCTATCAGTGTCTCTACCAGTGTGAAATCTGCAGTGTGTGTGTGGGTTTGGATTATTGTTACCCTTACTCTAAGCAAAGCATTTTTGGAACAGTTTTTACCTCTGAAGAGCCACACAGTTTTGTGCGTACATGTTTGAGACACTTCATTTTTAGCCCCCCTCAGTTAGTCACAGTTAGTGGTTGCACGGAAACAGTAATCCATGAAGGCCAGGTAAGGCGTTGTCTGTGTGTCGTGACGTCATGTTGTATATTTGGTTTGTATATTTGTGGTTGAGAGCTGTAGACCATGAGTGTCTTAGTGTGTGTGTGAGTTTTGTTGGTTTTGTTTTGAAATTCAAACCTATGATTTTGTTAGAAAATTTCTCACATTTGAAGACAGTCTGATAGTTTCCCACAATAAACCTGATGTTGTGCAGGTTACAGTTCATGTTTTTACTGTTGATGAATAATATGAAATGTCAAGTCTTTTTTATGAATGTTTCTCTAGCTCAGTTTCTAATTCCAGCTGCATGTAGAAATCAGGGTGCACAGAGACCTCATGGAAGCTTCATCAGATGTTTCTATCATTGTCACCTTTATTTTTACTTTCAGCGTCTTGTCTTTTGCATTACCTTCCTGTTGTTTCATAGTTCCTCAGTGTCATGAACACATCTCTCTCTCTCTGTGTCTCTCAGGTATACAAATGCTCTCCGTCCAGCCGGACACCAAGCCTAAAGGCTGTGCCGGCTGTAACCGGAAGATCAAGGACCGCTACCTGCTGAAGGCGCTCGATAAGTACTGGCACGAGGACTGTCTGAAGTGTGCCTGCTGCGACTGCAGACTGGGAGAGGTGGGCTCCACGCTCTACACCAAGGCCAACCTCATCCTGTGCCGGAGAGACTACCTACGGTAAGACGCTCAAACATACACATGCACACACAGATGGTCAGAGATCAGGTGGAGCTGATCTGTGTGTGAGGAGTCAAACACACACTGTGCCTATCATCCTCTGACCTTTCTGTGCTGATGTAACATTTACATTAAATGAAATTAAAGGGACAGCTGTGACTGACAACTGATGGTTAAAATGGAAAATATTTTATATATTTTCTTATTTATTGCCTTTCTTTAGTGTTGTTTAGAAAACTCACAACAATATGAATTAATTCAAGAAAGCTTTATTTTTGACTAATTTAATTCTAAATCATCTTTACTCATGTGTCACTGAATCTCGCTCAGCTGTGGATGTGCTAATTGACAGACTGACAAACTAATCAGGGCAGCCGTGTTTGATTCTGTTATCATTCAAAGTAGCTTTTTAAATTGGTTAGTGGATTAAAAAACGTAAGATGACACTAACAATTGCCCTAAAAAACAGGTGTAGTTTTAGTGAATATGAAATCTCCGTTCTGATGTGTGTAGTTAGTACAGTTCACAGGTTTAAGAGTCGGCAAGTGTATACTCCTCAGAAAAGACAAAGAAATTAATCAGTTTCCCTCTGCGGTTCCTACATCTCACCTCTGATTATTGCGTCTTACTTGTCTGATCTCACTGCAGCTTTTTGAAGCAGTTTTAGTGATAGTTTAAATATTTTAAGCCCTCGGTTTTGTATGACAAGCTCTGACTTTTACTAAGGGAAAGAACTGCCGAATTTCCCTGAATTGTGCGCAGACAAAGTGAGTGTGAACAGACATCTTTAAAATTTCCCAATAAATTAACTGTAAAGTGGGCTGGGTCGCAGTATTTTTACCGTGATTGATGTGTTTATTGTGCAAATCACAGTGCTTCACTGTAAGGATGTTTGATACCATTTTTTTCTACAGACTGACAGCTGTGTGAGGCCTCCCTTTTGATTTCCCTTGGATACCAAATATTAAAACCACTAGTACTTTTGATACATAAAATTTCAAAGAACACCCTGACAGATTATTTTGACAGTACAATCACTCTGCCATTAAGTGCAAAATAAAACATAAATCGCTCTCTCTGGGTTTATGAACTGTTTGAAATAAATTAATGAAAGAGCAAAATAAAAATAACAGCCATCAGAGTTTAAATAGGTGAGCCCTGTGTTTTGGAACCTGGTTAGTTAACTGTATAGTTTCACACAAGAACACATGGTGTGAGAACTGTCTTGAGTATCAGTGGCTGGCCAATACCTATACCTAGTATCGGTACTCGCCCATCCCTTAATTCCATTTTAAAGAAGCACACACAGACCAAGCAGCGAGCCCTGTTACATACACACCAATTCATGAAACTGACTTCCACAGCAAAAATAAACACAGTTACAGGCTGGCTCAAGAAAGGACTTGGGTCTGAAAAGTTGATTCCTCTACCAGCGCATGCCAGGATGGCTTTTGAAACTCATTATTGATTTTAAACATTTTTAAAATTTTGACCATGCAAGGGCCCTTTAGTTATCCTTAAAGAGGCTGAAGGTCCACTGGTTTACCTTATACGAACTTGATCAAAGTTAGGTTGCTTCTAGCATTTCCAATATGGGCATCAAAACTCTGTTCCAGAGACAAATGGGTGACATCACAGAAACTGTGTCCACATGTTATACAATCTATGGTAAAGGTGTGTGTGTGTATGCTTTGGCTGAGTGTGTTTAGGGTTAGAGATTGTTCTAGAGTTGGTTGAATCAGTGTGGACTGTCTCAGTCACAGCTTTTAAAGGCTAAGTGACGGCTGCAGGTGTTCACATAAGTTACACAACAAATCACAACCAGAGTGATCTTCAAACACACTGATGGAAGCAAAGGTTTGTTGTTACTTGGTTGTATTTTACCCAGGCTTTGGAGGTAAAGACTCCGCTCTTTTTCGCTTCCTCCTCCTCCCTGTGCTCAGCAGGGTGGTGTGTTATTAGTCCTGACATCGCAGGGTTAATAGAAACCTTCGGGGGTCTCGACAGTGATGTGATCCCACCAACAGAGAGGGAAGAATAATCCTGCACAAAAACTTAACGCTGCAGCTGGGTGGTCACGTGACCTGTGTGTGTGTGTGAGCGTGTTTGATTGAATGTGTGTGTGTGTTTGTGTGTGCATGTGTCTGGCAGAAATGGCCAAAACATTTTATCAACAAATGATCCTTTGAGAGAAAAAGTGAACGTTTCTGCCACTGCTGATTTCACCACAACACACACACACACATTCACACACACGGTGCAGTGTGAAGAAGCTGTTGGGCATCAGTTAATGGAAAGTGTAAATTCAGGCAGCATCCCTTTAAAGCGCAGCAGGAAGAACATTATTTATTTATTTATCTGTTCATTCATTTTTTAATCCAACTTCAATTTTCCTCTACACTGCTCCTCAGATTGTAAATGCAAACTCACAGAGGCGTCAACACGGCCCCATTTATTAGAGCCGCTATCAGGGGCAGATAACACACGTGTAATAACATTCAGCTCTCTGTGGAGCGCGCACACACACACAGAAAGACAGTGTGTGTGTGTGTGGACAGGTATGTAAATACAGGAAATGTATCTGTGAACATCAGCGCTGCTGTAAAGCCTCGTCGGTTTGTCAGAAAGAGGAGGTGGAGTTTTATCTGAACCGAGCGACAGGATGAGAACAAACTCATCTGTTTGTCAAAATGAATCTCATTCAGATTTATCCTTCAGTCCACACGTCTGTCAGATACACACACACTCACCCCTTTACATCCAAAGTCTCTCAGTCTGTTCTGGAAAGTGGTTGAACTTTTTGGATACATCTGAATATGAATGAGAGGAAGGGGACTGAAATCAGACTGCAGTTTTTAGTGGTGATGAAGGAGAAATTGATGTTCACAGGTGAGCTCATTTGTTAGAGTATGTCAATCAGATGCATGTCTGTGTCAGAGAAAACTCACACACACAGATAATTCACATCTGTTAAGTATGAAGAGAAGATCCAGATCAACCTCCCCTGCTCCCAGCTCTCCTCACCCCAGGAGTTCTCCTCTGGGACTCTCAGGAGATCAGCTCTCCTCTGTCTGCAATCAGTTTTCTTCTGACTCCCAAGATTCAGACCTCCTCTCTTTGCTCCTCGACTTCCACTTCTCTTTTACTCTGCTCCTACTTCAAAATACCTTTCCTTCTACTGCTTCTTTGTTGTTACTCGTCCTCATCTTCTCCTCCTTTCTTGCTTTTCCTCTTCTTTTGTCCTCATTGAATCCTCCTCATCATATGCTCTCTCTCTCACTCCTCTTCTTCTGCTTCTCTTCTTTCACTTCCCTTCCTTCACTCACTCCCCCGATTTTTCTTCTTATACCTCCTCTTTTTCCTTTGCTCCTCCCTCTCCCACACTAAGGATCAGTTCAGGTGTTTGTTACACTCACTTACGATGAAGATCATGTGTTGTTCTTGTCTGAGGTCAGGACTCTTTCCTCTGCAGCAGAGACAAAGCATCCTAAGCTCCATTTCCACCAAGCAGTCCAGTATGCTTGTGTGTTGTTCTTTATTTTTGCTGTCTCAGGGGAAGTGACCATTATTTCAACCAATCAACAGACTACAATGTTTTTAACTCCACCTTCTGGGGCCATTTTGGTACGTCTGGCACCCCAACAGAAAGGTACCAAAAAGTGCGACAGTGATGGTTGGTAAATTGGGGACTGGTGCTAGCTGCTTGAGGAGTTTGAAGTAGGGGTGTTGCTCTCTGGTTTCAGTCACACTTACAAAAACCTGTTCTTCTAAGCATTAAATTTTAAAGCATTTGATTCTCTTCATACCTTGGGACATTTTTCAATGTGACAGTAAAATTTGTGCCTCTTTAACTTCTGCTCTTCAGAAGTGTGATACTGTTGGAAATCATTGTTTCACCTTAAACAGAGCTGACCCAGCTTGGTTTCAGATCTCTTGTTTAATGGCTTTAAACTCCACTCACATCAAACACGCTGTTTCCGCTGCACCTGTGCCGTGCTTTATTTTGGCGGGGTTGTTTGAAGGATGTTGTTCTGTGAAAGGTTAGAGTGCCTGCTGAGTCGCTGAATGCCACCATCATCACTAACTCTGTCCCTATGCAATGAACACACACGTACAACACACACACAGAGTTTGACAGAGATTTGCTCAGCTCACACTCAGGCTCTTGATGGTTCGTGTTAAACGGTTCGCAGCTTCACTTCTTGGTGTCTTGAGAACATCGGTGCGTCCTCCGGGCTCCTGGGACGTGAGAGGAGAAGGTTTTGGAGTGTGTGGCTTTATTCAGACTCCTGATTGAATCTGCTGCTCCAGATTACAAAGAAACACTCAGAGCACAAAGAGCGGCTCCTGACCACACACACACACACACTAACGCACACACACATTCACCTCCAGCACTTCAGAGGAGATTTCCTGATTCTGATCATTCACAACGAGGAAACTTTGTTTGATGTCTTTTGTGTGTTTCTCAACCCCCTCCCTCTCTCTTTACCTCCCCCTCTTTCCCTCTCTCTCTCTAGATTGGTAGACACACACACAGTGGTACAAGGTGAACTATTCCCCGGCATGTGTTATTATTAATAACTGCCAGAGCGAGGGGTCACCCAGCCCCGCTCGCCATACACTACCCCAAGGCGAGCCAAGTAGGCCACAGCTGGGTGTGCTGTAAAACAATACCCCCCCTTCCTCCCCCTGAGGAGCCTTGCTGCTTAAAACAAGAATAATGCATGGGGGAGAGAGGGAGTGTTGAAAAATGAAGATGTCACCACCTGGCTGTGAGCGTACCTTTAGCTCAGAGAGTCTGAAGAGGGCGAGCTGTAACTTTCTCTCCCTGCCGTTAAACTCATGATGGCAGCGTTAAATTTAAACGACCGCTGGGCAGAAGCAGTGGGGGGAGGAGAAATGATAATCAGCGGGTAGATGATGGGAGGTTCTTGTTAGAGGAAATCATGGAGCTTCAGTGATCAGGAAAGCTGTGCAGCGTGAGATGGCTCAAAGCAAACTAAAACACAAGCAGCGTGACCCCATCCTCAAATCTTTGTCTACTCGCACATTAAAGAGGGGGTACTGGGATTTTTTTTAAGCTTTACACTGTTCTTCTATTACCCTAGCAGCCGCTTTACATTATTAACAGCTCAAAATTGTTCTTACACTGATGTTTACTTATTTCAGCATGTCCGAAGCATTGTGCCGCAAATACTCTCTGAATGGCTGGCTTTCTGGAGACCTGTCAGTGGCAAAAGTGTCATGTTAAGAAGTTCTTATGTGATGACGTCATCATTCCAGCATGTCTCTTGAAGATCTTGTGCTTTTTTAGACATTAGTTTTGAGCAGTCTGTGTTCAAAAGTAGACTTTACAGGTTTTCTGGATCAACAACATTTTATTGAGTTTATAAGTGAATATAAAATTGGTATGTAGATGTACTTAATAAAATAAAAATAATTAAAAAAAACAAATCCTTTACATTAGCATCAAGCAATTTTTATGTTTTCTATATTGTTTTTTGGTACATTAAGAGATGCACAACATGTTGAATGAACTGAATATGAATCTCTTTTGAGAGAGTAATATATATTTCTGTGTGTGTTCAGTTTTACAGTGCCACAGTAAAACTACAAGCAGAAAATTGTGAGTCGTTTTCTGAGGAAACTGCTAAGCTAAGCAAGCTAAAGCAGAATAGTCAATGTAAGGTCCAGCCAATTCGGTTAATGTAAATTATTTACGAGGGAATCATAAAGAATAGAGGTTAATGATGTCACTGGATTGAACCTTTTCTTATTGATTCTTAACAGGAACCAGTTCTGTACCTAGGTTTCTCTAACTGCACTTTTAAGTCAGGAGTATGGCAGTTTGATTGTTGCCTTTTTGTTTCTTTGAGCCAAATGTTTCCATATTTGGGGTTGAGGATGGAGCTGCAGGAGAGTGATGTGTTAGCATTCTCTTATAGCCGTGTGTCTGTTAAACACATGGTGCGACTCTGTCTGACTCTTTATGTGTGGGAATAAATCAGAATTAGAATCCCCTTTATTCTGATGAATTCTGTTAGACAAAGATGTGTTGGAGTGAGCGTCAGGTGAAACTGAACCCCCCTGGTTACAGTAAAGCTCTGTATCCTGCAGCTTCCAAACTGTTGTTGTTTGATTTTTTTTTAGAGGGTTTGAAGAGAGATATGTTGTTTCCTCCCACTCTGTCACAGAGCAGAATCCAACACTCCAGCCTTTTACTGTGAGTGGGACGATCTCAAAGATGTTTGGAGGAGGAAAGCTCCAAAATAATTTCTACTGCTGCTCACAGTGAGACCCCACAGAGCTCCGGCTGATCCTCTCTGGAAACTGTCAGGCCTCCACAGCCCAGTATTTACTGCAACCATCTCAACAACTACTGCAGTGAACAAGTTAACTGTTGAACTGAGTGAAGGATGTTTCCTGGTCTTAAGTTAAAAAGTGCAAGACATGACAGAACAGATGAGGATGAGGTGAACAAGTTCACATAAAAGCATTGATTCTAAAATGATTCATTTACACAGCTTATCAAAACAGTGCCTCTGATTTCACAGTCAGGAATGTTTCCATGGCATCATATTTTCATCAACCTCTCTGCAGGACAAACCAACATTAAACACAGTCAGGACCACTCTCCTCTTAAGAATCAATTATTTGCATGCAGTAAGTAAATTTGGCGGTGTTGTTTTGTTCTGGGAGCTCCCTGTCTTGTGCCTACATGAATTGCCAGAGATTGAGAGAACACCTCCACTGTCTTTCACAGAATAGACTAAAATATTCTTGATTGATACTCTATTGGAAAACTTTTGCACAGCTGCAGCAAGAAAAGTAAAGTTCAAAAGTAAAAAGCAGGTCCAGGGAGTACAGCAGCAAAGACCATCACAAAACAGAGCAGACAACACTCAGTATGATTACATTCAGCCTAAGAAATCTGACGATGAGTTTAGTCAAACTGAGATACGGGCAGCTTTTGCCAACAAAAACAACACAACTCTGCCTATCAAAGTGGAATGAGACTTTCGCAGCCAGAACTCTGATTCTCTTCATATGTATGCAAACAAGATTAAACCCCCCACTGTGACTTTAAGATTGAGCTATGACCTTGGTCTGACCGCTGCATGCATGTAAACGTACTGAGTGTCAATGCACATTACGTCAGTAAAATTAGGGAATGTGTAAAAAGGAGGTGTTCATGCGGAGATGGGTAGACAGGTGTTCTAATGGCTTGGGCCTGTTTTGCACAACTGGGTCTGTTTGCTGCACTGTTTTATGTCATATCTCTGGTTTATCTTATTACACTTAGCTTGAGCTACATTCACCCAACATGTCTAGAAAAATGTCTTATCTCAAACTATTAAAAGACAAAAATGATGGTTGAATAGCCTGAAATGGGTAAAGGGTAATGGTTAAGGAAATTTGCTGGTTAAGTTTCTTGAATTTGGACGCACCCCATTGGGTGAGGGGTTTTTTTTCTCACTTCAAGCAGTTCAGGCTTTTTTTGTCTTTTGACTGAAACATCTTCTGGACTTGTCCAGCAAATGTGGAGTCTGATGCTTTTCAAGAAATAAGACATAAACACTTCCTGGACTCTTTGGCCTACTTGAACGAATGCTATGCTTTATTTCAGGGTCGAGTTCTTGTTTATCTGGAGCATGAAAATATCTAATCAAGGTATTACTAGACTAAATCAGAGCTCTGCAGGAAAATTTACGGAGAAATCTCTGTCTTCATTCAGCTCTTCTTCTTTTCAGAGCTTGAAAAGTTGACCCCATGTCACAATTTAGATCATTGCCGTTATTTTCACAACCTGTTATTGTTTAATTCTCTGTGTTGAGCTCATCAGCTGAGATGCTTTGGGTTTTAAACTGTTGTTTCTTCTTGATATGTGACTGAACCTAACTGCGCAAAAACCAGATCAGACCTTGTGTTTGCTGTTTCCACATCCTGTTTCAGTCAAAGCACCTGTGATATGATGGTCGTGTGCACATATTTGTTACAATTTCATGACAGTTCAGGCGTGCTCCTTCTCCGTTTGATATAAAATAGTGTAAGTTAGATCATCTTGTTTCCAGGAGAGTCAGACATCACAGCACACCTAGTCCTAAACCCGTTCCTCTGCGTTGGGTGTTGTGGTTGCTGTTTGTCCCTGAGCGCGGCCTGACAGGCAGCCAGTGTTTGATCAGCAGGCTGATCTAATTCAATGTCCCAAACAGATCAACCAGGTAATGAAAAATTCATCCACTCAGTTACTTTCTGCAATTGAACACATCCATCATCTTCTGCCGCTTTAGAGTATTGGACATCATGTGACCGCCCGACACATACACAGGGGGGTCGGGGGTCTGTGACGGGTGGTCAAATGATTTACTAGAGGGGCTCAGTAATGAATATTGACTTGTTCTGTGTTAAATTCATCCGAGGAAATCAAGCATTTAAACGTCTCAAACTCAACACCATATTTTCTCCTCCTCCTCCCCCTCCTTCTGTCAGATCTCCTCTCTCCTTCAGATTAACCTCCCTGGCCTTAATAAACGCTCTGTATCGACATCAAGGGATGGGGGGTGGCGCTATGCCTCATGGGAAGTGGACGTGAACCTGTTTAAAGACCCAGAGCTTGTCCCCCCCTCCTCCTCTCTGCAGTAATGGTTCCTTTCCTCTCCTGATTCCTGCTCTTCTTTGTCTTTTTAATTAAATCTGGGTGCAGTTTGGAGCTGTTTGACCCCTCCTGCCCCCTCTTTGTGGGGGGGCTGCAGGTCATTTCCATGCATATATTACCCCCCCCTTCCCTCCTCTTCCTCTCAGGCAGTGATCCTGCAGGCTTTACAGATTAACCGCAGGTTTGAGTCCTGAGTACGGCCTGTTTTTAATCTGCGATGTGGGAGAGGTTTAAATGGAGGAGAAGCAAAATGTTAAAGAGTGGAAATGGTGACTGGAGTGATGGAGTTTGTTACTGAACCTTTAAAATGACTTGTTCTCGCAAGAATGAAACAGCAGCAAGACCAGTTGGCTCAGAACACTAGGATTCATTTCTATTATGCATTTGGATTGAGAGGGATAGTCAGTATAAAAGATGGACGTAGTCTCCGGGATATCACCCCTCCATTTCTGAACCTGAGTTTTGAAGGAAAACGGCTGGCGCGGCCATATTGGAAATTGGAAGAGTGACGACTCTCCACGCTATCAGCTACATGGTGCTTGTCAGTCATGTGAGCTGAGCAATGCCTCTGATTGGGTAAGTGCGCGATCTTCTAAACTGCCAATTTAGAAAAAAAATCGGCTCTTTTAAGTGTCTATGTGACTCCCGGTATATCTGGAGCAAGCCTCAAGCGCATACTCGACAAACAGCAGCTTTTAGCACTTCTGCATTGTCTCACATTCTCAGACCAGCTTAGTAAAAACTGATGGCAGAAAAATATAGACATTAGAACAGGTCCCAAAAAGTGTAGCCAAAGCATTGCCAGTCTACAGCATAAGTCATAAAAACACTGCTTCCATATAAGCAGACGAGACATTGGTCAAACTAAGAAAACAAAATACGGATCAAATAAATTACAGTGATTAGTTAATATAATACTGATTTATGTCCTAGTGTTTTTTTTTTCTTAGCGTTCCATTCTGGTAGTTAACTGATGCGATAAAACACCATGGTTACAAACACCACGGTTGACTGAAATGTAACAAATACAAGAGTTTTGAACACTCAATAACTGTGAGTATCTGCTTCATATCTACTCAAGAATCTGTCCCACTGTAGACTGAACACACCTGGGGGAGGTGTGACACTTCAGCAGGAAGGTGAATGTGAGCTTCTATTAACCAATCAAGTGTCGTCAATATAAGATGTCAGCACCAGTCATGGAGGCATTTTTGGCTTCATGCTTTTACATCATGGAGATGTGTGTGTGTGTGTGTGTGTGTGTGTGTGTGTGTGTGCGTGTGCGTGTGTCTGGTCCTGGTTCTCTGCTCTGGCTGCAGCTCTGTCACATATTTGGCTGCTTGCTCTGCTCTGCAGCATGTGAGAGAGTGATAAGAGCTGCTGTTTGACACACACACATACACACACACTCACACACACATACACAAACACACACACACACACAAACACAGTGTCCTCAGGCTCACATTGGCACACATTGTTTTTTCTTTGTTTTTAGAGCTGTATATGAGAATCATCCTCCAAACCTCTGGAAGCTGTGGTGTATGCGCCGCTAGCCGCACCTTTCAAAAGCTAAATACTGTTGATATTCAGGAGAGAAATTTGAATATCAGATCAGATAATCCATGGATGAACTGATTGGCAAGATAATTTGAAGTCCCCCATCTCTTTGTGGAGACAGGTTGACAGTGTTGGACAGAGAGGTGGCTACAGGCAGCAGATGTTAGAACCATGAGATTGGGGAGCATTGTGTAGAACCGGATCCGAGCGTGCTGATTGGTCGGTGTCAGCTCTTCTCTTGGGCGTTATTTGAACAGAGCAGAGCTGAACCCCTTGCTGACTTCTCAATTAGTGGGCGGCCTAGCGGAACTGCCAGAAACTACAGAGCAACCACCCCCCACTACACACACACACACACACACACATACAGAAACATAACACACACACTCCCCAACCTGAAAACACTGATACAGGCTGTGTGTCACTGAGAGATCATCTGCTGCTCTGAGATACACTCCCTCTGTCAGATCAGACTGTTTGTGATTCCTCTTCTGTGCGTTTGCATGTGTGTGCATGTGTGTGTGTAGATAATGTAGCACACTAGTGTTAAAAGCTATTTGAACACAGCCTGTAACTGTGATGTTGTGTGTGTAAAAGTGATCTTGTGTGTGGCTGAGATGTGTGTCGTAATGTGAGGGAAACGTGGCATCCATTAACCTCTCAGCCCCACATTTCTCTTCACACGTCCTGTAATTACCTCTTTAATAACAACACTCTGTATGTGTGTGTGTGTGTGTGTGTGTGTGTGTCTGTTCTGTAATTAAATTGTGTTTTTCTCATGTGAGGTCAGAGTGTGTGTGCCGTAATCACACTGAGGAGGGTCCGCCTCCAAGAGAGGGGTCTCACTACTCTAAGAGAGGTTAAGAGTGAGTGTGTGTGTGTGTGTGTGTGTGTGTGTGTGTGTGTGTGTGTGTGTGTGTGTTGGTATGTTTGTGTAAATGCACATGTGAGTGTTTTAACAAAAAATGAGTGTTAGCTGTGTCCGAATGACTAATGCCAATGTACCGACACAAATGTGTTTCCTCTCTTGGCTTTTTGACGTCATGTTACTGAAATCTGCCGCTGCTTTCTTCCAGATTTGAACACACACACTGGTAAGGAAGCAGTTTCTGCACTGTTTAACACAACTTGTTATTTCAACGTAAAAATATGACATAAAGGGCCGCCTTGAAATTTTATGTCAGGTCAAAAATTAAATTTTGTTCTGACATCTACACAATTATCTTGGTTAGATAAGATGTTTTGTTTCAACTCTTGTCTTGGTTTGGTTGATTTAGACCTGTTAGGTGAGTTAACGTCTTTGGGTAGTTGTTGCAAATGAATCTATTTCATCTCAGTTGAACTTTTCAGTTATGTTAACATTTTGTCTTTATTTATTTGAGTTACATTTATTGGTCGATTTAATTTCTAAAGGTAGTTGTTAAAAATAATTAGTTAGCTGATCTATCCAAGGGAGCTGAGGTGAGTTGTGACATACTGCGGAGTCTCATATCCACTGTGTTCCCTCCTTACTCTCAGTGTCACTGTTGGGTTACAGTTCACAAAGGCATTCTTTGTGGAACTTGAAAGCGGTAGCTTTGCTAAACAGCAGGGAGGGGCTAAGAAAAGTTTATTCAAAAAAAGTGCTAATAAACCCATCAAACTCTGCTTTGAAGAGCAAAGAAATGTACTTTTTTTGAGTCACTTGTTACTAGATGCAAAATTTAATTCACTCAAAGAGAATTAGTGTACTAATTAGACATTAGTAAACCTTTCAACTCTAAAAGAACAAATAAAACTCCTAAAATCATGTCACCAACGCATCTCAGTAAAAGTCGCAGAAATGTGATGACGTAGGCATTTTTAATCCCAGACCCACCCAAATACCTTCATTGTCAGGTCGGCATGCGTAACTGATTTCTTTGGACACAGAATTTCAAGTTGAAATGTATGTTGTTATTGTGAAGATGCTAACTTATGAAAAAATGTCATCACAACAACTTCAGTAATCTTTGTCAAGTTGACTGAATAATATGCTAGAATAACAAATGTGCAAAACTGCATTTCACAGTGTGCGCCTTCTCTCTGATTCTACTGTTTTGGTCACATTTGCAACACAAAGCTGGCATTTGGTTTTGGTTAAAGTGCTTAAAGTTCATTTTTTTGGATGGGTTATTTTTTGGAGCATCCCCTGTAGTTGAGATTAGCTCAATTAGCTGTGAAGAGCCGACTGGCGGGGGCGTCAGTGTTTGGTGCAGATAATTGCAGAGCTGCTGAGCCTTGGTCTGGCACGCAGAGCCGGGCTGCAGGTGGGCAGGAGAGGAGAAGAGCCTATCGACCCGCGCATCTGGATCCAACAGGCTCCAAATCTTTCATTACACCCTGTAAAAAAAAATGGACCCAAACACAGAGCTGCCAAACACCTGGACGCTGACTCTGTCTCTGTTATTTCTGTGTGGAGCTCTAGAGCGTTTGAGAGGTCGATGTAGAGCTGACAGGATTGAATGACAGGTTTGTAGAAGAGGTTAAAGGTTGTGGCTGAGGAGTGATATCTTAATGCAGCAGGGCGTGCTGTGAGACAGGACGTTGGATGTTTTCGGTCTCAGCAGCGCTGTATCTCCTCTCTTCCTTTTTCGTAAACCTCTGTGTTTTTCAGCCTCTCCTCTCAGAGCATTTTTTTTCTGCAGCAGTAATTAGTTGTCTCTGTGCGTCTCCTCGGGCTGACAGTCAGGCTAACTCTGCTCTGAACGCTCTGCAGTCTCTCACACGGCGGCCCATAATTCATCATTAGGATATCAGAGTCCAGGTGCAGATGAGAACTGATGTAGCCGGCAGCCGGCCACGTCGGGGCACTCAAGGAGGAAAATCTTATCCCAGGGACAATTCCCAGGTCACGGCCGCAGTAATTGAAATAATTTAGCCCCCAGAGTGGTTTAATCAGCGACGATCACAGAGCAGGAGCGCAGCCGTCTGTGTTCACCCATCTATCTGTCTGCTGACTCCCAATCTCTGCACGCATCACATCGTGCAAGGAAAATAGAGCCTGATCTGAACAGTCTCCTTTTTGACTGTTCTGCTCCTCACAGCAGCTCAGTTTGAGGATTGAAGAGTCAAAACAGACTCATTTCATCAGTCTGTGTGAGCGTCCTGACAGGACGATGAGGTCAGGTGACACAGGTGACGGTTTGCAGATGGATTGGTCAAACAAACACAGGACTCACAGCTCATCCTGTGACAAATATTCAACAATGACTTTGTGTATGTCAGCCACTGAAAATTTGTGAGCTACATGATGATTAGGTCATTTTGGTGACTAAAACTTACTGACATTTAAAAATTTTAAGTCAAAATGTTAAAGAGGGGTTGTTATCATAAATTCACATATCTTGACAAGCTGGGTTGTTGGCCTGGAAAACCATGGTCTGCTCATTGCTCCACCCCTGAGAGGCCTCCAGAGGGCTAGCCAATCAGACGGAAAGGGGGTTTGTGGAACAGGGATCCTTAAAGAGACAGCAGCTAAAACAGAATATTTTAGACTGAGGCCTTAAGTTAAAAAAAACACCAGTAAGTTTCTGTAAATCATGTGAAGCTGTGACGGCGGTACCAGAGGGACAGTATCAAGCTTTAGAATATAAGAAAAGACAATACCCCAGTTAAACCTTTTCACAGCAGTCTTTAATATGAGTCTAACATGATGTCGCCTTCACTGTCAATGATTTAATTACTTTATTTGCACCCTTACCTTCCTTACTTTCATTCACATTGTACATAAGTTAGGTTACATATCTGCATATTAAACCCAAACTCTAGATATCAATTAAATGCTGTTAGTTTTGTCTGCTTTGCTACAAATATTGTGTGTGCATGTGTGTGTCGATTGTTTATGCCTGCATACTAAAATGTAACAAAGGTGCTAAAAATAAACAAATTTAAAGATAAATTATTTAATAAAACTGAGGGAATAAAGTGTATCTGGCTCATTACTGAGTGACCTGAAGTGTGTGTGTGTTTGTGTGTGAGACGGGGGTTAAAATGGGATGCCAGCATGTCTTCATTCAGTTTGGTGGTGATGGTTCGGGGGTCATGATGCATACAGAGCTCAGTTAACCCCCCCTGCACAGAGAAGCTGCTGTCCTCAGTGTGTTATTAACCCTCAGCTCTAATTATGCAGTTGTCACAGATTGTGTGTGTGTGTGTGTGTGTGTGTGTGTGTGTGTGCGTGTGTGTGTGTAGAGAGGGGTGGGGTGGGGGGGCTGTGAGATGCACGCTGTCTGCGTGGCAGGCGGACGAGCGGATGGCCGTGCTTTACTGAACTCGAACACATTCATCATGTTGACTGATGGCGGGGGGGCGGCTCCCAGGGTCCCGCTGGTTAATGTAGTGGGTAATTAACTGTCATTTGGCTGGTAATAGGCCCATGATCAATGGTTTGTGAGGAAACACATTCTAATCCTGCAGCTGATGAATGCACGCCACCGCCGCTCGCTCCCTCACTCGCCCACAATTCAGGAGAGGGGGGGGGGGCAGAGTGGGGGGAGGAAAAGTGCAGAGCTGCCACTGGAATATAAAATGAACCCTCCCCTCCTGCTTTTTAAAATGGATTAACCCAAAAGGATTCATTTGTTGCCCTGCTCAGCCAGGTGGACCAGGCAGGAGGGAGAGATTTATCCCTCAGAGTCTTTAAGTTTCTGTTGCAAACTTTGCTCCTCACAAATCACAGAAGAAGACATTCATTATGATTTATAAATAAAATGAAAATGAAGCACTCAGGTTGTTAAATTCTGTTTCATCAAAACACAGCACAGAGGTTTGCTCTGCTTGCTGAGGGTCCATTTAATCAGGTTTTAGAAAAAAAGCAGCTGTCAAATATTTAAAACTTTTGCTCCAAATGCAATACACCAGTACAAATCCAGACCTGATTGAACCAAAAAGTGTACTTCACATAAATGACAAGAAATAACAAACACATAATAGTCTGAAGTATTCCTCCAACATGATATCAGTGTATGTGGGCTTGTGTGCATATTCTGCAGGGGCATGATGTTCCAGACATCATATATGAAAATTTTCTGTTTATTAGGTTGCAGATAGGCCTGTATTTACCTACAAATTATAGCCAACAAATTATACTATTGTCAGCGTTACTTTGAGACCAATTCAACCTCAAATTTAATGATGATGCATCATAATGATGAAAGTACACCCTTTCAAATGGAATCAACTTTTATTTCTCATAAGTGTGTTTTACCCTTGTAATAAGAGTTTCGAGAGCTTTTTGTTATCCTGAATAAATACAAAAAAGTAAAGTAAAATGGGCTCTCAAGCTCTGTTAGCAAAAATCGCATTTGAATAAAAATCCCAGCCGAAAGAAATAAAATAGGCCCTGTCTTTATTCAGGAAAAAAAAAACACTCAAAATTCAATCCACACACAATCAAAACAATGAAAAGTGAGGAGAGTTTTTGAAATCGTAAACCGGATATTTTATCTTACTGTTTAGTCCTCACATGACTTTTGAGCTTGAGTGTTTTGGCCATGTAGGGCTTCCGTAGAGATTTTGAAATGTAACTGAAACCTCATGCAAAAAAAATATTTGACAGCAAAACTATATCTCATTCATATTAAACTTCACTGTCGCTAACTTTGCATTGTTTGTATTGACATTAACATTAGGGTCATTTTCACAGGCTTGAGGAAAATATTTGTCAAACTTATCCTTGCGCAGATACATCTCTCCCCTTACTCCGCTCCATCACAAACATACACGCGCATGGTGGCAAAAATCCTGTGAGTTTGGTCTGTATGGTAGCATATTTCCCTAAAGTGAAGTGTGTGTAGCTTACATGTGTTCACAACAGGAGAGGTTATGTTCTTTTGTTTCTGTGTTTTGAATGGAAACCAAAGAAGAGGCGATAACATCCTGTAACTGGATCAGTTAGACTTAGTGAAACAAAACGTCGACTCTGAACGCTTCCTCTTACTCAACTCGCCTGAATTTGTATGTGTGTGTCTGATGTTTTAGTGAACACATTAACACATGTACAGAAGCCTGCTCTCAGTTAGAAGTAGCTCTGTCAGTTTGAGGAAGAAGTGATTTAAAATATATTAAATAAAGAGTGTGTGGCCCCGGGAATCGGACTCACAGCCTCTGAACCTCTGACTGTTTGGATTTATTCAAACCAAACCTGGCTTAATTTGCCTCCTCCCCAGAGAGCCATTAACATCTGTGGCATCAAACTCGTGTAGCGGGGACAGACGAGTGGCAGGTACACTCCATCCAACACACACACACAGAGTCCTCTCACTTGCCTCACACAGAGCCTGGGAGCAGAGCGGGTGCGTGCTGCTGCTACTACAGAGGGTTATGAAGCACAAAGTTTAGAAGAATGATTTATTTTATGTATGTTCTGCTCCCCGTGGCACGCTGGATGCTGGGAGTCGGTGCTGATGCTGGGAGCTGGTGTTAGTGTCGGGAGGTGATTTAAAGCTGTGGTTGAAGCCGCGCAGGAAGAAGGTTCAGGATGAATTATGCAGCTAACAGGAGTTTGGAGCTGGTGTTTGAGAGTCCTGGAGGTGTCTGGATTTTTTAAAAATGTAAGTTCATCTCTTTGCCTCGTCTTTAACATTGATCCTATTTTCTCAGTCTGAAGGATCGATGTGTGTATTGACTGAAAAACAGAGGAACTCTTTCTAAAGTCAGAAACTCGGCCTAAATGCAGAGATTCAGGGGGATTGATGTGTTCAGTGTTGATCTTTCAAACTCCTCTCAGTGTTTGTTACAGTTGTACCCGCTCAGTGGGTGAACTTTTAACTCTTTGATGACTTCAGTCACCTTTTCTGATCAAAGGACTAAGCAGCTGCTGACTCAGCTATAAGTGCCTGTTCACCATCACTGAGAAAGAAACTCTGTGACCAGCAGGTTTCAGAGCGTCTCCCTTAGAGTCTTTGATGTTTGTTAGTTTGTTTTAAAGTGTGTTTCTTTTATGCTGCTCTGGTGTTGTTTGTTTGAAAGCAGAAAACCTGACTTTGTCTGTTCATATGGCTCCCTGTTGTTTGGTACAAGGCTGTTGTTTTGTTATTACACTATAGACTTGTTTTCTTGTTGTGTACTTCTAGAGTTTCTGTTTTGTTTGTTTGGTTTAGAGTTGTGCTTCTTTTGTTTCTTACAGAGTTGTATTTCTGTTGTTGTTTAGTTTGGATCTGTTGTTCTTTTTTTCAAATGATTTCTCTTCTTTTGTTTTACAGTTGTTTGTTTTCTGTAAGTTGTTTTAGAACTGTTTTATTCCTCGTTCAGAGCTATTTTCATCATGTTTACTGTTTTTCTGTGCTTGTTCATTTTCGTCTTGTTCTGTTGTTTGCTTTGGCACTGTTGTTTTATTGTTTGGTTTAGGGCTGAGCGATATTTTTAAAAAATGATAATGCAATACTTTGTTGCCTACGATATATTGGGATATTTTTAAAGTTTACGGCTTCACTCTATTCAGCTTATTTCTTCACGACTCTCCCTGAAATGATAATGATGGACTCCAAAACAAAGCCCTCCTGTCTGAAACCCTGCTATGCTCCACTCACACTCACCACTCCCTCTCTCTTAGTCACTCGACCACTCACACTGCACGTTACTCTGCCCAACCCTGAAAACAGCAGGTGAGATGACAGAGCACAGAGAAAGTGCTCTAACTGTGGGAGTTGATGCTTGTCAGGTAAAAAAATATGAATGGATGCTCATTTAGATCTATTAGTAATTGGGTGCAGGCACGCTACATAAACTCAATTTCAAGGCTCAAATATATTGCAATATATTATATACCTTGCAATATAAATATTGGGTATGCGAACATTGCAATGAGGAGACTGAGACAATATATTGTGCAGCTCTAGTTTGGTTGTACATGTCATTTAGAGTATCCTTATTGTTGTATTCTTTTGTTTACTCTCATTAACCTGACCCGTTCAGAGCTGCCCCATACTGACACACTTTAAAACTGTCCAACACACACGCAGCACCTCCCTTCCATCTCATTCTGGGTGTGATTCATTCATGAAGTGTGTGTTTGGACTTTAGGAAGCAAAGTGCTGTCCCTATCCTCTTCCCCCCAGCAGAACACCTTGAATCTCCAGGAGAAGAGAGTAAAAAGGCGGCAAGCAGAGCAAACATAGAAACAGAGTTTAGATTGGAGCTGACAGGCAGAGAGCTTAAACATTTTGTTTTACACAAATATGCTCCATCATTTTTTTATCTGAGCTGCAGGCAGAGACAGAGGCAGAGGCAGGAGAAGGGAGACACACAGGGAGAAGGCTGCTGTGTGATCAAACTCTGAAAACACTGCCTCAAAAATCACAAAAAAATAATTTAGGAATAAAGCAAAAAATTACAATCAATAAGATCAGACATGTAAACCCTGAACAGTTTGCTTTATCCTGGCTGTCCACATTATACTCTCCTGCTAAGATGATTCCTCATACTAACTCTCTGCTTCACCCTCATCGAGTAGCTCACAGCGCCTCCTGCAGACGTGCTGTATAAAGACAGACCCGCTTGAAGTCCCAACAAAAGACACAGAGGGTTTTTTTCCTGCTTTTATATACATTTTAAGGTCACTTCTTTTTTAACAAACTTTCTCCTTAGCTGCATTTTTCTTCTATAAAAACAATGCTAATCAAATCAATCTATACCTAAAACACAAGCCTGAAGTGTCAGCTCATGTTTTGATCATGGAAGATCTCTGTCGGGATCATATTACTCTTTTTTTTTTTTAACATGGTTTTTTATTTTTGACATGGAGAGGGAGTATTGTACTTCTTATCCCTAGGTACCCCAGTGAAGCTTTACAAAATTTACAACTCATAAAAATCACTATCTTTCCTCACTTTCAGCCTCTGTGTAAACCACTTTGTTTTGGCTGCCGTGTCTTTAAAGCTTCCCTCTCCACAAACCCCCTTTCTTTTGATTGGTCAGCCCTCAGGAGCAGAGCTACAGGAAGACTTTTGTGTTTAAGGCAGACTGCTGTAACTCTAATTAACTGAGAATGAGTCAGAGATCAAATAAATTATTAGTTTAATAATGATAAATGGAATAATCATCCAGCATTGTTGCGAATCATCTGTTTCTGGACTTGAAAAAAAGTCACGTTTCATACTGTTTTTAATCAATTTTTTGACATTTCACTCACTACCCTGTAGACGGGTGTTTTATTTTAGCCTGTAAAACTGTGAGTCATCAAATCTTCCTGAGAGTTGGTTTATGAGCCTCTGCAGAAATTAACCTTTGAATCATCATCACGATGACTGATTATTGCGAGCTGCATGTACGGTAAATTCATCTTCAAAATGTTGGGATGGGAATAAAGAGGTTCTGGTTTTCAGAGCATCAATTTTCATTTTCAGTCTGTCATGATCATAGTGACTATTTTTTATGTTCCATCAAAATTTCCAGGGGCCTATTTAGTAAGTAAAACATAACGAGAAGAAACTCTACAACTGTCTGAGTCAGGATTCTTTGTTGTTGAAGTGTGATTTGTCACATTCAAGAAGCAAAAACTTTATGATGAATAACAAGAGTCAGACTTAAGGCATCTTCACTCTATTTTGAATCCTCACACTAAGCTAATGATGAGCATCTTCAGAAAGACCAACAATGTTTTGTTTCTGTGCTCCTCAGGTTGTTCGGCGTAACAGGAAACTGTGCAGCATGCAGTAAACTAATCCCCGCCTTTGAGATGGTGATGAGGGCCAAGGAGAACGTGTATCACCTGGACTGCTTCGCATGCCAGCTCTGCAATCAGAGGTGAGTCATGTGACCTCAGTGTGTCCCCTCACCTCTACCTGCAGACCCTGAACTGCATCTCAGTGAGTCCCAGAGCACAAACTGAACACACATACAGAGCAACAGAGACACCTGTAGGGGTAGAGCAGGGATTACATCCTGATCTATAGCTGCACAGAGTCAGAGCGGAGACTCAGGTGAGGTTACCTGTCCACACAAGTGAACCATCAGTCTTCATAACTGAGCCTCTGTTTGTAGCTGCAATGGGAGGAGGCTCAGAGGTTTAGGGAGGCAGCTAAGAATCAGAAGAGAGAAGAGGAACAAACAGAATTCAGCCCAAACATTACATCATGTTTACCATGAAAGGTTTCAATGTGGTAACACATACTGTGAGAATAAGTTCTATTAAAAGTGAAGCACATTGGTGATAAAAATTTATCAAGTCAAATCCAAAGCTCTGAATCAAAAAGACTTGCTTTCTTGTCCAAAAGTTTTATCTTTAAATACAAAAGTTCAGCTAGAAAATGAAAATATTGATCCATGAATTCCACTTTTTTACTTGTTTCAAAGTTTGGTTTTAGGATTCAACGTAACATTTGCAAATCCAAACATGTTGTGAACTAAAGAACGTTTGTTACAGTGAAGCTGAGACGTGGCAGAGATCTATGGAGGTTTATATGGCTCCTCACATCACTCTTTGTTTTCTGTTGGGTGTAACATTAACTCCTTTCATGAAAATTTGTAGTGGAGGTCATAAACCCCGCCTCCTCCATACGAGCAGATGAGACGTGTCAAACTTAAAAATCCAAACACAGGTCATGTAACTGCCTCTCAAATAATTGTTGTGTCATTATAGTTAAGTCTTATCACACTGATCTCTGCCCATGAGTTTACCTTTCTAAGAAGTTAGATTTACCTATTTGATGCAAAGAAAAACAATAAAAACAACAGGTGTAACACGATGATTGACAGTTCTGTTCACCGATGAGGCTCCCGCAGCGCTTTGTGCACAGCCCAGATTCAGGATTTGTCAGGTCTGTCTTACAGAAAAACAACCAAACAACTTTAAAATGCCCTTTTTCTAAATGTTCTGGGGCATCTCTGATGCAATATGTGGACAATCTTAACTCTGAGTTTTGTAACACAGCCTCTGGCACATTTCTCACTCCAGTTGTGAAGCTTGTATGAAAAAAGACTCCAACATGACTTTTCCCTTCTGATATCCTTGTGTTAAAAAAAGCTGTACTGTTGTTCTTGCTATTTTGAAGCCTCTATGAGGAGTTTTTAGCTGGTCATGAAACAAATTCATATTAATGCTAATGCCTCTTTGAGAGCCACAAAAGCAAATCACACCATTAGTTGTGTGTTATTTATTCACATTTTGATTTTAGGTCCCAAGACTTCTACTTCAAGTCCAGAAGCAGATCAGATGGTTTACAGAGTCCCACTTTTTACACTTTCCAAAGCAAAGACTTACAGTGGGTGATACAGTCGACCATTAAAGGACAGGAGGAGATCTTGTTTTAGTCATCAATCAATCTTATTTATTTATTTATATAGCACTCAATCATGACAAAAATCTCAATTCACTGTTGTAAAAATATTCACAGATCTAGACCTGTTAACATTTATAAAACTTTATTTCATTAACAGACCCAAGTCAAGAAAGAATTATTAGTCTTATCTCATCTTAACCCACTATGAGTACAGTGCTTTGCAGCATTCGGTAAGTTACAATGGCAAAGAAAAACTTCCCTTAAACGGGCAGAAACCTTGGGCAGAACCAGACTTATGTTGGACAGACATTCAGCTCCACTGTGATGGGGTTAGGGAGAGAGAGAGAGACAAACTCAGACAGAAAAAAAGTAGACCAAGAGATACAGACAGAGAGACACGGACGTTAAGGTAGATAGACATGGACAGACACAGACAGACAGCAATACAGACGCAGAGAGGCAGCCACAGAAGGAAACAGACATAGAAAGAGACACAGAGGGATAGAGACACAAAAGGATACAGATACAGAGGAAAACAGACTGAGAGACAGACAGAAAGATAGAGACACAGACACACAACATCTTCAGGACAAAATCAGCAAAGAAGCTAACTGTACCTGTTTGTCCACTGGGGGCACCAAACTCAATACACATCATAAACCTGAGCCCTCCACCTCCTCTGAGGACAGAGTCATCCTCTCCATCAGAGGAAACATGTCCACCTGTGTCTGTTCCTCACTGTCTGGGGAGGGTTGTTGCGAATGAGGACGTTGATATGAGCCGGAGTAGTTAACCACAGATCAGCCCACAGGGACAGATAATCGATGGGGCTGTCGTCCAGCCTCATCATCCAGCCACCGCTGCCCCAATTCCCCCTGATGAGCTGGAGGCCGCAGATGAGGGAGGGGGGAGGAGGGGGTGACAGTGCAGGGGGAGGTCAGGCTGATAAGGAGGAGGAAGGAGGCTCCTCTCTGACACAGATTGGGTTCAATTCGCCTCTGGTCCCTCAAAGTGTCCGAGTTCAGCTCATTGGATGCTAACAGCCAATCAGAGGCTGAGATGTCACTCTGCGTGTGACCGTCTTCTCCTTCAGGCTGACTGCACGAGTCATCCTCTAAAGCCCTGGTACCCCCCGCTGAGCGCTGACATCATGCAACTTTTGATGTTCAAGCATCAGAGCTTCCTCAAGTGGGTCCGGTCCACAGTAGAACAGACTTTAAAGTGGGTTTGAAGGAGACTCTGAGTTATGGAGGGTTGACTAACTATTGTGTTGAGTAATCTTTAATTGTAATCTGTAGGGCTTTGGACATTTAAATTTCATGTTCTTCATTTTACTTGAACTAACCAGGTCAGGAACAAGTTGCCAGAAGTTATAAGCTGTTTATTAATAAACTGTAAAAAATAAGAGCTCCAGTGTTCCCTAAAGGGCTCAAAATGGAGGAAAGAAGTTTGTTTTTATTTTTAACAAGTGATAAATGCAGGATTAGATTTTCTGTTGTATGATTAAACAGTTATGATAAATCTATAAATCATTTCAGCTCTAATGAGCAGTTACCATCAGCCTCCTGCTGCCTGTCTGTCCAGGAGACTGATGATTGGACTCATTTCTCCTCTCTCAGAGCGTTATTTTGTTTCTCTCAGTTTTCGGTGCCGACACCTCGCTGAGTTTCAGTCCTGATAATTGGTCCCTGATGGACGAGACAAATCACGCTCTCTTTCTGCCCCGCAGGGCTGAATAAACGCTCAGCAGATACCTGAGCTCCTGCAGCAGCACAAATGTTAGCATGCAGGGAAGTCAAAGGAACACCCCCAAACCACACACACACACACGCATGCACGCACACACACACACTCCCCTCCTGTAAACACTGGCTCGGCTGTTTGCCGACCTTGTCCAACCTGCGAGTTGAGCGAGATAAGCGGGCCTCAGGATAACACGGCAAGAGAAACCGCCCCGACACTAAAACATAATCTGCACTCGGCACTGCACTCAAAGGTCAACCGTAACTTTACCCCCCCGCCTCAAAACCCACTCCAGCATCCACCTCACCCTGACTGTTGGGGGGGTCTCCACCTGCAGCTGTTTAACCCCAACCTGTGCTGCTCCAGTGATCATTCAACCCCCCTCCCCTCAAAGCCTGCATAGTTTTCCTCAGCTTACGATGCTACATCTGTTAGCCTACAGCTGCATGCTAATGATCAGATCCTGCTTTGATGCTAACCCCCACCCCCCACCACCACCCTTTCCCCTCTCTCTCTTTTTGTGTGTGCTGCAGGTTCTGTGTGGGAGACAAGTTTTTCCTGAAGAACAACATGATCCTCTGTCAAACAGACTATGAGGAGGGGCTGATGAAAGAGGGATACGCCCCCCAGGTCCGCTGACCCCCACAGACCCTTACAGACCCCCACCGAGGCAGAGGAGGAGGAGGAGGAGAGACATTGCAGGAGAGCTCCTAATCAAACTCAAAGCACTACAGCCTCCTCTCCTGCATGCCCCACCTCATCATGTACATATCCTCCCTGGGGAGGGACTCAGCTGTACAGAATAGCCATAGAGACCCTGAGTGGAGGGGGGGCACATCAAGAGTTAGATGATAAAGTTTGTACAGTTCTTTGTATGAGGTACGAAAGCTCCCGCCTCAAAATCAACCCCCTCTGTCGAAAAAACAAACTCTCTTTTGATTGGACGAGGATGGACGATTACCACGCCCCCTGAGAAAGACAAACCAGCAGTGTTTTCTTAAATCTGAGGACACAAGAGGAGTCATCAAGTTTTTATTGTGTCGGATTATTAAAAACACAGAATGTAATCGGAGAATGAAGCTGCTGTGTGTGTGTGTGTGTGTGCATGTGTGTGTGTGTTTGTTTGAGATTTAAGGTGCTTCAAAATTGTCCTGCTCTCTCTCCGCACTGGTCACATCAAGAAGCGCGATGAGCCACCTTCAGCTTCAGAATCAGACTCCTGAAGTTGAAGTGGTGTAGTCATGAAGCGGGCTCCTGGTGTGTGTGTGTGTGTGAGAACTCAATCTGTCTGTCGCAGCAGCAGCAGCATCCTGGAAGAATTAAACAGTCTAAATGCTGCAGGTACTCTATAATTCAGCTGAATTCTGGGTAAAAGCTGAAGACAGGTTGTCGTGCGGGCTGTAGGGGTGGGTGGCATCGGGGTCTGTAGGGGATGTTGGGGTTGTAAACTTTTGTACACTATTTATTTGATAAGTATTCAGTACAGCACATGTTGTCCTGCCCTGTTTGACTCACTGACACATGAATCCAGTAAATGACTTCTCAATAATCACTCTTTGTGTTTAAGAAGGCTGCTGTAGTTTTTAACACAGCTCCAGGTTCAGTTTATGGTAAATCTGCAGGTCACACACCTGAATCCCACGGAGGCAGCTGGTACTTGTAGTTTTAACAAACAATGGCAGGAAACTACAAATTCATTCTGCGCTTTTCTTAAGACCTTTGAGGATTGTCAGATTATTCGATGGCTGGAGGGTTTTAACCAATCAAAAATGTTTAGCACAGCGAGATCCGCCCACGAAACTGAGGAGGACTTAGGAGGAAGCTGTCACATTGGAAAATATGTCTGTAAAGTTCAAACTTATACCTTTCAGCATTGAAATTAATAGTTGCTGGCAAAGATGAACACGCTGTAACAGTCTGGAATATTGGCGTGACGGAAAACAGCAGCAGGTCCTCAAACATCCAGAAACAAAACAACAAAAACTTACTGTTAATTGATAAAACAATGCAGAGAACATAAAGGCAGAGAATGGGGTCATTGTATAATCTGTCCTTTGGTTTAGAGAATTTTAAATTTTCAGGACTTTGCAGTGTGTTTGCTCCTGTCAGCTGCAATATTCATTTACTTATTGTACAAGGTTGCTGCAAATTTAACAGTAAATTACTGTCCACAAGGTGCTGAGCTGTGTGTGATACAGCAGTTTACTGTAAAGTATTTACAGTACCATCACAATTATTTCATTTGTTATTGAATTTCCCATCACTGAATTCTTTGCTGTTTACAGAAAAATACCGAAAAGTACTTTGCCATTAAGTTACTGAATATTATGGTGAAATACTGTCAAAAAATATATATTTAAAAAAAGTTGCAGGCTGAGAATCATTCTGATGCTGGAAAAAGAGAAACTCTTATTCATTTGTAAATTTTGGGTGTACATAAAAGAAATATTCCTTTTTGCTTGCTACTGCTCAATGATTTCTTTTTCAGTTTCATTCAGCATGAGATGTTTATTTTTAGGAGAACACCTGTGAATACTGTACTGTAATAATTTTAAGCACAAATGTAATACAGTTTTATTGTGTTACCTCTGAGTGTGTGCTCTTTGTTCTCATGTGTCTGTCTGCAGATTTTTCAGACACGTCCATTTATTAATGTCAGGGTGTGTGCTGAACAGTGAAGGGTAAGTGTTGGATGTCTCTTGTCCATTAGCCTCAGCAGCAGCAGATGTAGGATTGATCGTATCTGTGATGCTTTTATCACTTTATTGTCTCTGCAGCTGTAAGGTGCTCTCTTCAGGTTGTGTTTGCATAAAAAGTCTGCATTTTCTATCCTTTATTCAGCTCAAGAAACACTAAAGGTTTCTATCATCTCATCAGAGAGACAGTGGATTTTCTATTTCAGTTCTGTCATGCGTCATACATGGAGGAAAACCAGCACTTCACTCAGACTACGCCATCAGCAGAATTAGAGAAACAGAGCGCTGCTTTCTGCTTGCTGGCTGTTTCAGATAATTACCTGGATTTCAATTTAGACTGCAGGAACGTGGAGGTAAAACATTTGGATTAAAGTTATTGCTCTAATTAGCGGGGTGCTTCTAAAGTGCCCTGTGAAGTTTGTCGACAGCCGTGCTTACATCACATTACAGCCTCTAATATCCAGGCCAATTAAGCTAATTGAATTTCCTTATCCAGAGACACAAAGAGAGAGCGAGGGGAACTCTTTGATGAGGCTGGAGCTGCTGAAGGTTCTTATGCTGATAAAAACACAGAGAGACGATGGAGATTAGACCCCAGTCAAATTAAAAGAAAGTGTTTCTACCACAGGGAGAGATCTCATTAATGCAGCCATGTGTCATGTGCTATCATAGCTTAGCTGCTCTGGAGTCACATTTTACCCGAACCCTGCAGCTCAGAGTCACCACCGTGTTGTCTGCTGCCAAAGAGAGAAAGATACTCGGTATATAGCAACGCTGTAAACATGTGTGCATGATTTAAGTGATGTATGAGCCAGAGAAACCTTCTTTAACAAACAGAGACCTCCAACAGAATCTGCAGCAGGAAGTTACAAGTCAGACTTTTGATATTTATGAGCAGGCCAAAACAACCCAAGTCATTTTTCTCAGATTTCTAAGCAGCAGATTTATAATTAAAGGGGTTATACATGCAAAAATAACATTAAGCTAAAAGAACGTGACTTTTGTCAAGATGTGTGTTGTGTCACTCACCAGTTCAACTTTCTTCTGCTCGTAAGTCCTTTTTTTCTATGACAGTCCAGCTTCAGTGTGCAACATTACAACAAAAATAAATCAGAGAAATGATTTTCTTCACAAAAAGTACAGATGTTGCTCATCACCACTAAACTTTGCTGTCCTAGAGCTGTTGTCATGGAGACTTGTACATGCTGTAAATCAATCTGTCCCTGGACGAGCTGATCAGGAAGCTGAGAAATAGCATTTAGAAAAAAACTTTTTTTGTTTTTTTTGGGCTGAAAAATCCTATTTTGAATTGCGGATCACGATCAGGTATATAATCTAGAAGAGAATCTTTTTCGAGATCACTTTGAAAGTCCTCACAGGGACTTTGAATTGAGGCTTACACATGCTGTCATGCAGCACTTCAGAGAGGAGACATCGGAAGAAATTAAATGAATAGCCCATGTACTGCATATGTACATAGAAACCCATTTCTGCCAATTATTTTTAAAAAATGAAATAGTGGCACTTTTTGATAGTATAAAGTTAAAATTTTGAGATAAAAAAAAAACACATTTGGACTTTTTGTTTCAAAATTCCAACTTTTTATCTTAAAATTTCAACTTTTGATTCAATTATTTTGACTATATCTTAAAATTTTAACTTTTTGTCACAAAATTTCACCTTTCTGTTTCCTCGAAATCTTTACCTTTTATCTCAAAATTTTGACTGATCCCATAATTTCATAATTCCAATCTTTTATCTCGAAATTTTGACTTATCTGAACATTTTGACTTCATGTG
Organism: Thalassoma bifasciatum; assembly: GCA_008086565.1. Taxonomy (NCBI): domain Eukaryota; kingdom Metazoa; phylum Chordata; class Actinopteri; order Labriformes; family Labridae; genus Thalassoma; species Thalassoma bifasciatum. The sequence continues at coordinate 374,163 of RPOG01000162.1, read as the reverse complement.
GGCAAATAAAATCTCATCAAAGCCAAGTTTTTATTTTTTAACTGGTGTAAATGGGCCTCTGAGATGGATGGCGATTTCAAAAAAAGAAAAAATTGGTAGGCACAATTCCCCTCAGTTTACCAACCACAGAGTTTGTGGTCCACGTTTGAAGCTGATTGGAGGCTGTAGACCTCCAACGTTCTATACCTTCTCTTAATAGTAAAGAGAGTTTCCCTTCACTGAACCCTAAGTATAAGATTAGCCCGATAACTGTAAGTGCAGAGTATTATGAACTCTTTGAAAGTTTTGCAGGACAGAAAAATTATGTTTAATTCAATTCAGGATTTAATGCCAAAAAAGTGCGGAGAAGCTAACAAAGGAGGGAAATGCTCTCACCACCCAAAATATGACCAGTGTATCTGTTAATGATAAGATAAAGCCTCCCGTCACCCTTCAGATCTACCTGATATCTGTCAAAGTTTTTTTATATATATATGTATATAACTCTCAGCTTCAGCACAATGATTGCAGCACGACAGGGCTGTTTTGTTTGAGTCTTTACAATAATAACATCCTTTCAGCGCTCACAGCCTGAGTGCAAACGCAAGCTAAAGCAAACACATTAAAGAGTAGAGACCCTGATAAAGTAACAACAGAGAAATCTACTGAGCTGATGGAGCTCAAAGACAAACAAACATCCAGAACTCTCTGCAGTCATTAGGAGCATTCAGAGGAAGCATTAGCTGCCAGGCTGCGTATCGTTAGCGTCTTCATCCCTGTGCTAGCTGACCCTGGAGTTAGCGATGGCTGAGCAGTTAGCCTCGCTGTGCTCTGCCAAACGGCTCCAGGGCCAAAAATAATGATCTGTACAGACATGCCAATGCTATCTGCACCAGATAACGTCGCTCTAATGACTCCTCATCCTTCGGCTCTTTCAAGGAGACGGAGCCCAGCAAATATATCCCTCTGTCGGGTCATTAGCTCTTTATTGCAGGGATAATGGACTTTAGTATTTTTGGTCTGATTTGAATGTACAGCCTTCTGAAGGATCAGTCAGAAACACTGTACAGGTCACCATGATTCACCAATCAAAGGCTGGTATAAAACTAACCCTGACATCTTCTCTGTATGAGGGAAATGATAGAAAGTCAAGCTAAAACCAATTTACAATGGCTGCTTGTATCTCACTGAGTTTCTGAGACACAGGTTTTTGACTGCTCCTTAACCTCACAGCAGAGAGGAAACATAAAGCCAGGAGCAGTGAGCTGGTTTAATATAATGTTCTTTCACTTCATAAACACTCAGGAGATAACGTGTTATTAGAGAACCAGCTGCTGTCAGACCTCAGCACTGTCTGTCAAAGCGCTGCTGTGTGTCAGCTGCTTCATCTCTGACTGACGTGGACTGAGAGTCCAGTTCATGAACCCTTCGAACCCAACGTTTTTTTCAGTGCCCCACCTCTTCAAGGTCTGACTCTGCTGGTCCCTCTTCAGTGGCATTACTCACTCTGTCCTCAACATTATTGATTGTATGTGCTGCTCAAGTCAGTTTATTGTTACATGGAGGTAGAGGTCATCACTGCGTAACCCTACATCACAGATCCACACCTTAAAGAGGGGGTGTAACATGTACCTGTATTTTAAACATGGTCATGAAATACCACACAAACAGGTAAAGATATTCATATGTTGTTGATGTCCTGAATCCAGCTCCATCATTTCTAAAATTAGCACAAGATCTTCATGAGACTTGCTGAATAGATGAAGTTATCACATAAGGATTTCCTGACTGGTTCATAACATGTCGGGAAGTGGGCCTCAAACACCAAGGTCTGCACATAGCTCTGCCCCTGACAGGCCTCCAGAGGGCTAACCAATTAGAAAGAAATGGGGTTGTGGAGAAACAGCAGCTAAAATGAAACATTTCAGACAGAGGCTTAGGGAAAGTTTGTAAAACACCAGTGTGAGAAAAAAAGAGGTTTTTTATTTTTTACAATAGTTCATATAAAGCGACAACAGGGTTGCAAGAGGGGAAGTATAAAGTCACACAATACCCCCTCTTTAATCTATAATAAAGGGCTCTTCACGTGCTAAATTGGCACTAAAGTTGTGCCTGCACAGCCACATTGTAAAACTGAGGAATGTTTTGGCATGTGTTGTGTTTGGTCTGTTATATCACCAGGATTTTACAGTGGATTGAAACACCTTGAAACAGACATGAGGCTTTGATCAAAGCTTTGAACATTACAGTTTTTATCACTATCTTTTGGGGCTGAATACACTTTGTACAGGCCAACAGTGAAGAGATGGTCTCACCAGCTCTGTCGCTGCTGTCCGAATTGCAGGACAAAATCTGAATTTAAGAAATTCTTCATGTTGTTCAGTCTCACGTAGTATGCAAAGACTGAACTTTTTACCAGAGTGAAATGAGTCAGACTCCTCCATACAGATTGATTTGATATAATATGTGCAAAAATGTTGTCCCTGGCTTTTGGTTAGAGTTAAAAGCTGTTTGGACCAATCAGAAAAAAGTTTTCAGCACAGCCACATGATCAGATAGAAAGCTAGGCTGAGACAGCCCACGATTATCATTCCACTGACTGTGTTTTTGGGTCTCAAACACATGTTCCAGCTTTCATCAGACCCAGTCCACTTTCACTTCAAGAACACATCAGATGTGCTATCATACTTGAGAAATCTGATCATCGTTAGCTTCAGATTAGCTTCAGAGCAGACGGGAGCTAATGGTCTCAGGGATCAGGGTCCTGCAGTTGTCTGACTCTGGATCTCACAAATCCTGCTTTTGATGTCGTGGAGTAACATTTACCACATGTTCACTGAGACCTCAGTCTGCAGGTCAACCATGCAGGCTAAATTGTCTACTTACACACACACACACACACACACACACATACACACACACACACACACACACACACACACACACACACAAACACAATATGCTGTATGAGGTTATTTAGAGTTTTTGAAGTTGTAATAATAGCAGATGGTCTGTGGTAGTATTTATGCTGATGTTTTATAAACATTCACCCAAAAGTCCTGAAAAATGTCTAAAAAAATGGCACATGATGTTGAAGCATGTTTGTCAAATGAGACTTTTTTTCTAGAAATAAGACAAGGCCGATATTGATTTCAGTTGGTTTTTGTTGTTGTTTTCATTTCAGTGTGTTGTGTTTCAGGGAAAAGGGGAGTGTTGAAGTTTCTCTGAAGTCTACAAGCTTTCATTTGAAAAAATAAGATGTCATTAAACAAAAGATTAACACATTAACACTGCAGTACAGAAATTTTTTTTTAACCCTCTGTGTTTCCTCAGCGTCAGTTTCAGGTCAGGCTCCTCCTACCCCAATCAGATGCACTCTTCGGTCAGAGGCTGTTCCTCCATTATTGCCTCCTCCTGCACATCTCTGAGCTCTCTGCTGTCATTGACAACACTCCCAGCTGCACACACAGCAGCTCTGCTCTAATTGTCCACAGGCAGAGCACCGGGTTGTCCTGATGAGGACACCAGGCCCCGTCCTAATGGGTCCTCTGGAGACTGCGGAGCCGCCACTCCTCCTGCCAATCCTGACGAGGCTGAGTCCTCCCTGTAATTACTGCTCAGTTCCCATCAAAGCGCCTGGCACCCCTAATGCTCCGACAAACCCCAGCCTAAGAGGACGGAGAAGTCCACGGAGGTTGGTGGAGACTGTGGGAGAATCTTTCCTGATCCCAACCAGGGAGAGTCAAAGTCTGAAAAACTGCAGCGTTAGCCCCCGTTAGCATGAGAGACAACTGTCAGCAGGGAGTTTGCTCTGAGACCCCTGAAGTTTAGTCTCAGTCCCACAGGGAGGAGAGACGCTCTCTTTTAAAATGACATGAAGTGTCCTGGTCAATTGAAGTTTTCTTATATGAAGTCTAATAAAAAAGAAATCTCTGAGAATGAGAAAAACCTTTGCTAACATCTACGAGGGATGGACCGATACCACTCTTTATCAACTGTGTACAAGTAAAAATACAGCGTGGTATCAGCACCAATACACCCAATACCAATACCAGTATGTGTGGATCCCTAACATCTACAGTGTGCTGGCTTTGCCCCTGATTATGCAAACTTACATTTAACACACAGGTTAAAACTGGTCAAGCTGTCACAGTTGGGTCTCTCTGCTTGAGTAGTTCGCTCTTCATCCTCCATATCTCAGCTCCAGCAGTCAGTCCCACATCCTGTCCCTGCTGTCTCACTCTTTCTGCTGAGATGTTTTTACATCATTGAAGTCAAGAAGACATCTTTTGGCTGCCTCCACCACTGACCCCTCGACCCCACTCTCAGGATTTGGCAGATCCCGCCCACATGCAGCAGCAGTTTGGAGTGAATCACTTTGGGCTGAATATATGTGGGCAGAAAATACAGAGCATGCTAGAAACGGAGATGACAGATGGACCGAGTGTTAGTGTTTGTCTCTGCAGAGGATCACTGAGCAGGACTCATTTAAGGGACAAGATTGTTCAAACCCACAGATCTAGAAACCAAAATTCATTCTGCACGGCCAAGGACTCAACCCCCGAGCCCCGTATAATGTTCATATCATATCAAGAGTCTTAAATTTCAGAAAGCACGAGCGTACGGACCCAGCATGGACATGATGCATAATCCATGACGTAATTCCGTGACGGCTTCTCTTGACAATCATCTCAAACAATTGCACGGGTGTTGGTCCAAAACGACTAAACATAAGCTGAAAAAGTAGCTAAAGTTGTCACTATTTTTTCTGTGTTTTCCATTGTGCTGACTCTGATGAGACAGAGTCTTGTAAGCAGATGCTTCATGCGACAGCAACCCTGCTTAGGTCGAGTTCATATTGGAGTAGTGAGATTGCAATGCTGTAATGGCCATAACGGAAGCAGTGTGGAGGGGGGGGGGTAATCTGCTTGATTACAGCACAGTTCAAATGGCCACTGTGACCACACCCTAAATTAGGCTGATTTATGAATCAAACTGACATAAGTACAAGCTGGAACAAACATTTGAGGGTTCATTTTAAATTTAGAATAAGAGTCCTCCCACCTGACCAGATCCTCTCTACGAAAATCCATCACACACATTCTCCAAGAGACTGTGGGAGCTGGTTTTTAAAAGGACCCCCCCCACCCCTCCTCCTCCTCCTCCTGAACTTCATCATGCTGCAGAGGAAACAAGGGGAGGAGGATAAAAGTGTGTGAATGGTAATGATGCCAAGTAATGATTTCCCTGGAGGTGATCTGATCTATCGCCACAGGGGAAGATGGAGAAGAAAGACCTGTGTGTGTGTGTGTGTGTGTGTGTGTGTGTGTGTGTGTGTGTGTGTGTGTGTGTGTGTGTGTGTGTGTGTGTGTGTGTGCAGTAGGGTACATCAGCATTTCATGCAGCAGCTCCTCAGATACAGGGGAGGAGGGGAGGAGGGGGTTCTCCTCCCTTCAGGTTCACAGAGTGAGGAGCTGAAGGTGAAATTAAAAAGCTGATAGAAATGATTCTACCATGTTTTGAAGTCAGTCAGAGCAGGTTAACACACATTGTGTGTGTATGTAGGAGTGGGGGGATCATAGAGAGTAGAGCTTGAGAATCTCTGTATTGATCCAAACTCCTCTCCTCTCAAATCTGCTCCTCCAAAACATTTCTAACCATTTTTCTGTTTTTTCCTTTTTTACCCTGTTTTTATTCTTTAATCCACAGCTTCTCTCAGGCGTTCAGAGAAGCTTCTAAAAAGATGTCTGTGAAAGGAAATAAGATGCAGTTTTATTGGTTCAAAGAAAGTTGGCAGATATTTCTGTGTGTATGGGCAGATCTCTCAATATCAGATCTCTGAGTTACAAGTCCCAGTGTCAGCCTCTAGAGGCCATACTATGTCACTACACCCTGAACTTGTCAAACAGACTGAGGAAATCTGAGGTCAAATTTTTCGTCGCAGTGGTGTGAGCCCAGGATTCAGAGTCAGAACATGGTATTCTGTTTTCCCGTATCATGAACAGGAATTTAAAGTCACAGTGCTGGATATTCACACTAAATGTGTACAGATTTTCAAACTTTTACATATCCATACGTTTCAGAATCTTTTAATCTGTCTGTAAACAGCTTTGAAAATAGGGTGACCAGACCTTCTCTTTGCCATAAAATTATGTGGGAAAACATTTTTTAATGAGTCTCTTCACCAGGCTCCTGGCATTACTCCCATGCCCCAACCTTAAAGTCAATATTTTTAGACAAAAAGTCGAAATTTTGAGATAAAAAACGTTATAGATTAAAAAAATGTTTACACTTTACACCTCTTTGTAAAGGCTTCACTTATTTTATGTATTTTAGTTATTATATTAATTATTTCAGGTGTAGATTTTATGTCATGCAGAGGTGCATACAAAAGAGCTTTTTGTGCCTGATGAACAAATAGGTTTGTTACTCAAGGACAAGTTAAAAACTGGTATTATTGGAGCTCAAATATAAAGATAAGTTCATACTACATGGGCAGTTGGAGAGGTTATGAGGTAATGAGTCCGACTGCCGGACTGACAACCAGAGGCATTTAAGTACGGAGCAGGACCAGTTTGAAGGATTGAGGTCTAAATAAAGAGTTGAGTATTAATCAACTATTACTCTGCTTTCTGCAAGAACTATGCGAGACTGATCACCTGAGCAGTTTGTCCAAGCCTTACCTGTGTGTGTGTGTGTGTGTGTGTGTGTGTGTGTGACAAGTATAACTGATGTTAATAGGCTTTAATAAAGAACACTTTATTCAGAAGGTTCAGGTACTTGGAGCTGTCGAGGTGATGGAGGGTTCTACCTGCAGCTGAAGTTAGAACACTAAAATATTAAAGCAGCTCGTGTGATCGCTCGCAGGACTGCGATGAGGGATGGAGGGAGTGTGAGCGTGCGTTTGTGGCGTGTGAGTGTGTGTGAGTGTGAGTGTGTGTGTGTGTGTGTGTGTGTGCAGGTGGACTTTCTGTGTGAGCTGATCTGAGCACTGAATCTGCTCCTTCATTATGGAGCTGTTTAATGGAGAAGATCAAAGACCGATTCTAGAGCGTTCTGTCTGTAATTTAAGATCGGTGTGTGTGTGTGTGTGTGTGTGTGTGTGTGTGTGTGTGTGTGTGTGTGTGTGTGTGTGTGTGTATGTTATCTACAAACAGCAGAATGTCATTAAAACAGAAATTAGGTCTTTGTGTTTAAACTCTGTGATTAGTAATGACGTCTATTCAAGAGAGGACTTATCACTGAACACACACACACACACACACACACACACACACACACACAATGAAAATTAAAGACGCAGAGGCTGTAAATTATCCTCTCTGGCTCTTAATTGAACATTTTCATTGTTACTGTGACACACTGAGTATTGACTGGCTTTTCCTGACCCATACACACTTAAACACACACATTAACGCTCTCCTATTGTGTGGACTTTGATGGGGCAGGGAGAGATTAAGAATACAGGCTGGAAGGACACAAAACAGAGTTAACACAAAATGATCGATGGTGAAACTTGAGAAGAGCCGCAACAAAGAGACAAGTAAAGTCCAACCAGGAAGAGCACAGGCTGAAACAATCAGAGCAGGGACAGGGTCGAGGGTCAGGGCCTGAGAAACTGAGTGTGGGGTCATGGGGCAGCTAGGTAAGTTGGAGGGTAGAGTAAAGATTGTGGGATTTAAACTTGAAAGGTAGAGTGATGTTTTGAGGGTGCCAGGTTGGAGGGTGGAGTCAGGGTTTTGGGGTATTATGTTGGAGGAGAAAATCATATTTTGAGATTGTTATGTTAGAGAGCAGAGTTATGAAACAAGTACGTTGAGTTGGAGGATGGGGTCAAGGTTTGAGGTATTATGTTAGGGGCAGGCTCATTTTTTGGTTCAGTTGGTAGATAGACTCAGATTTTGAGGGGGGCAAGTTGGAGGGAAGAGTCAAGTTTAATGTATTACATTGGATGGTAGTGTCATGTTTTCAGGGGATTAAGTTGGAGGGTGGTGTAAGGGTTTTAAAACAGAAGAGTTGTGAGACAAGTGGGTTTAATTGGAGTTAGTCATGGTTTTAGGTATTATGTTGGGGCCATGTTTTTGTTTTTTATTTTGTTTGTTTTGTTTGGAAGGGGTGTTGAGATTGAGGATGGTGTCATGATTTTGAGATATTTGGTTGGAGGGTAGGGTCTGGAAGGGTTATGCATGTGGTGTGCTTCAACAGTCACTCCCAGTGTCAAGGAAGTCAATCAACATCATAAATTCTGTGTATGGTGATGAGCTTGAAATCAGTATCACATCACACTGACCTGAAGCTCTCTGCAGAGACCAGAGAGGACGGCAGCCTGTGAGGTCCAAACAGGGCTCTATGTGGATGTCTACACTTTTAAATTAGTCTATTTTCTGTTAATGTTAACCAGACTTCAGCATTAACCCATGTGTGTGTGTGCGTGAATGGCACAATGTTTGTGTGAAATAAATCACAGGTGCATTTTGGGAAATCAGGGGAGTGTTTTTCGCAGAGGTAATGAAGTTAATTACTGGAGCTGCAGCATTTTATGAGCTGCACCTGGTTCATAAATGAGTCCTAATGAGAAGAGCCAGAAGACAGCACACTCTAGTGGAGGAATCTTACAGAACAGCCACAAGGAGGGACTATTTTTTTACTCTGGATTCTCCTTCAGCTCTGTACGACGGAGTATTAGGGCCACATTGAGAAAAGAAAATGAGGGGAGGATTTTTTTTCCCCCTCTCCCTCACCCAGTCGGTAAAGTCGAAATGTCGAGAATAAAGTCGAAATGTTGAGAATAAAGTTGAAATATAATGTCAAGAATAAAGTCGAGTTTGACTTTATTCTCGACATTTCAACTTTATTTTTGCCATTTCGACTTAATTCTCGACATTTCGACTTTACTGACTTGATGAGGAGGAAGGGGGGGGGGGGGGATTCCTCCCCCCCATTTTTTTTCCCTCACTGTGGCCCCATTACTCCGTCGTAGGCTCTGGCAGTCAGAGCAAATAAAGAGAATAAAGTAATGAGCAGTGATGAAGACATGATCAGTGAAATTAATAAACTCTGGTTTTCAGCCGATCTCATCTCTTCCTCTCTCTCTTTGTTTGTTCTTTCAGTGGGTAGAGTTTCACATTATGATTACACATTATTCATCCTGCTGCTGCTGCTGTCAGTGCACTGCGACTCATTTATCTGTGTTTCAGCCAATAAAGGAAATTACAGTAACAATGAGCCAAAATGTGTGTTGAAATGTGAAGAGATGAAATCAGAGCCAGGCATCAGATTTCTCTTTGCTGTAATGAAAAAGTTGAAATCAAGTATCCAGGAATTCTGTGAATGAAAATATGCAGCTGGTATTTTCTTTTTAGGACTGCACATACGAAATACTGACAACGAACATACGTGCCAATATTTCCAAGAACAAAGTTGGATTAGTAAAAGTAACAGGAGCCACTAAAGAAAAAAGCAAGAATTATTAATAAAAGATTTAAGATTAAAAAACAGACTTAGGTCCAAATACACATTTTTTAAAGGGGTTCCATTGTTTCTAGTTTTAAAATTAAATTGTGGGTGTAAATTCTCAAAGAGAATGGATTTTCAGATTGTTAGGTAAAAGAATTGTTGTAATAATCTCATGATTACTCTTAGAGGCTTGTTGGTAAAGATACACTGATTTATACTTCATTAATTGTTCAAGAAGTTAGAGCTTCATTTTTTTTATCATAACAATCAATTTTTATATGCAGACTCCAATTTCTGTGAACTCACAGAGTTTTTCAACTTGTAAAATTTGTGCTGAATGCCTTTCAACTGCACTGAACTGAACTTTGTTCAATTTTAGATTTCTTTTTGTTCGTTTGTTTGTTTTGTTAAACTTAAGTTGATTAACCAACAGGCTACATTATGTTGAATTTGATTTGTTTCTTTTTGATTGGCTCTTTTTGAAGAGACGCTCTCATCTTTGCCCATTTCTGTCCTTTATTTAAGTGTCATGTAAGTCTGTGAGGGCTGGGCACCATTTTGGTGCATAGCACAGTGAAATAATAAACTTAACAAAAAACTAAACTATATTATTCCATTTAAGCGTACTGTTAGCTTGTGTGTTAGTGTTCCTACTCATTATCCTGTTACTTTAGTTTTAACTCGGCGCAGTTCTTCTTCACTGATTTACTGAGTGGTGAATGTGGGAAATAAAATTTTTGATATAATGTGGAGCATATAAATGACCAAAATTAAAAAAAAAAAAAGGTTTGTTACTTCCCAAACTTTTCAGGCTTGAAAACATAAAAGTTGTCTTTTTAAATTAAAGAAATGTGACTCTTTCTCTGTCTGTCCCTCTGACTGTGTGTGTGTGTGTCACTCCCTCTTTTTATCAGGTTGGTATCTGGTATCTGGTATCAAGTATTTCTGCTAACTCACTGTGATCAGGTAAAAAGTGAGGGTTCAAAGATTATCTGACTAGGTGAATGCACGCCTGGAATTTAACCTGAACTAAAGTTGTGTACAGTGTGGGAGGGGCTGAGATAGCACCTGCTCTATCATCTTAAACCTGAAACACATCTTAGATAAACCTGCTCATTAACACAAGGATACAGAGCTAGTAAAACTCTTTATTTAACAAAAAAGTGAGCTCAGGTTTGCAGGTCCTGGTCTCTACAGGACTGGGTAAGAGCTGATGAGCCTGTAGGCCATGGACAAGTTGGTGAACCAACCCAGCAGGAAGGACAGGGCTCTGCAGGGCTGAGGGAGTGCAAACACGTAAGACACGGTGTGGAAGATCCGTGAGCCCACAAAGAGCCTGAAGTGCAGCAGAGCGCAGGAGAGCTCAGGACCGCTCAGAGAGTACAGCAGACCCAGAACCACGAAGGGGACGACGTTCTCCAGGTCGTTCAAATGACACCTGGAAAATCAAAGTTTGATCAGGTGGATCTGAGATTTCTGTGATCTTTTTCCGATAAGTCTGTGTATTAATTAACTTTGAAAATTTCTTTTTCACCTTTAAACATAGATATTTCATCTCAGAGATTATGACTTCTTTTATTTTCACATCAGCCCTTTTGTTTTGGTGAGGTGAGAGAGTCTAATGTCTGCAGACGAACTCACCTTCGAACTCTCTCCACATCAGGATCAGTTCTCAGCATCTTCTTCCTCTCCTCAGGGGATCTTAAGGCCACGTCTTCTGGATTACCGAAAGCCTGAGAGAGCGAGAGCGAAAAAGTAGATCTTATATGATTAAATCATGGTCAGACATGTTATACCTGCTTTTTCCTTGGTTTTATGGTTATAGGAAGCAAGAAATAAACATACACACTGAGGAACTGTGCAAACATTGGAGCACACGCCATAAAGAGTTGGATCCTTAGAGGTTATTTTACACTCTCCTTAACAACCAGGTGTAAAAGAGGAGGGACTATAAATGTGTCTGATTGCAGGTCTTTGATTCTGGAGTCACGTTCAACTCTTTGACCAGGCATGATTTAACCAAAGTTTCAGACTATAATCAGCCTCTAAACAAAGAAACATTAAACAAACTGTGACCCCTTATCCAAGTAAACACAGGAGTAGAAAAGACTTCTCAGTGACGTACCCCTCTAGAGAAGCGGTAGAAAGAAGTCATCAAAGACATCGACATCATCTTCACAACCACCACACCAGTGTATGTGGTGAATGCCCTGAACACCTCATCCTCCATCAGCTTCATCATCCCTGCTGGTTACTGCTAAAGCACCAACAAAGAAGAAGAAACACAGGTCAATGCACAGTGCACCTTTAACAGTACAAGAGTCTGGTTTTAATATTAACATGATTGGTTTGGCTCTAAATGCTGAGTCAGTCCTCTTACAGTTAAGATACACACCCACACACACTTGCAAAAACACATACACTGATCTCTGTTAGATTTTTTAAAAAAAAGCATTGAACATTCAAATCAAACTTTTGTCAAAAATCTACTGAGTGTTTCAGCAGCAGCTCTTACCTCTGGCAGTGACTCTGCAGAAATGGGACAAGTCTGGATCTGTTGCATAAAAACTGTGACCCCTCGCCTAGAAGGGGCGGGGCTTCTGCAGAAAGACACACTTCTTCCTGTTTGGATCTCTGAGTCTAGCTGCAACAGGAGGAGCGGGAAAGTTACACATCAACAGGCATAATGAGCATGATGAGAGGTAAAAAACAAGTCCATGTTCATTTTTTCAGAACATTGAAGTAAATCCATGGTCTGAAGAAAGAAAAAAAAAGAGGAAAGTCTTGTCTAGCACTGGAAAATTAACAAAATTTAACAAAACTAACATATATAACTTTACAATCTGTGTGCATTTTATTTTGCTGTAAGGTGTGACATTCAAATACAAAATCCTGAAATATACAGCAGGTGGGTTAACTGGAGGTATGAAACTTATTGATGTATGGTTTTATTTTAATGTGATTATTCATAGTGCTATCCTTCAGTGGCTCTAAATGACATAAAACGATTAAAAAATAGATTGAAGAATAGATAGATAGATAGATAGATAGATAGATAGATAGATAGATAGATAGATAGATCCAGACATCAACAAAGGCAGATAGTCCTACACATATAAACAAACAAAATGCAAAACAGATTTTATTCCATTTGTTTTTGCAGTATTTTTTCAGTTTTTGGCATTTTTTTTTGTTTGCATGTTTAGTTTTGTTTATTTTGTTTGGTTGCTTTTTCATTTTTGCATTTATTTTTGAGTTTTTTTGTATTTGTGTTTTCCTACTTCTTAAGTGTTCTGATTTTTTTTGTCACTGTATAATTTGTTTTCTTTTTCATTAGTGGGTTTTTTTGTTTTTGCATGTGTTTTTGTTTTCTTTTTTGTTGCATTTTTTTATTTTGAAATGTTTTGTTTCGTTTGTTGTGTTTTTTTTTCCAGTTTACATGTTTCATTTTTATGTTGCTTATGTTTTTTAATTTGTTGTTGTGTTATTTTTTTATCTTTATTTTTTTGTTGTGTGTGTTGGGGGGGGGTGGCAGAATTTGACACTTCAGGGCAACTGTACCTATCAGTTCCCTAATTCTTCTGTAGAAATAGGACTTCAAACCCCACCATAATGAAAAGCAGAGTTTTAAAGTTTGTAGTTGAGGTTATAACCAGGCAAACTTATGAAGGACTAAACTTACCTTCCTAGAGACAGAAGAGCTCCCTGTGATTCCTCCTCAGCTACATCTTCCTCTCTCTCCTATTCTTCTTCTTCGTTGCTCCATCAAAGCTCCGTGAACGCAGCATCCGCAGACTGTGGCGAGACTTGAGCGGTGTGGAGTCACTCTGATCACCGCGGTCTCAAACATTGCTGTCATTTCCCTTTAATCAGACGACTTCCAGCGAGGTGTGTTTGGAGAGCCAGGTGCTTGAAACAGCGAGAGCAGAACAAAGAGCTGAGTCGTAGCAGCATGAGGCGCTTTGAGACGAGATAAAATCACCTGATGAAGAGACGGAGCTCGTTATTTCTCCTGTTCACGGCTCCCTCCCCGTCACCTCCCAGTCAGCCCTGCACAGGTAGGCTTCTCTCAGGGAGGGAGGGGGGCAGAGACTCACACACTGTAAAGGTAATGTTCCTGTTTTTGCCTCAGGCCTGTTTTCCATCATGTGACATGCTTATACATGTGGAAACATGAAGAAAAGACCTGTGAAAAGCTAAAAGAGAATGTTGGTTTTGCTCTCTAACCCCAAAAATTGGTTCATATACAGAGGTACTAAAAAATAAATAAATAAATAAAAAAATTACAGTTCCTGAAGTGTCCACTGGAGACCAAAATCCAGAGAATCAACCAGACAACACACTCTGTGCTTATGTTATTTGTGCACATTTACAGTTATTGATACATACGCTTGTTTCAAGAACCCAGAAACCATACAAGCAAGAACCCAGAACACTGTGACTGTTACAAGTTAGCATAGTTAGGGTCAGTCAATAGTTAATACACCCTAGTTTTACCAAGAATTTGAAATCGGTCCCCATTTATTGTAATCCAAACATCCCAGTGTCATGAACTCTTTATATCGAGTCCTTCATGTCATATATTGTCTTAATCTTGACCGGTAACCAAAGTTTTCATCAACTACACAAGACTCTGTTAACTTGTGACTATCAGCCAAGTGCAGCTATTTAAAATGCATTGGGTTTTCATTTAAGAATTATCTAATGGATGTATGATGATATTAAAATTAAACTAAATCAAGAAACGTGAGGATATTTTTTTAATTTTTCAACCATTTTAATTGAAACAATGACTCACAGGTTGGCTGCATGTGGCCAGTTAGTATGGTCACTTTTAATTTCAATACAATGGTTGCTCTGTAACAATCCCAATCTGGTCAGAATTCAGGAGGCGTTGAGTAAATGGTGTTGTACTGTTCCTCACAAATCACCATTTGGCACTACACATTTTTATTCTTCTAATAGTTTCAAGTTAGAGTTTCATGAACACTTACTCCCTCTGAATGAAGAGCGCCAAATGCATCTTTATGATGAAGTAGGCTGTAAAGGAGCTCAGCTTTCTGAGTGTCTTTACCTGAGTGAATAAACACAAACAGAATCTCAGTTTGTGTGTTACATGATGGTTAGGTAGTGCATGTTTTGCTTTGTTAGCTAAGCATCTGTGACCTTTTGCTCCTTTTCAGCTCCACCTTCTCCTCCAAACACGGTTACTTCTGCCTCTAAAAACCCAAAGTGGCGAAGGTCAAATAGCCACATCAGTGGCTCTGAGTTGCAAAAAGATGGTTTCATGATGTCTGTGTCTATAATTTCTTCATCCTACAGTGAGAGAACAGCGTGTGTTGGTGCTGGAGATCCCAGCAGTGCACGGCTTCAGATGATTATTGGCAGTAATGTTTGATTCCTCAGTCATCACCAGTTTACAGCTGAGATCGATTGTTTTCTTGGTCCGAGCCTTCACTGGTCGATCTGTTATGATCACACATCATGCAGCTGTCTGGTAGTTAAACATGAGTTTTTCTTTCTACTGTCAGTGCAGCAGGATTTTAATCTGAGCAGCCATGATGGAGGACACTGGGCGTCTCAGATGGATCTTAAATATAAGGTGGTCTTTGTGCGGTTGCATTGTAAGCACTCTGTGATTTCCCAGCAGGGGGGCTGATGGTAAAATGTTGCATTGATTGTGTGCCAGCAGTGCCAGTAATTGTGATTCTGGCTGCGGTATATGCTCTCATTGATTTCTGCTGGTGTTCAGGTCTGCTGCTGGTGTCCCACCACAAAGCCTGAATCAGAACTGGACGCTGATCTTAACGCCAGTGGCCGCTCGTGTATTGATTTAATTACAGGAAGCCACTGAGCCACCGGACACATACATTTTTATATTGATCAGCAGCATGTCCATATTACTTGCAGCACCGTTACATGCAGCCAATCAATGAGCAGAATGCTGAGTGTGTGGACCTGCACAGGTACAACAGGGCACAATAAAAGTGTCAGAGTATGAGCAGAGGGAGATGGCCTGCTGATAGGAGTCATCACTGTTTCTCTACAAGCTGCAGATAAAATTCTGGCCTGTCTGCTTTATGTAATCTGTGCACAAGAGGATCAGACAGCAGCAGTTAAAGCCTCCAAATGCAACTTTTTTGTCAGACTTGTGATATTTGGATACCTGAAATTGTAGAGACAGGCTACGTTATGGATACAGATTAGTTTAGAAGAATTTATTTGACTGAATTAGGTATACTGTTTAGTCAGAATGGGCTCAAAATGACCACAGCTTTACACAGAGCTGCACAGATTAGCACAAGGTTGCAAAGATCTGCCATGAGGCGAACAGGTTAGCAAAAATCTGCATTGAGCTGCAGTGAACGTCAGAGAACCGCTCGCTCTCTCAGCTGCACTGAGGACATAAATCTCTTGACAGCAGGATAATTACCCAGATAATTTTATCCATAATGATGCACGTCAGTCAGGCAAGCCGATGATGAAATTAAAGAACGTCTTCTGTGTGAAATCTTCCCTCACGTTCTCCACAGATTTATGTGTCAGGGGAGGAAGAGGCAGGAAAGTCTGGGAAAGTTTTTCATCTTTTAAAGGCTGAGTCGATAAATCCTCCCAGAGTGAACACACTCAGAGAGTTTCTCCTTCAGAAAGTTAAAGCTGGATTCAGACACAGGTTTCATTAGAGATAACAGGCACCAGTGGACCAAATCAGACCATTAAATTACATGTGAGCACTATTACATGTGGGGAAATGGGTCATCCACTGAATCGCAAATCAAGCATCAACAGGAAATGGTTTGAGTCTGTAACAGATAGCAGCAAGTGTGGATGCTCAGAGTGGGAGGTTTAATGAAGCTAAAAAAAAACAGCGGTTTGTACAAGGTGAAAATGCACATTGTTCCATGCTGCTGTTGAACCTTCCCTGACTGATTTTAAAGGCTCCTGAAAAATACCCAGGAGCAGGTTTATATCTTTTCACATGATGTCACACAGTTTTGAAAAGATACTCAATTGTTTTCATTCAGGGGGATGAACTAAATGTGGAGGACACTGGGCTGTGCTTCTTCAAAAATCCATCTGAGAAAAAAAATAGGAGGAATTCTTTCATGAAAGTCAGCAAAGAAGTACCCTGAAGATTTATCCACTTTTATTTTTTCTCAACATGAGTGGAATCAAAGAAGAGATATATTGTGTGACATTTTTTTGGTCCTCCATAAACATACATGAAGAAAAAACTTAGGATTTTTGATAAAAAGCAATCCACTTAAGAAATTCTATTTACATAAAAAGGATTATCAAAAAAAAAAAAGAAAAAAAAATCATGAAAATGTTTAATATTTTTGATCATTCATTTCAGGAAGTGATACCCAGATAGACTCATCATACATGGAGTAAATTATTTCAAGCCTTTATTCTTTGAAATGTTGGTAATTATGGCTCACAGATAATATAACACCTCCCCCCTTTTTACATACCTGATGCTTTCTACGTAATAGTATTTTATGTCTCCTCATCATTAACAGTTGTTGCCTGCTTGATTGCTAGATTAAAACAAAACCTTAGATAAAACAACAAACACTTTTAGAGTATTGAAACGATCTGTCATTTATTAGTGTGTTGTTTACTACTTTTTGTAAACAGAAATTTCTGAACTCCTCTCTAACTTCCGAGTCCCCACCTGAGCTCAGGGACGGGGGTGGCCAGCCCTTATGGTGGGTATCTGCTTCATCTAAAATAGATAAAGAGTGTGTTTGTGTATAGCCACAGGAAGGTACAGAGCAGCAGAGGTTCCAAACATGAGAACACCCCCCTCAGGTAACACACACACTCACACACTCACACAGTGTCCTGCAGGAAACTCACTCTGAGTAAATGTGTGAATAAATAAAATGATGTTTGTGAATTTGAGATGATGGCTGGAGGAGTCGGAGTCACCTGAGAGAGGGATCACGCTGAGAACAACATGAATCAAAGTTTTGATAAAGTTGTGTCTGTTGTATTGCTGGACATTTTCCAAAATGAAAACTTTTTAATACATCCCAAAAACACACCTCAGCTGCGCTTTTACTGTCCCCCCCTCCTATAGATGACACAGAGATTAGAGAGATTTAAAGTCAGTGGGCTCTCAGACTAGTGTGAAGTCTTCAGAACACCTTCATTATTATCCGACTGTATCATCCTCCTCTGATCTCAGAATCTTTCTCATTCCCAGCTTTTCTCTGAGTTTCCCGACCAACTCCCCTCCTCCCACCAACATCACCACCTTTGGTTTGTGCTGAGTTCAAGGTCAGACTGAGGCGTGTTAACCAGAGAACAGAGGCTTCAGTGAGCTGTTTGGTTTCCATCTTGATATTCACGTCACACTCTCTAATCTTTAGAGATCACTCTCGTTGATCTAATTAGGATCAAATTATCCTCTAGTTTAGATTAAATAATCCTCTGTGCCTCATGGGAAAAATCTGCTCAGTCTGATTCATTTGGCATTTTGAAATTATCAGATCCAACTTCAGACATTTGGAACCTAAAGAAAAGAAATTGCACATTATTTCTTTATTTTTTTATTATTCACTTCATCTTTTTTACATTAAGAAACATCTCTGTTACACACATTCAGTGTGTTTTTGTTAATACACTCTGTGTTAACTAGAGTGTGTTCTCACGGTTGTGTGTCTGAGTTTTTTGTCCGAGCTCGTGCATGTTTAACAAAAAAAGCTTCATGTGTGTGCGATCCACTGAGGTCATCAAACGGGGTCACATGATCAGGCCATGGGCAGCTCATTATAAGCTGCGTACTGTCCGGTCACATGATGATAGATCTGGAAACAGATGCAGAAAAACACACTTACATTAAATGTATTTGTGTGTGTGTTAGTGTGTGTGTCTGCGTGTCTCCTCACCTGTCTCTCAATATCAGCCAATAAGCTGCTGGCCCCAAGTCGGAACAGGTGCGGGCAGAGCCAGTCGTCTCCTAGTTCCTCTTTGATCAGAGCGAGCCACACGAGGGACTCCTGAGCCGTCCTGATCCCCCCTGCAGGTTTAAAACCCACCTGCACAAGCACACACATGCCTCTGTCAGGACACACACTTCATGCATAACATTTTTGCACTTTTGGGTGATCTCCTGCAAGTTTAATTTCACCTGAGGATCATCTGGAAGAATCTGAAATTTGTGAGGACCTTGACTTTCAGACACAACTAAAAAAATATGATACAACCTGAGAGTGCGGGTTTGATTTTTTTAGTGAACAATCACTGTGTGTTAATTGAGTATAGATTCAATTATTGTTTGATGCTCTCATTTGTATTTTTTCATTGGTCAATGGTAATTAAATTAAATTTAGATTTTGATCATATTTATTGAATAGTTGTAAAGGCACTGTAACCAATCACAGCCTGTTTCTGTGTGACACCAGGAAGAAATACAGGTAGCTGCACCCGAACACTAACTTCATTCAAAAGTGGAAACAAATCTGACAATTCATCATTAATAGAAAATAAATTCAACTCTGAGACTTCAGTTTTATTGTAAACATTTTAATTCAGGGTGTCCATGGATCTTTGAAAAGTGATAAATTCATGCCTCTGAAATTGGGGGCTTAAAATGTCTTAAATCCATTAAAAATTGTATATGCTGGTCTTAAATAGGTTACTTGAAAGGTTTTAAATTTGTTGATTTTCATCAGTAAATTTTGTTTCTGGTCTGCCTATGATCATCTGATTAATTCAATTTCATCTCATGTACAAAGATATATAACCCCCTCTGTTGTAAGTAAAATTACCTTGTGTCCTGTTGACAGGTAGTAGTCTCTGATGGCCCTCACCATCACTATGGCAACCGGGTAGGTGGCATTAACCGATTCTTTTCCTGTTGATGTTTTTATAAAGTCTGAACCTGTTGGGTCAACAACACACAAAAAGGTTATAAAGTAAAATTTAATTTTGTTATCACTGTGCTCATGCTTATTGTGTTTGTGTGTTATGTTTACAGATGAAGCACACACCTGTCTGCACATTATTACCTGCACAGGTAAAGCTAACACACCTGACTGCGTCTGGACATCTGCTAACGGCTAACAGAGCTACAGCTGCTGCCTCATTAATAACGCCCTCCATTCGTGGCCTCTGAGTTTTATCGGCGTTCTGATAAAAATAGAAGATGGAGTGAGGCCGGTTAATAGATTACCCACAATCCCCTGCTGTGTGGTGTAATGACGCTTCATTAGAGCCAAGCAGATGAAGAACATTTTGGGTCCATTAAAGACGAGTTCAGCGTGTTTCTCTCTCACTGTTAATTACAGATAATGGATCAGCATTATTAACGTGATGAAGCTCATTCATCCTTACAGTACAGGCACGCTGAGTTACAGATTAATACCAGAATTATCATTAAATACGTCAAATTATCATTTAATATGTGAAATTATTTAATATGTGGAATGATCATCTTGTTTCTACGACCTGACGGACACAGATTACAGCACCAACCCTATACAAAGACGGACATTTAATAATCACCTCCAGGACTGTGTGTGTGTGTGTGTGTGTGTGTGTGTGTGTGTGTGAGGGAGAGAGTGAAAACGGAAACTGAGCTTCAGCGCCACCGTCGGGGCAGCATAGGTGATAGCACTGATCTTTCAGGTTTCTGTAGCTAAGCTGAGTTTATATTGTTATAGTGTCGCCATCGCAAAAAGCTCAATATTTATATCGCATAGCAAAGATTTGGACAATCTGAAAGTTTGCTTATAGTTAATATCACATAAGGTGCTTTATTTAACACTTTCAGGATTAAAGGCAGCAACTTCTAGGTCTGTGCGTTCAACTTTGTCTGAGAGCCTGTTATCATAATTTCAGGGAGAGTCAGAGAGAATCCAGCTGTACAGAGTGAAGAAGAAAATTGCTTTCACTCAAAGATTGAACCGTCAGACTCTGTGGAACGTACCAGCCATCATGGCCACCAGGCTGGCTCTGTAGACGGTGGTAAAGGTGCCAAGTTCCCCAATGGCGAGGATGGTCTTCATGTGAGCGTCTCCACACGCTGATCTGAACTGACAGATCTCATCGTAGAGAGCTAAAAATAGAGAGAAATATCTATTCATAATGTGTAAGTGCTGTTCCAGCGTGTTGAAAAATGAGCAGGTTGAAAGTTAAGATAAAAAATCCTTTCACAAATTAATAAATCAAATATTCAATCAGGTGTTGCTACTTTCAGTTATATGACCAAAGCGTACCTTCCCATTGTCCTGTGATGGCCAGCGTTCGGTTAATAACAATGTCAATTTCTGTCGCACCATCAGCCACCGCCAGACGCACTTCCTGTAGACGGGTCTCCAAGGGCGTCTGACCTGCAGGGAAACCTGTCGCCACTGTGGGAAAAGATTTACAATTCACTAACCAGTACAAGTCTCAATCAAACAGGTGGAATACATCACAGTAAAGAGAAAAATAAAGTCAATGTAGCTACATCTGGGTCATGAGACTCACCTGAGGCCACAGGTAAACTGGAGTTTGCAGCTTTCAGAGATTTAAAAGCATCAGCGACTCGAGCTGGATACACACACACTGCTGCTGTGGTTACACCTGAAACACACACACCATTGCACTAGGTAAAAAACCACACAGGCTTGCAGAATGATACAATGGTGTGTGTCGCCCCCTGCAGGTTGAATTCAGGTACTGACACATTCTGAAACATCTGCAAAGCAGCAGGAGGTCAAAGGTCAATGTGAACTCCTCACTTCACTTTTTGCTTCATAATTTTAAAAATGTTTTAAACTGTGTTTCACAGCTTGCTCTTAGAAATTTTTGTTTTGTTGAATCTTGATTATTTCAGCAATTCATCACCATGTGTTTGACAACAAAAATATATCTTCATCTTCGGAAAAAGCCAGTTATCAGCAACTATCAGAGTATTATGTCAGAGGGACTTTAGATTATTTTTGTCCGAGGGAACTCTAAGATAACAGCTTAGATCTAGCGGACATTATCCAAAGCTACAACAGGTCATCATCACACACCTGAGAACACACCTGCTCCCTCTACTTTGTGTATGAGATACGTACCTTTGTCATGCATGTCTATACTCTTCAGCAGGTCATATCTGACTGGTTGAACAGCTTTCATGCACAGACGATGCACATTGGACGGAGTGTCGTCCCCTGCAAGAGTCGTGAGGTCGATACAAGTGACAGCCTTCAGTAGCCAAGCCGCCTGTGGAGAGCACACACAGAGAAAACACAGAGACAGGGGAAAATTATTAAACACACAGAAGAAGTTAAGTCGCTTTTGATGTTGTTATAGTGAGGGACTGAGTTTGTACCTGCCACTGTTTCTTTGGCGTCTTCATTCCCTGTATATGCTGGGCTCTCTTTAGGACAGCCTGAGTGTTCACTCTCACCTTAAACACCCACTCCAGGTCTGACTCGCAAAAGAACGGCATCATGGGAAGAAACACACACACCAGGGTTTTATTGTTAACATGTTAAAGTGAAATCCAAACGAAGAGCCAAGTGCTTTACTGAGGGTTAGTTTGACCTGCATTTCAGCAGACACGTGAAGGCACTGTGACTCTGTGTGTGTGTGTGTGTGTGTGTGTGTGTGTGTGTGTGTGTGTGAGAGAGAGAGAGGAAAAGAGAAAGAGAGAAAGAGATCAGAGACGGACTGCCTGTCATGAGGTCTACATTAACTACTCCAACTGTAACTACAACGGCTGTGACATAAAATCAGAAAATACTAAATTAGTTACAGGAGATTTAAATATCATTACCACATTACTAATATATTTAAATCAGTCTTCTTTTGGCTATAAAATGCTAACATGTGCATTTTGTTCTCATATGTGTGTTTTACAGTATATGTGTTTACTGTGTGTAACTCAGTAACACTGCAGGTCAGTCACCTCACACCTGTAAGTCATTAACCTGTGTGTTTCCGTTACACAAGCTCATTCTGGTCTATTGAAGCTAAAGTCTATGACCACAGGTATGAACAAGTATGAAAACCATATTTAAACGTGTATAGCAGTCCGTGGCATGTAAAAGTGAGAGCATTACACGCCTGGACATAAACGTGCATATTTGTCAATAACGTGTTGACGTCATTAGCGTGTCCGGTAGACGTCTGTGTGTTCAGTTTCTTACCGAGTTTGGTCCCGGGATTCCTGGCGGACATGGTGAGGACAAAAAACGTTGATTTATTTATGAAAGCAGGAGAAGTGCCAGACACACACCACCTCTGCACGAGCTCTGACAGCACACTTCCTGGCACACTAACCGGAAAAGGAGGATGCCCTCCAAAATAAAACTACTGCCAAAGCGCTACAACGTTTTTTTTTTGTTTTGTTTTTAGTTTTTTTAAGTTATTAATCTGACATTAATGTGATAAACGATGTTTTTATTTGAGCTTCTGTATTCGGTCGACAATTTTGAGTAAAAAAAAAAATTATTTATAAGACAGAAGGTCAAAATTTCAATTTGATAATCTCAACATTTTGACTTTTTAGCTTAACATTTCGGGCTTTTGACCTCAATTTTTTCTTTTCTCCACATGAGTTTGATTTTATTCTCAAAAATTTGATTTAATATGGGCAAAAAAGTGAAGAAAAATATTTTTTAATCTGACAAAAAATTGCATCAGTACAAAAAAAATATAAGAAAAGTAAAAAAAAAAAAGGATTTTGTCAGTTCTAGTTCAGAGTTTTATGTCACAAGCTTCTCTTTATTATGACTGAGTACTCATGTCTTTTTTTCCCACATATGACTGACTCTATCTATATGAGGACGTATCTGATATCTGTGACTTACTATCTCATCATTATATCTAGGTTTCTTCAAACTATGACTTTGTTTCCCAGAACTTTGACTTATCTTATGTATAAGACCAAGTTCTTGTAATCATGACTTAACATCAAATATAATTATTTAGAATCTGATATCTGATTATTACAACTCAACATCTCATATATGACTGAACAACTTTTTTTTTTGACTGGTGGTCATGAATTTCCAAAGCTTTGCCAATGTAACCAGCAGCACAATAAAAGAGTCTGTGGTATGTAGACAGCAGGGGGCAGCACAGAATAAAGTGACAATATATAATCTGGTGAACCTCGATTCATCTTAAACATGGACTGTTTGACACCCTGACATCCAATGACTCATTTTCACTCTTTCAACATCATGTTGCACAGATACAACAGAGACAGTAGAGAAAAAGAGAAGAGGCTGCGCAGAAGACATTGAGTGATAAAAAAAAAACTGGTTTAAGCTGAAATACCCTGAGTGCATCCGCTCTAGGTGTTTAATTGAAAGGGGAAAAAAACACTTTTAGAGAATGATTTAATATCTATTTACTTTTTCAGTCTAACCAGTGAACCTCAGACTGTTTAAACTAAGAATTCTAAAAATAATCTAACCATTTAACAACAACAAAGTAACTGTTCCATAAAGATAACAGACACAGGTGTGTTTATCAATGCAATGTTTTTATTGTGCTCCATAAAAGGCAGTGAATATTAAAGACAGAGTACTGAAATAAAAACACAGTTATAATATAAGAGTTAGATATAAAACATTAAACAGAGAGAGGATCAGATATTAAAAACTTAAATCAGATTATTCAGAGATAACAGGTCCAATCTGAGGCACGGAAACAGTCAGTCAAATGTATCATCCACAGAAATAAAAAATTTGAAGATGCTCCAACACCTGAACTTAACCTGTTCAGTATGAGGTAAAAAGAGGTGTATGTGTGTGAGCTAACGATGATTAAAAACATAAACTTGAATATAATAAACAACACCAGAACAAGTGTATTTTTTTACCTGAACGTCACTTTGAAGGTAAGTGAGATGCTCTCCTGGGTCATTATTCAAACACTGGAGGTAGCTCTGTGTCTGTCATCGGTCTGAGAATAAGTCTGAGGTAACATCATATTCATATAGGTAGTACACAAACACATGGAGATACTCAAAAACAACAAAAACATGTAGAGTTATACAAACACTCTTCTTATAAACCATGGTGTACATCAGTACAAAGTCAATTCAAGTTTGTCAAAGACCTGTCCAGAAAAATACCTGTTTGATTAAAATGATGCAGCATCAAGGTAAATGAGAAACAGGGTAACAAAAAAGGAAAGCTGCTTTGTGATTGGACAATACCAAACTGAAGATATGCACGTGATCCACCAGTGAGCAAACAGACTGAGTAAACCTGAGATACTAGATGTTTGCTTTCTTGTGGATCCTGGTTCACCTAACTGAGGATTTCACCTGTAACAGGACATCAGCCCCCAACTTAACTGCACAGAACCATGTAAAGCCGATGTTCTAACGCACACACCGTCTCCCTGTGTGACTGACAGCAGTGGTAATGACAGCTGTCAGAGTCAGAGGTAGATTTAGACCATGAGCTGAAAACCTCCAGGGTTATCTGAAGGTTTAAAGAGGAGACATCAAACTTCACCCTGAGTACAAATCAGGTGAGACAGCGGTTCATGAATGTGTTTCATGATCAAGTATCAGCGTCTGAGGTTTTCTCTTGTTTGGTCTCTCTGTGTTTGTGGGTTTGCCAGTGTCTTTGAGTTTATACGTCACTGAGATTGTTCATGTATGTACGTGTCCCTGGGTTTAGTCTGAGTCTTTGAGACGTCCATGTCGGTAGTTTTACCTTTGTCTGTGGGTTTGTCGGTGTCAATGGATTTCTCTGTGGTTTTCTCCTGAATGTGAATCCTCTCTGTCAGTTGATTTTTCTGGGTCAATGGGTCTGTCAGAGTTTTGAGTTTTGTCTGTGTCTCGATGTCTTGGGGTTCCACTACGTCTGTGGTTTTCTCTTCACTGTGAGCATCATTAGGTGGATTTGTCTGTGTCTATTGTTTTGTCTGTGTCTCAGTCTCTCTGTCTGTGGGTTTGTCTGTGAGTTCCTCAATTGCTCAATGCCTTGGTTTGTCTGTGTTTTTGTCTGTCAGTGGTTTTTGTCCTGGTCTGTGTTCTTATCTTTGTCTGTGGGTTTAATTATTGTCGATGGTGTGTATCCATGTTTTTCTGTTGGCTGTGAATTGTCATCTGTATGTGAGTTTTGACTGTGTCCGTGGTTTTCTCTTGACTGTGAACTACTTTCTGTCAGTGGATTTCTCCATGTCTGTGGGTTTGTGTCTGTGCATCTCGCCTGTATATGGATTTGTATTTGTCTTTGGGCTTGTCAGTGTCTCAGTGTCAGTGAATTTATCTGTCATTGGTTAATAACAGAGGTGTGGAAAGTTGTGGATCTTTCACTGTGGAGCTGTCTGTGAGGTTTTTGTTTTCAGTGAGGCTAAACAGAATGTGTTTTTCAGTCTGATTGATGTTTAAAGGAGGTTTTGTTGTTGTGTTAAACAGGATCTATATTCAACCAAAGCAGGTGTCCCCTGATGGAGACCAGCATGGTGCACTGACGAAGCAGACCAGCGTCAGACAGAATGTGACTGTCATTTCTCTGAGATTCATTTGTCTATTAGAGAGAACTCCGATGTCTGTCGTGTAAAAACCCTGTAACAGAACGATAGTGTTAATCCTTAAAGCATTCCCCTCCGTGTAGCTGCATCGTGAATAAATGTACCAGAGGGACGCAGAGATGCTGACCGTAAGCAGATCAGACCTCAGAGGGAAATAAAAACATGTACTAACTGACGGGAAGTGGTGTGTGCAGTGTTTTCCCTTTAACAAGCTGACAGGTGATGAGGTAGAGGTGAGATGAGGAGGAGGTTTAATCTTCCTCTGCAGCCTCCTCTTCCTCTTCTTCTTCTTCTTCCTGTTAATACAAAAACAGGGGAATGTGTTTGAGCTTAACCCTCTGCTTTAATGAACAGAACTCATTTCATCCCCGAGCAGTTTAGGGGTTACCTGTCACCTTTTCATTCACCTGTTCACTGAGTTAATGAAGAAACTAAACCAAGCTCAGTAAAGGTTAACTAGTGTTTGTTTGATATGTTTTCTATTCAGGAAATTCAGCAACTACATGCCCTTTTTCTGAGTGAAAACTCAGAGTGCGCCTCTAGAGGAGGTTTGGGTTCATCAGGGTTCATGTCCTGATTGTGTAGGATGAAGACTGTGACAGTGAGAGGCTGTGAACTCCTCCTCCTCCTCATTCACTCACATTAAATCTATTTCACACATGACTTCATTCAGGATAACAGACACAGTCATCATCCTCCTCTCTGACTGAGATCCTGCTTCATTCAGCTCTCACAGGTCTGAAGACTACATGCTGATTGACAGCAAAGTAAGCTGAATTTTGTCAGGACTACAAAGCCATTCACAGAAAACAACTCTGATCTGATAATAAAAACCAGACCGAAAATGATGCAAGATAATTACATCGGAAAGCTGATTTAAACTCAGGATATTTTTTGTTATATCTGCAGGACAAAAGAAGCAGCCTTTAATACACTTGTTTTAAAGTAGACATCATGAAAATCTTTTGGTGTAGAGTGACAAAGAAGGTTTTTTTTAGAAGTTTTCTTTTTTTCTAAAGATCTATAAATTCTAAAATGGTGTTATGACAAAATCATGTGGGTACAGGTGTATCTTTGAGGACACATTACCTGAGCTGAAGTTTTCTGGACAACTTGCTGAGGCTGCAAGAAAGAGCACAGAGAGGTCAGGGATGAGGTATGGGTGCTTTAACTTAAAACAGCTTAAAACTCTTAACATGAGTATGCTCATCATTTAGGAGTCAGGATAATTATTCTAATTATTTTAATGTATTTGTGTGATGTGCAGCGCTAACACCATGGAATGAACATTATCACAAACCGCTTAGACCATGTTTTGAACTTTAGCCTGTGCTCTATCACTCTCTTGTTTAGCTTTCTACTGCTCTTCTGTCCCTATTCTATAAGGCAGTCAAGGTTCAGTGTCCACTAGTACCGCTATAATAATCACAGAAATCATTTTCAGCAGAGAAAAACACAGATCTCTTTCCTCCCTGCTAAACTTTGTCAACTGGCGTGGTGTTGTCACAGAGACTTAAACTTGCCATAAATCAATACCATCCAGTCCAACTCAACTGAGAAACTGAAAGTTATCTCATTTGAAATTATGATTGGGATTATGATTAGACATATGTCTAGATATCAGACATTCTTCAAGATCACTCACAGAGTCCTAACAGTCCCCTTAAAGCAAACCTTTAACATATCTAATATGCTTGTGTGTGAGAGTGTTTTCTGGTTAAGGGTAGGTGAATGTGTAAACCTTTGGACCTGTTTGCAGTCACATGATAACTGAAGTTAAACCACAGGTTAGATATTCATTTCAGTTTAAAGCCTGGTTAACCAGTCAACTAGTTTTAGAATTAAAGGATATGAATGTGATTAAATGCACTTGATGAATACTCATGTCTCTGAGTAATAAAAACAGCTCCTCCTCCTCATATTTACAAAATGTGTGGTTCTGTGGTTTATTTCATGAAGTTATACTTGAACTAATACATTACAGTTTACCAGGTATTCTAAGAACCCTGTTCCTCTTTTCTTTTTTACTTCAATTATTAATAGCATCGTTTTATGGTCTACAGATGGTTTAATGTCTGCAATTTTCACAAGAGGTATGAAAAGCTCAATAAAAAATATATCCGTAATCTACTATTCATTAAAAGAATGGATTCACAGGCGCACAAAGAAACTGACTCATGAGCAGAGAGGTACAGATTGTGAGAAATGAACTTTCAGACTAAAGTGAAACCTTGAAGATCTTCAGACATGAACAGGACAATTGATTACATAAACATATGACTAAATCAGAGCCCAGGACAGTGTAAGTCTAAAAGAGTTGGATCACACTCAGACCTGTTCACACACGCTCTTCTTCACAGACAGAAAGAGAGAGAGAAAGAGAGAGAGAGAGAGGGAGTCAGGTTAAAGCAGTGATTGGGGGAATGTGCTGGCGGCTCTTTGTAGAGAGAAATGTGTCGTGTCTGTAGGATGTGAACATTCCTGCACACAAGAAGCCTTTTGTTGGGGGAGGGGGGGTCACAGGAGGGTGTGTGTGTGTGTGTGTGTGTGTGTGTGTGTGTGTGTGTGTATGTCTGTTAGTGTGTAAGTTGGGTTGAGTTCACCCAGGATTCTGTTTGAAGAGAAATCAGTTCTTAGCGGAGGAGAAGGAAAGTCTACCCTTCATCATATTGTTCTGTTCTTTATTATATTTCACATAAGTACACTCACATGTTTCTGTTTCAGTGTGTGTGTGTGTGTGTGTGTGTGTGTGTGGGCGCATGCCCACACACTTTTGTGAGCAGTGGGGAAGGGTTCCTGTGTAAATCCTCAGCAGCTCCTGATGTTTGTCTGTATAAAGCCTCTAGTGGCAGGAATGAGTTATACACTTTAGCGTATGTGTGTGTAGGTGTGTGTGTGTGTGTGTGTGTGTGTGTGAGTGTGAGTTTGTGTGTTGGGGGGTTGTGGTATAGAATGTGGAGAATGAAGACCACCCCCACCTCCTCAGTCTCTCTCTGTGGTCGGTTTCAGACTAAGAGAGAAACACAGCAGCAACTTGAACATGACTTTATATACAAAAGCCCAAACACACACACACACACACACACACACACACACACACACACACACACACACACACACTGCTGATCACGCTCACTAGTTTCTTTAGCTCTGTCAACACGTTTCTTGTGTGTATACATTGTGATACAGAGTAACTGAGGACAGAGGAAATCACTCCCCATTGTATAAGCTGCTGCTGTTTGAAGGTCATTTGCACACAGACTGTGTGTTATCATCAACTATGTTTCACACAGAAGCATCAAACACTCATTCAGGAGAACGGAAGAGCACATCACCCAAAACCCCCTTAGCTGAAATCTTTCAGATTTGCATGAACTTCCAATCAGAATTTTGGCTTTTTTTCTCACAACTTTGGCAAAATAATCTCAAAATTTTAACTTTCATCTCGACTTTTTATCTCATAGTTTTTACATTATGATTTCAAAATCTTAACTTTTTATTTCAAAATTTTTAATTTTTATCCCATAACTTTTACTTTTTATCTCACAATTCTGGCTTTGAGGTTGGGGCATCGGTATTGTGCCAGCAGCCCAGTGCAGCAACTTCTTATAAATATAAATGATCCGTAGAACAAGCTGAGAAAAAAAAAACTGATCAGTTTGGAGAATTTTAAAAAAGCCCCTGGACATCATTTTATGGCCAAAAACGAGGACATGACCCAACAAAATAGGATGTTTGGTCACCCTCTGCATTGTAGCTGTAGCCAAGGCTATGTGTTTTGTTCCAATTCTTAGCATCTGTCTAGATTAGCTGGAAGACAGCTGGAGTCATTCCCAATATGGTGATCTCCATCTTCATCCTGTATATCAGAGAGGGAGAATCCAGGCTGTCTGCTGAGGAGCTGACTCTGAATCTAAAGGACTGCATTAAATCAGCCACAGAAGAAGAAACACAGCTGAGGAGTGAAAGAGACCCCCACCACCAACACCAACAGTAGCAGCAGCAAGAGGAAGCTCAACATCCTGTCAGAGGTCTAAATCTCCATCAGCACCTGCTCACTGGTGCTCCATCCTCACATACTGATGAGGACTGACCCTGGATCAGCTGGTCTGAGTATCAGGACTCTCCCTGTCAGTGTGTGATATAATAGAGCTGTGTGCAGACCTCTGCTGCTGGGTCTCATCTCATTCATGTAGTTCAGGAGAAGTAACCCCTAAAGACTTGGCAAGACCCCCCCCCCCTTGTTACACCCAGTAGAAATAACACCTGCACACTCAAACAGCAGTCAGGTACAGCCAATCTGAGCTGACAGATTTCAATTGTCATCACACTCTGAGGCTAAGCAAAGAGGGAGGAAGTTTTAGTGTCTCTCCTGAATCACTGTCAGGAACAAAATGTGAACACACCTGGAGCCACCAGAGGTTCCTTCGGAAGACACACCTGGTCTGATTTTACTCATCTCTGCAAAACACCTACCACAAATACACAAATACAGAAATAAAACAACCCTAATGGTAGACAGAATGAAACTATACCCACCCATTTCCGTGGTCTCCCTCTTGGTCTTTTCCCACCACTGGCCTCAGATTTCTCAACAAAATTAGAAAAAGAAGAAGAAATATAATCAGAATTAGAACACACATTTAAGAAAAATACAATGACACACTGTAAACAAAGTAGCACCACTGTAAACAAAATACAGCTGATGGTGAAACAGATGAAATATAAAATATAAAACTGTAATGCAAAACAAAAAATTTGCATGGATTAACCAACACTAAAAACAAAATTGTTTTGTTTGCTATACATTAAAGCAAACAAAAAAGTGTTGTGAATAAACTACAAATAACTTTGAAATAAACACTTAGATGTAAAAAAAAAAAAAAAATTCAACAAACAAAAAAATTACTTTTAACAATAAACAACACTACTTCTTTATCAACAAGCTGTGTGGCTCAGATTGTTACTGTTTGATCCTCTGTAACCTGAACAATGTGAGTTTATCACCTGTAGTAGTGATCTGATGTCAAAGGTATGAGTGTGCAGATCTTCAGGTTAGGAAATAACAGTTTAGCCAAGTGATTACATGACAACAGCGTCAACACTTTTGCCTGCTACACCACAGAGAAAATCATTCCTATCATCAGCAACATTAACATCACTATCTTCCCCGTACATGGTGACCATATAATGCCGTTGTATATCATGACTCATCAGATTAATAAACCAATCAGAGCACAGCCCAGAGGTGTGTGTGTTTGTGATTGTGTATTATTGATGTGAAGTTTAGTGAAACATAAAACCTGATGAATTAATGATCGAGAAGTTTTAAGTTTCTGAGCACAGTCTCAGTCTGAGGCTGTGCTCAACACTCAAGACGACCAACCACCCGGAAGACCATCAGGGTTTTCGCTTGGGGTCATCATATAGCAGGTATTAACATTAAAATCAAAAATGAATATTATATACATTAGGAAATTAAAAATATCATTTGAGATTAGTATTATACAGAGATTATTGTAATTGCAGTTTTTTTCCTCAGTCCCTGAAAGGCTCTGATCAATATTCTTAGTGTATGACAAACATGCATAAAGAATCTACACAAGGCTGAATATCAGAAGCATGGGAAATAAAAACACAGTTAAATCCTATGACATCTTCAACACTTTGTCTGAAACCAATCACCTGATTGATGCATCAAGAAAATCATTAAAGCCCAGACACAGTTCTCCTCTGATTGGTCCAACCCCTGACCCAGTGTATGCAGTGTGTGTGTGTGTGTGTGTGTGTGAGTGTGTGTGTGTGTGTGTGTGTGTGTGTGTGTGTGTGTGTGTGTGTGTGTGTGTCTGTGTGTGTGTGTGTGTGTGTGTGTGTGTGNTTATACAGAGATTATTGTAATTGCAGTTTTTTTCCTCAGTCCCTGAAAGGCTCTGATCAATATTCTTAGTGTATGACAAACATGCATAAAAAATCTACACAAGGCTGAATATCAGAAGCATGGGAAATAAAAACACAGTCAAATCCTATCACACCTTCAACACTTTGTCTGAAACCAATCACCTGATTGATGCATCAAGAAAATCATTAAAGCCCAGACACAGTTCTCCTCTGATTGGTCCAACACCTGACCCAGTGTATGCAGTGTGTGTGTGTGTGTGTGTGTGTCATTCAGATGCGTCCTTATTACCTTGGTTGCTGCCTTGGATGGTCCCTTGTTCTTGCTTCCTTTGGGGCGGCCCCTTGGTCTCTTTGGGCCAGGCTCTTCACTGGGCTCCTGTTTGTGTGTGTGTGTGTGTGTGTGTGAGTGTTTGGTGGGGTGGGGGCACAGGGTGTGGGTCAGGTAAAAACAAAGTTATTTGGATTACAAGCAAACACACACACAAAGACAGAATCTGTCTTTCTTTTGTATGCGTATGTTTGCATATTTGCATTTCTTTTTTTAGGAAAGACTCAAAATCGAACATCTTTTTCAGAAATGTATCTTCCTAAGTGTGAAGAATGGTGTATTTTCAAAAGATGTGATATAAAAATTGAAAAGAGAAAACTTTGGTGAACCTTTTTACATTTTGAGTTTTTCCACTGAACATCCCACAGTTCAGATTCAGTTCATGTTTATCATACACATACAACCTAATCTAACTGTACCCCTTATCTTTTCAGAGTTACACCCTGAATAATATCTAAGAAAACATAATAATATATACTAGCTGAAACTAATAGAGCATGACACTACAAAAGTGAGATGGATGTAACTAGGGGTAGGTATTGATGAGATTTTATTGATACCAATACCATTATCGATTCAGTTTGTCGATCCGATTCTTTATTAATCCCTTTACCCAATTCTTACTTTGTTGTTTTTTCAATGATTTACTAACTTTTAAGTAAGTAAATATGAAAGTCAGTGGATCCTTGATTTCCAAGCATATGTCAGTTGTACAAACCAAACGATTCTTGTTTAAAAAGATGAGCAAATCTGCTTTCTCTGGAAAGATTCGTGATCTTTCAGGGCTGATATAGTAACTTCAGCCATGGGAAAGAATTGATAAGGGAATTGTTCTGCAAAAAGGCTATTAATATTGATGGATTAAAACATTTCTTATTGATTCTTAACAGGAACCAGTTTCCTTGATGTAACACTGATTCTTAGAACAATTGACGATAGAACATTGAATAAGACAGTGAATCATATGGAGAGAATAATAGATACTGGCTGGGACAAATAATGAATAACATTTTTTTTGTTTTGTTTTGGGGGGGGGGGTTGTATTGTTGTTTTTTTTTTTTTTTATTAATGCGGTGACTGTCCTGCACAGTGAATGGACCCTGAATCTGCAGTAAAACTATGAATCACTTCAGAAACGTACACATACACATTGAGAAAAACATAAGCCATACCGTGAACTGTGCAGACTAAAGAGGAACTTTTGTATAGGTCTACGAACATCATTATAACCCAGGATAACCCCAGATTAAACCCGATTAAACTGATAAAAACGTTTCAAACAAAGTCAGGTCCTCTCTGACCCTGATTCTCCTGCCCCATGACTCCCACTTCTCCAGAGACCAGAACAGGCTCGTGAGATCCCAGACTCGAGCTCACCTTCTGGGGTTTCCTGGGTCTCCCGGGCCGCCTCTTCTGCGGTTCCGCGGCCCCTGTGGGCTCCTGAGAGCCGGAGCTCTCCCCCGCCTCTTCCCCGCGTGCACTCATGTCTCCCGGTGCTCCGTCCTCCCGGTATCGAGAAAAAACCTCCACAGAACAGTCAACTTATAGGGTCAGATCCGTCCTCTCTGTGAAAAACAAGACGACCCGGATCATCGGAGGACCGGCACCAGGACCAAACCGATCCAGATCAGNAGACCTCTGCTGCTGGGTCTCATCTCATTCATGTAGTTCAGGAGAAGTAACCCCTAAAGACTTGGCAAGACCCCCCCCCCCTTGTTACACCCAGTAGAAATAACACCTGCACACTCAAACAGCAGTCAGGTACAGCCAATCTGAGCTGACAGATTTCAATTGTCATCACACTCTGAGGCTAAGCAAAGAGGGAGGAAGTTTTAGTGTCTCTCCTGAATTACTGTCAGGAACAAAATGTGAACACACCTGGAGCCACCAGAGGTTCCTTCAGCAGACACACCTGGTCTGATTTTACTCATCTCTGCAAAACACCTACCACAAATACACAAATACAGAAATAAAACAACCCTAATGGCAGACAGAATGAAACTATACCCACCCATTTCCGTGGTCTCCCTCTTGGTCTTTTCCCACCACTGGCCTCAGTTTTCTCAACAAAATTAGAAAAAGGAGAAGAAATAGAATCAGAATTAGAACACACATTTAAGAAAAATACAGTGACACACTGTAAACAAAATAGCACCGCTGTAAACAAAATACAGTTGATGGTGAAACAGATGAAATATAAAATATAAAACTGTAATGCAAAACAAAAATTTTCATGGATTAACCAACACTAAAAATTAAGTTGTTTTGTTTGCTATACATTAAAGCAAACAAAAAAGTGTTGTGAATAAACAACAAATAACTTTGAAATAAACACTTAAATGTAAAAAAAATTCAACAAACAAAACAATTACTTTTAACAATAAACAACACTACTTCTTTATCAACAAGCTGTGTGGCTCAGATTGTTACTGTTTGATCCTCTGTAACCTGAACAAAGTGAGTTTATCACCTGTAGTAGTGATCTGATGTCAAAGGTATGAGTGTGCAGATCTTCAGGTTAGGAAATAACAGTTTAGCCAAGTGATTACATGATAACAGCGTCAACACTTTTGCCTGCTACACCACAGAGAAAATCATTCCTATCATCAGCAACATTAAAATCACTATCTTCCCCGTACATGGTGACCATATATGCTCTTCATCAGGTGTATATCATGACTCATCAGATTAATAAACCAATCAGAGCACAGCCCAGAGGTGTGTGTGTTTGTGATTGTGTATTATTGATGTGAAGTTTAGTGAAACATAAAACCTGATGAATTAATGATCGAGAAGTTTTAAGTTTCTGAGCACAGTCTCAGTCTGAGGCTGTGTTCAACACTCAAGACGACCAACCACCCGGAAGACCATCAGGGTTTTCGCTTGGGGTCATCATATAGCAGGTATTAACATTAAAATCAAAAATGAATATTATATACATAAGGAAATTAAAAATATCATTTGAGATTAGTATTATACAGAGATTATTGTAATTGCAGTTTTTTTCCTCAGTCCCTGAAAGGCTCTGATCAATATTCTTAGTGTATGACAAACATGCATAAAAAATCTACACAAGGCTGAATATCAGAAGCATGGGAAATAAAAACACAGTCAAATCCTATCACACCTTCAACACTTTGTCTGAAACCAATCACCTGATTGATGCATCAAGAAAATCATTAAAGCCCAGACACAGTTCTCCTCTGATTGGTCCAACACCTGACCCAGTGTATGCAGTGTGTGTGTGTGTGTGTGTGTGTCATTCAGATGCGTCCTTATTACCTTGGTTGCTGCCTTGGATGGTCCCTTGTTCTTGCTTCCTTTGGGGCGGCCCCTTGGTCTCTTTGGGCCAGGCTCTTCACTGGGCTCCTGTTTGTGTATGTGTGTGTGTGTGTGAGTGTTTGGTGGGGTGGGGGCACAGGGTGTGGGTCAGGTAAAAACAAAGTTATTTGGATTACAAGCAAACACACACAGAAAGACAGAATCTGTCTTTCTTTTGTATGCGTATGTTTGCATATTTGCATTTCTTTTTTAAGGAAAGACTCAAAATCGAACATCTTTTTCAGAAATGTATCTTCCTAAGTGTGAAGAATGGTGTATTTTCAAAAGAAGTGATATAAAAATTGAAAAGAGAAAACTTTGGTGAACCTTTTTACATTTTGAGTTTTTCCACTGAACATCCCACAGTTCAGATTCAGTTCATGTTTATCATACACATACAACCTAATCTAACTATACACCTTATCTTTTCAGAGTTACACCCTGAATAATATCTAAGAAAACATAATAATATATACTAGCTGAAACTAATAGAGCATGACACTAAAAAAAGTGAGATGGATGTAACTAGGGGTAGGTATTGATGAGATTTTATTGATACCAATACCATTATCGATTCAGTTTGTCAATCCGATTCTTTATTAATCCCTTTACCCAATTCTTCCTTTGTTGTTTTTTCAATGATTTATCAACTTTTAAGTAAATAAATATGAAAGTCAGTGGATCCTTGATTCCAAGCATATGTCAGTTGTACAAACCAAATGATTCTTGTTTAAAAAGATGAGAAAATCTGCTTTCTCTGGAAAGATTCTTGATCTTTCAGGGCTGATATAGTAACTTCAGCCATGGGAAAGAATTGATAAGGGAATTGTTCTGCAAAAAGGCTATTAATATTGATGGCTTAAAACAATTCTTATTGATTCTTAACAGGAACCGGTTTCCTTGATATAACACTGATTCTTAGAACAATTGATGATAGAACATTGAATAAGACAGTGAATCATATAGAGAGAATAATAGATACTGGCTGGGACTCATAACGGATAACTTTTTCTTTTTTGGGGGGGGGTATTGTTTTGTTTTTTTATTAATGCAGTGACTGTCCTGCACAGTGAATGGACCCTGAATCTGCAGTAAAACTATGAATCACTTCAGAAACGTACACATACACACTGAGAAAAAAATAAGCCATACCGTGAACTGTGCAGACTAAAGAGGAACTTTTGTATAGGTCTACGAACATCATTATAACCCAGGATAACCCCAGATTAAACCCGATTAAACTGATAAAAACGTTTCAAACAAAGTCAGGTCCTCTCTGACCCTGATTCTCCTGCCTCATGACTCCCACTTCTCCAGAGACCAGAACAGGCTCGTGAGATCCCAGACTCGAGCTCACCTTCTGGGGTTTCCTGGGTCTCCCGGGCCGCCTCTTCTGCGGTTCCGCGGCCCCTGTGGGCTCCTGAGAGCCGGAGCTCTCCCCCGCCTCTTCCCCGCGTGCACTCATGTCTCCCGGTGCTCCGTCCTCCCGGTATCGAGAAAAAACCTCCACAGAACAGTCAACTTATAGGGTCAGATCCGTCCTCTCTGTGAAAAACAAGACGACCCGGATCATCGGAGGACCGNACATCATTATAACCCAGGATAACCCCAGATTAAACCCGATTAAACTGATAAAAACGTTTCAAACAAAGTCAGGTCCTCTCTGACCCTGATTCTCCTGCCCCATGACTCCCACTTCTCCAGAGACCAGAACAGGCTCGTGAGATCCCAGACTCGAGCTCACCTTCTGGGGTTTCCTGGGTCTCCCGGGCCGCCTCTTCTGCGGTTCCGCGGCCCCTGTGGGCTCCTGAGAGCCGGAGCTCTCCCCCGCCTCTTCCCCGCGTGCACTCATGTCTCCCGGTGCTCCGTCCTCCCGGTATCGAGAAAAAACCTCCACAGAACAGTCAACTTATAGGGTCAGATCCGTCCTCTCTGTGAAAAACAAGACGACCCGGATCATCGGAGGACCGGCACCAGGACCAAACCGATCCAGATCAGACTGTAGCACCGAGAGACTCCGAGCGGGACCGGCTCAGGGAGGAACTACTGCCACAGCCCGCTGTATGTGTGTGTGTGTGTGTGTGAGAGAGAGAGAGAGTGTGTGTAAGTGTGTGAGAGAGCGAGAGAGTGTATCTGTATATGTGCGCACGTGCGTGTGCGCGTGCCTGTTTGACTGTACTTTAAACAGTACCAGATTAGTAAAGTGACTAACACAATGACTCTTCACTTTAACAATCTCAGCCTCAAAGCGTTAATACTTCAAACAGAAACTCATCACTAAAATGCCTTCTGGAAAACTTCAATTTATGAAAAAAAGAAACTAAAAATTTGAAAAAATCTGTCTTGAATATAAACCTTAGAAAGGTAAAATAAGGCTCTGTCGTGGTTTTGTGTTTGAACCATGAACTGGGCTATCTGAGGTTAAAGAAAGAAAAAAGTGAGAAAGATTTGAATTGATTTTTAGTTCTACATGCATTTTAATTGTATTGGTTTTTTTACTTTTCTTTGCCTGCACAGCAAAAAACTTAAATCTGAACTCGTGTTTATGTCTTATTTTTAGGGGGGAAAAAAGAAGTAGTTTTAGGTTTAATATGAGCCACATTTACTGGCCGGTTCAGAAAAATGTCTGTCAAGTTATTTAAAGACAAAAAAGAGGCAAAAAAGAAGCAATTCAGACATCATTTTTGTCTATTGATATCTTGAAATAAGAAATGTTTCTAGGCCAAAAAGTTCAGTGCTGCTCATAAAGTCTGAAAAGACATTTTCTTCTAAAAATAAAAGAAACGCTTGTTTAGATTTCAGGGTTTTTTTGTTCTTTTGACCCTGTATAGCCTCTTTGAGTTTCCGAAATGCCCTCCATAAATAAAATTTCTTATTATATAATTTCATTATTTTTTAGATCAAACCATTTGATACACCCTGATATAAACATGATCACATAACACCCCTGAAACATGTGATGTGTAAGCTGTGGATGAGTACTCAGAAACCTTATTTAAACTCATTTAGGAGACAAAGTTTGGAACAGTGATCTAAGTTCACATAAATACACACAGGACAAGAATTTATCACTCTGTGTATGAACCTGCCATGGGATCAATTACACACTCACACACAGTGCATGAAGAGTTTGTGTGTGTGGGTGTGTGTGCGTCTGTGGATGAGGTTTCCCACGCTGCAGCTGCCTGCATGCTCTCACTGCCACCCTGATACTCTTATCAATGCTACACACCATCTGAAACACACAACAACACCAAAAAAACAAAACACTGTATACAAACAAAACATCAGTCTTTCATCCCCAACTCTACAAATTCACGGTTGAAAGTCAAAATAATTGTGTTAACATACGTAGTACGCAGACAGGCAGCTACTCACTATGTGAGTGTGTGTGTGTGTGTGTGTGTGTGTGTGTTCTTCAGCTCATTCATAAAAACACTCAGACCTCACAGAAACGGGGAGGAGGGGGGCGTTTTGTCTCCACCCCCTCAGACTGAGCGGCGTCAGCATCAAACCAATACAATCAATGTCCGCACAGATCCATTACCTCAGGGTGTGTAGATGTGTGTGCGTGTGTATGGCAGGCTGTGACCTTTCACCTTGTTTTTCTGCAGTTTCTGGACTGAATACAGACCTCAAAGCTACAGATGTGATTAAACAAACACTATCTACAACTGTTTGTCCTTTACTACCCTGAAGCTACTGCACTACTAAACAACTTTTCTAACAATATTACAAAAGAAACAGGCTCGCCTCTTACAGCTCAAATATACAAACATACATTTCTGTGTGTGTGTGTGTGTGTGTGTGTGTGTGTGTGTGTATAAGTGTGTGTTTGACATGTTGCTATGTGACCTTTGACCTGGGCGTGGTGTCTGATCCTGCAGATCCTCAAAGTTTGACTACAGCTCTTCATGGGTCAGAGTGTCCACTTCCTCACAGGGAGTATAACACACACACACACACACACTAACGCACACACACACACACACGCACACACCAGACTCAGAGGTGTGTGGATGTAGTATCATGTTGTGAACAGTGGGGGTCGGTACAGCGTGTTTAACATGTTTGTTCAAATGAACAGAGCAGAGATCCTGAACAAAGCATGACACTGATTTTTCTTCAAAGAGTTCAATTATAGTTCCTCGCTTGGCTTATTTAGAGCTGCTATGTTCTTCTCCCCAAAACTTTTCCATCAAAGTTTCCTCTCTTGAGCTTTTTCAATAACCCGAGAGCAGTGTCAGTAAAGAAGACAATGATAAAGATGTTACAATTAGATTGGATCATTATGGCACCCTGCAGGGAAGGTTTAAGGGAGGAGACAGCAGCCACAGCGAGTGATGAGTAAAGTTATTGTCTGGATTTCTTATAAATAGCAGCTTTTGTTAGTAACACAGGGCTTTATTATTATTATTATTATTATTATTATTATTATTATTATTATTATTATTATTATTATTATCATCATTGAATTTTTGTTTGTTTCTTGCAACAAGGGAATTTCCTCCAATGGCAGATCAATAAAGTATATCTTTCCTATTCGGATTTTGTCTGAAGAGGAACTTTCCAGCAGAACAACACTCACTTTGACCATTGGAACTTAGGTCTAAATTTAGTTCTGGGAAAAGTTTTATCTGGTACTAAAAGTTCCTGGACCCTCTGATCAAAATACAGTTTAGTTTAAAACTGGAGTCTTTCTTTGTCAGACAGAAAACAATTCAGGACAGTCCGCAGGCGTTTTACAAAAAAGGTCGACGTTGCAAATTGTGATAGAGAAGACAATAGAATAATGGACATAAAAAGTCAAAATTATGAGATGAAAAGAATGAATTGTGAGCTTAAAAGTCAAATTCAAAGACAAAAAGTTAAAAAAAAAAAAAAAAAAAAGTAGATTAAAAAGTCAACACATTGAGATAATAAAATCGTCATTTTCAGACAGCAAGTCTTAAATTCTTTCTGAGATTACAAGTCTTGATTTTTCATTCTGGACTGTTAATCTAGATAAATTGTGTTCGGTTCTGCTGGATTTTCCACATTTCCTCACTTTTTCCCGGACAGGATGGAGACAGGGACTGATCATGTCTGCTCCACAACAGCAGGTGGCAGTAACTCACCTCAGCTGATACCAGACACTCAGCCTTGAAAACGAAGGAGCTTCGCCTCTTAGCCTCACCTGACAGCCTTCTTCTCTTATTGACAGAAACTTGAATTTCTCTGGTCTGTTCGAGGAACTGTGAGAGAAACAAGATGAGCACTGAGAAGTATCCTCGCTCTTCTATAGAAGATGATTTTAACTACGGAACTAACGTGGCTACAGCCAGTGTACAGATCCGTATGGGTGAGTGAAGCTAACAGCAGCTGACACGGCTGATAACACAGGCTGACTACTGTTTTAACATATATAATAACAAATATCAAATAAGTAAAAAATAAAAACATAGCCCTCATTCATACTGGCGCTAGACAGCGGCTGACACCTCAAACTACACGGGTTTTCAGTGGCTAATAGACTAACAGCTGAGGGCAGGTTAGCACAGGATACACAGGCCAACTATGCTCATATCACACGTATCCGTTTAGTTAAACTATGGGTATTTATTCTGTAAAAATACAGTTTTTTGTGTCGAAGCTAACACTGACACGAAGAAAATGAAAGTATTTGATTTTCTACTGTTTCATACCAAAAGAGCCATTACCTTAAATTGGGAAAGCATGGAGGCTCCTCATTTAAGGCAGTGGATTAAAAACCTATCAAACTGCATCAGATTGGAAAGATTGATTTACATTGCCAAGGGAAAACTGAAGGAATTTGTACAATAAGTCTATATGAACATTGTGGTCTCGGGGAAACAAGGACATGACACTTAAACCATGACTGTCTATTTATATCATTATTTCTAGATTTTTAGTTTTATCTTGTATTTTTTTTTCTTCATAAATTATTCATTAATTCTTTAGCTGTAATTAATGTAAATATTCATTTCCCAAAATGTGTTGATTTAACAGCTTGATTCTGATTAGGACCCTAAAAATAATGGCATCTTAAATTG
The DNA here is from genome assembly GCA_008086565.1 of Thalassoma bifasciatum. NCBI lineage: Eukaryota > Metazoa > Chordata > Actinopteri > Labriformes > Labridae > Thalassoma > Thalassoma bifasciatum. The sequence continues at coordinate 332,640 of RPOG01000162.1, read as the reverse complement.
CAATTGCAGCTTACTTTTCTAAATTATTCAGCCCTAATTATTAGTGATTGATTTGGTCATATCACAGTGATACTTGTGATATGATCAGTGATACAGAACACCCAATTTACATGTCATACACCTGTGCTTCAATTGTTTTTTTTATTTACCTTTATGTTACCTGTTATATAATACCTGTTATAAGTACCTGTGCTGTGCTCATGTATGTTTTTGATGTTACCTGTGCAGATTTCCTGAGGAAGGTGTACACCCTGCTGAGTCTACAGATCATCCTCACCACCGCCACCTCCGCCCTTTTCATGTTCTCAGACACCATCAAACAGTTTGTCCATGACAGGTGAGTCAGAGTTTATAAATATGTAATTCAACATCAAACGGCTGTATTTCTTACCTGTTTTAGTAATGAAAGTACTCTCATGTTATCTAGGCAACTCAATATGAGAGGGTCCAGTTTTCTGGGGGTGTTGGGGATTTGTGTAGTCATGTCCAGAATGTTTTCTTGACTTGTACTCTGTTTCTTACTCTGTTCTGGTTCCAGTCCTGCAGTGGTTCTGGGATCTGCTCTGGGTTCTCTGGTTGTTCTAGTGGCTCTGGCTGTGTACAGACATCAACACCCGGTCAACTTGTACCTGCTGCTGCTGTTTGTGAGTCTATTAATTTTTAACCATGTTAGTGTAGAGGGTGAAATATTCAGTTAACCGTGTTATTCGTAAACATTAACTGTACATCAGTTTAAATGTAGCGAGTTTTCTTAAGACTAGTGAGCATGTAGCTGGTTAGGTCACAGCTATTGAGCTTGTTTGCTGTTTTGTTTTTGTTTGGTTTTTTTTGTTTGTTTTTTGTTGTTGTTGTTTGTTTTTTGTTTTTTGCCAATTAGCAGGCAGCTGGCTAGCTATAGTTAACCTATATTAAGATGATTTGTTGCTGGTAGCTGTTAACTTGAAGCCTGTTATTTTGCTTGCTTGTTAATGTGTTCTTCTTGTGAATCCACCAGTTCTTGTCACTAACTTGTTTTCTCTCCCTTTCAGACTCTGTTGGAGGCGGTCTCTGTGGCTACAGCCGGTAAGTAATGACTGTGCTGACCGTAGGCATAATGATGTGCAGCCCCTTAACACAGAAACAGGATGTAAATAGTCTGTAATATTTGGCTTCTACAGCCAGTCTCAAGTGGACCTTTGCGGAGTTTTGCATCAAGTTGATTTGTCGAAACCACAGTGTGCTGCTTGGCTTTACATCTGAGGTCTGTTAGCTGAATAGTCCCAGTTGATAACTCACTGCAGTGTTTCTCTCACTCCTCAGTGACGTTCTATGAGTACTCCACGGTGCTGCAGGCCCTGTTCCTCACCTGTGCTGTGTTTGTTGGACTTACAGCCTACACTTTTCAGTCAAAGAGAGACTTCAGCAAGATGGGAGCAGGGTGAGTGTCTGGTTCGCTGCTCAGGTGCAGCTTACACCTGATGTTACTTATGAATCCTGATCACAAGTAGTCAGAACACACCTGTACTTTAACCCCCATAGTTCTGCATTATTCCATCAAAAAAACAACAAACACACAGATCATTTGAGGTTCCCAAGCTACCTGCTCACCAGATATCCTTACATAACCTCACAATGATTAACAGTATGTCCGTTTATAAGTGTTTGACTGACTGGAACTGATCTGCTTTACAGACTGTTTGCTTGTCTCTGGATCCTCATCATTGCTGGATTTATGAGGGTGAGTGGATCCACCTTTGTCTGTTAGACTGGGGGGTAGATGAGGCTTTTTTCTCCCCATATGGGACTGAATGATGCCAATAATGATGGTGTTTCTCTTCACAGTTTTTCTTCAACAGTGACAGCACTGAGCTGGTTCTCAGTGGCATGGGTGCCCTCGTATTCTGTGGCTTCATCATCTACGACACCTACCTGCTGATGAAACAGCTCTCACCTGAGGAGCATGTCCTGGCCTCCATCAACCTCTATTTGGATATTGTCAACCTTTTCCTGCACATCCTGAGGGTGCTGGACTCCATGAAGAAGCATTGAGAGCATCACACACAGAGACAGGTGGTTTATTAAAGAGCCACATGTAAATGTAACTGTTAAGTTACTGATAGGGAGTTTATCTAAAATCATTTTGAAGCAAGAATCACAACTAACATTTATTAAAAAATAATCACACACCTGGGTTTGAATTTATTATCAGAGCTGGGATTAAGATATACTTTATGTGAAGAACCCTCTAACGCCCCCTCCTGGTCTGGCAGCGACCCAGACTGTGTTTACAATGTTTGTTTTTGTGTTTGATCCACTTGCTGCATGTATGTGTGGGTGCGAACAGATCAGGCTGGAATGATCTGTATTAGTTTGATAGATTAAGCAGCCTTATCCCTCAGATTTTAATAAGTGGTTTGCTGTTAATGTATATTTTACTTTAATTTCATTACGTTATTATTCTCCATGGAATAATGATATGATTTAAAATCTTTCATTTTAACTGGTGATAGTGTGTGGATGCATTTCCCCATATTCCTGGGCTCAGATCAGTCATTCCTCTCATTGATTGTCAAGTTTATTATTGAATGTTTAATTCTTAGTGTCTTATTATAACTCTAAATACACAAGGGACGCACTGGTTGTACAGTAATATGAATCTAAATGTCTGCTATATTTGATTGTACATATGTGTATGGTGTAAATGTAACTGTACAGACTTTAAAGATGGTGATTATGTGATGTTTTGTTGTAATTCTGTCCAGAGAGTAAAAAAATTTGGGGTCAGTATCACAGATTGATACAATTGGCGCAGGGAGTACTTTGTTGTACTATGATGATTTGACCTTAATATAGTCTGCCCCAATATAGATTAAGGTTCTTCATTATTGATGATCAGTTCCAAAGTTTTCATAGGGATTCTTAACTAGTATCTGAATAACACAGTAATGTATAAAAAGACCAAAGGCTTTTGATTGTTTTGGTTACTTCTCTTGTATCAATTCAACATGATACCATCAATGTGGCACTCTTCTTATCTCTTCAATTATTTTCTTGCAGATTGATAAAGATTAACTCAAATGTGTGTGTGTATGTTCATTTTCTGTTTATAGCCAACTTGGAAAATGTCATTTACATCTAATTAACACAGATATAGCTCTATTTGTGAAAATTTTCATTTCACAACAGTAATTTATGTAACTATTTATGAAATCCAGTGAATTTTAACTTAATCTGAAAGGGTACGTTTTTACATCACAATTTTCTGGCGACCCCAAAGACATTTTCTTCCTAGAATTACTGTCTCAGCAATAGCCCTAGCAATAACATACCTCACGACTAGGATGCTTCCAGTGCCAGACAGACATTTTGAAGGGCATTGAAGAAAGGAAAAAAAGGCAATACAGTGTGCATTTTGACTCCCAAGGTGGTACTAGTACATTTTGTGCCCAATGGGCAACTTTGATGTGCGTTTTGGCTCCCAGGAGGTCAATTTATTGTTAAACTTGCAAAAGGGGAAGATAAAAAAAATTGTCTCCAAAAAGGGCACTTTAAAGTACTTTTTTTTTTATCATCTGCCTCTCTCTCTTTATGTACACCACTGATTTGGAACATGATTTTTGTGTAATCAGTGGGGAAAAAAAGGAAATTTAATTTTTGTTTGAGCTTAAAAAATTTGAGTTTGCGTTCTTGAGAATTGGTTTTTATTTTTATGTTTTCATGTTGTAGTGTTTGGGTTCCACTTGGAACTGTCTTCACGAGGTCAGGCAGGCAAAAAAATGTTTGCATTTGTCTTCTGTTTTCCCCACTGGCTGAAGGTTTGTGTTTTTACAGATTGAAGTGAGGGAACTTGCTTTATATTCAAGAAAGTGAAAGTATGTAATACAGTTGTCTAAAATCTGTGTGGTGTTTTGATTTTACAAAGAATACTACTTAGTTTGGTCATTTTTAAAATGAATTACTTGACATTTCAGGCGACCCCATTTGAATTCCAGACGACCTCACGGGGGGTCCCAGCCCAAAGGTTGATACACGTTGTGTTGGCTTTTTCAGCAGGTCCCATACTTTATATGTGAGAACAGATCATAGACTTTCTACTACCAAAATCTCCTGAAACATTAACGTGTTTTCAATTTGATCTGCTTTTTTAAACAGGAGCAGTATTCAATTTGTTGATTTATTATTCGTAAATGTTGAAGAATGAGAATCCTATAAACCTTGATGAACACATTTTCTGTGAACGCAGCCCAGTTGGTCCGCCACCGCTCTTGTTCTACGTCACTTCCCCCTCACAACCTTCTCCGAGACTTCAGCAAGATGGCGTCTACGCTGTTAACGGATGAGGAGCTTTTCTCCGAATTAAAGCGCTTAGGGTTCACTCCAGGCCCGGTAACCGAGAACACCCGGCCGGTGTACCTGAAGAAGCTAAAGAAGCTTCGAGAGGATCAGCAACTGCGGGGCTCGAGGCCAAGTAAGACCCGCAGCGGGGCCGCCATCAGCAGCTCCTCCAGCGGCAGCTCGGCGGGATCCAGGCCAGCCAGCCGTGACGTCACGCACCTGATCTCCAACAGGAGAGCCGGCCGGAAGTCTTCCGTCCTCGGCTTCAGCTCCGACGAGTCTGACGCTGAAACTCCTCTGAAGAAAAAAACGAACTCCGGGTCTCCACCTCCACCGAAGACTCGGCCTAACGCTACTACAAGTCCAGCTAACAATAGCAGATCCTCCGCGGGGCCAGGCTCTCCGGGCTGGAGGGTCCGCGTTAGATCCAACTCTGGGGCCGGGGGGAGGGCTGAGGAGTCCGGGGAAGACGAGGATGAAGAGGAAGGCCCGGAGAAGAACTGTCGTTCTGTGAACGGCTGCGGAGCACACGGTAACCAACCCGCCGGAGAATACTCTGACTCAGACGGGGAGGATCAGGGCTCAAGCCCGAGTGCCGGAGACCGACTGGAGCCCAGACCGAGCTACTCGAGAGCGGCCTTCCCCTCTCACAGAGTCGGCAGAGTGTCTCAGACGGGAGGGTCCAGGGGGGACGACCAGCAGAGGGATCTGACCATGGGGGGAGGACGAGGGGAGGAGGGCAATTTGGACACGCCAGGATCCTACAGGACTCATATATTTCCCCGAAAGTCTATCTATGTGTCCCTGAACCAGAACCACGGAGGAGAGGCCGGAAAGAACCACCACGTGTCTGGGGAGCCTGGACCCTCCAGTCGGTTCAGCATCGGGCTCAGACCCCGGTTCTCCTCTTACAGCAGCCTGTCCCAGACCCACCGAACCAACCACTCCAACCATACCAGCCCCTCCCGCCCCTACAGCCCGGCCTCCAAAGCTCATCCGCCCGGGCCTGAAGACGAGCTGCTGCAGCAGTTCAAGCGGGAGGAGGCGGCCTCCTCCGGCAGCTTCAGCGCCCACTACCTGTCCATGATCCTCCTGACCGCGGCCTGTCTCTTCTTCCTGTTGCTCGGGCTCATGTACCTGAGGATGAGGGGCTCCGGGACCCCCGAGGACACAGCCAGTGAGTACCTGCACACACGAGACAGAAAAAGGTCTGCCCTTTGTGTGACGTGATAGAGACGCAGAAAGCTGAGCGTGAACAGTGATGGTTACACGGACTGAAATAGGTTTTAGTGGATGAAGCAGTTCTTGTAAAAGTGCTGTTTGTTTCTGTTCAAACAGGAATGATGCTACTCTGTCTCCATGTCTTCTTCCTGTGTTTCACTTTGTTTATTCAAAGCAGACTGCTCCCTGTGTCAGTTCCTGGATACATCATTCAAAAAAGGACAGAGCATAAGTTTGTTGTTTTGATTATGACTGCAGACCTCCCAAAATCTCAATGATACTATGAACGGACCAATAGTTTCAGTTCATATTAACTGACAGGGCTTGGCCATATGGCAAAAAATGATCATGATAAATAATGCCATATCATCTGATATTGGTTATCACGATTTTTCTAAAACAATGTTTTTAAACTGCCAGTTTTAACACATCTGGACTGAAAACTAGAGATTAGTTCAACACTTTATTAACATTAAAAGCAAATAACAAAGCAACAATTTTTGCAGGTACATAAGTTCCAAAATACACAAATTTCCCTCTCAAGAATAGTGAAGACTCCTTAAAATGTAAACATTGTCATGATCAAAAAGAAATTGCATGGGTAACCACTTTTCTGGTCTTTGGATGTTGCTTGTGTGGAGCAATGGCAGCAAAAGATGCCACGATTGATTGCTGATTTGGTCTGGTGGCTGAACCGCTAGCAGTGGCTACATTTGGTTGTTGTGTTTACTTCTCTGGCAACTTACAAGCAGGAGTGGAGCTGGAAAAGGTCAACTGATTGGCTTTTATCACACACATTTCCGCACACAGCTGATCACTGTAATTGATCTGAAATTTATCTCGATCCCGGATCATGATCATAATATCACCCAACTCTACTTTTGACCAACCACACTGTTCCTTTGTGTTTTTATTTGAGATCTCAGATTATGAAGCCCGCTTGTCCAGATGGAAAGATTAAAGAACAAGACTAACCCGAAGTCCTCCATTCTTTATAGAATCTCCCGGAATCATCTGACACTATAAACCCTGACCATTTCTGACAAGATGTTGATTAAAAGTGATGATCTGAGTCTGACTGACTTGGTGTTTACATGTCTTAATGGTGTTACAATATCTGATTTTTCTCATCTCTGTGTGTTTCAGTAAAGAGTCACCCATTTGGCAGTGACTTCGACTCATCTTACGTAAGTACCAATCCTCGGCTATATTTCTGTGTGTGTGTATTTCTCAAGCAGAATTAAACATAAATCATGGGATCAGTGAAAGCAGCTGCAGGGTTTATTGTGACGACCTGGCAGAGAGATATTTATGTGTCCCCATGATGTTTCCTTTTCTTCTCTTTCATGTGATTTTGAAGGGTTTTGGAAAGTTTCAGGTCAGCCTGAGGATTCTCAGGGATGCTTTCTCACACCTGTCACTCACAATTTTGTCAACATGGATGATTTAACTGTCACCCTCCTTTGTCCACAGTGGATTTTCTAGACTTTTACTTGCTGTAATGTCACATCAGCTTTCTCAACTTCTTGATGGAATTTTACCTGCGGGTTGACAGAAAATAGTCTGGGTTAAAAAGTGTCTCTTTGAGTTCACACGTGCAGCTCACCAAGAAAATTTCATGTGGGTGTTTCAGCAGTTGTGTGGACACATTCACAGGCTTGATGTCATATCCATGTCCAGCCCTTTGAGGCAGAAACAGGTGTTTTGGGGGGACACAGGAACACTGTAGACAGTTTGATATTAATGGTGTGGATATGATTGTGAAACGTGCTGTGTGTTTGAACATCCTGCACTTCATGTGTCTGTGTGTATCATGCAGTGTCAAGTCACTCTCTGGTCACTAGTTGGGAAGTGTGTTGGGACGCAGTTGTTGGCAAAGCTTTGGAACAGGATCAGAGAAAAGAATCAGAAAGCTAGACTGAAGAACATAATCAGGACCAACAAGATGAAAAACAGGATCAGAGAACAAGATTAGGACCAGAGAAACAAGTTCAAGAGGAGAAAAGGATCAGTACCAGTAAAAAGGATCAAGAAAAATTAAAGAAACAGAATCAGAAACCAGGAGCAAGTCAAGAAATCAGCATCCAGACCAGAGAAAGGGATCCCGGAATAGAGGATAAGATCAGGATGGCAGAATCTGGGCAAAGAGCAATTATTAAGCATAAGATCTTAACCATAAAACAGGATCAGAACCAGAAAACAGCAGCAGAGAGGAGAACAAGATCACGAGAACAAAAAACTAGATTAGGACCAGAAAACAGGATTAAGACTTAAGAACAGGATCACAAATCAGCAACATGATCTGGACTGAAGAACAGGACTAACTGTGACCAGGCCATAAAGTTGAGTGTATCCTCTGGACTCAGTTTGACTATCAGTAACCTCACAGGCGTCTTCAGGTTAACTTCTGATATATCGCTACATCTTGTTTGTCTAACAATTTTTCACTTTTATAGAACAAGACGGAGAAAGACCTGATCCTGAATCTGCTGCTCAGTTTGCATGACCACCTAGCCCACATAGCAGGTAATTGACAACACACTACACTCTAACACTCACCTGCTTATCACTCACCTGTGTGCAGTCAAAAGTAGAAGTGTGAATCTAGAAGTGCACATACCTCATGTTTTCATTTGTATTCTTGATTGCACATTTCAATTCTAAATAGTTAAAGTTCTTTTTGTTTTTGATGATCATTACTATGATGCAATGTTTTTATGATTTCAGGTCAGCATGATTGTGGAGACAAGCAGCATCCAAACAGGAGTCTGACCCTGAGCCAGGTCTCTGAGTACTTGGAGGTACGTTAACAATCTGACAAAAGGTTACATCTGTGAGTAAATGCTCAGTGTGGTGGTGGTGGTGAGCAATAGTGTGGATAAACAAAGACAGCCACAGCAGTTACAAGTAAGAACTCATCTGTGTGTGTGTGTGTGTGTGTGTGGTACAGGCTCATAATCAGCAGTTCAAAGGCTTTATCCAAGTTTCTCTGGAGTGGATCATCAAGACAGGACAGGATGTGGGAATCAGGTAAAACACTGCACCTGTTCTGTCTTATATAAGAGCAGTCATGTGACCCCTGCACTCACTCTGCTGGTGTGTTTGTGTGTGTGTGCGTGCATGTTTCTCCATGTGAATCCAGACTGTTGGGACAGACAGATGATGACCCGGTCATTGAGGTCTCGGACATCTCTCTCCTGGAGTCTACTCATCCCAAGATGCCGTTCACTTGTCGCTTCCGCAGAGCTTTCCTTACTGTCATCAGCAGATTCTTCCTCATTGCAGCAGGTGAGTAAACAGCACATCATCACATTACATTGACTTATATAAACATAAGCCTTTAAAATCAATACAAAACTACATTCTTGAGAATTATTATACTTTGTAAAATGTAACTAAAAATGGGATTCAATGGTAATGCTTATGCAAAAGTAATGCTTTTAAAATATTGGAATTGAAAATATTTAGTTTTGAAGAACATATATGGAAAAAAGGCTACAAATATAAGGTGTGTAATGCTAAGAAAAGCAATTGCAGAAAAACACTCAGAAAATTAACAAGTTAACATGACTAGATATTAAAAGAACATTCCAGAAGAAAATATAGGTAGCGGTTCACCACTCATTGAAAGACTGTTGGCAAGTAGTTCAACCATATCAGAACAATGTTGCTCAAAGTTTAATTAAAAATAACTTTTTTTATAATGTATGCAGCACTGCATTTAAAAAAGGCATGGCTCTAAAGTGGAAGTCCCCACATCGAAATCGTTTTCAAAAACACTGGTCTAAAAAAGAGTAGACCTGTGAAAGTTTCATCTGGCACCAAAAAATATTGTTTATGTAACTACAATCTGTGCCACTAGAGGGAACCACACTCACAGGTTTACACACAGATGACATCACAGAACAACCTTCAGGTGTTTTTTTTTATCTAAGCACATGAATCATGAACACTCTTGTTGGTATCGTAACTGAAATTGATATTCAGGAGTTTGCATTGTGCTGAGCAGGAGGAGGCTTTGAGTATTCACTTAACGTGTGTGTGTGACTGTTTTTTGTGTGTACAGTGGTTGGCTTTGTGTGGAGCATAGTATGTTTTGTGAAGTATCGTTGGAGGAGAGAGGAGGAAGAGACCAGACAGATGTACGACATGGTGGAGAGAATAATTGGTAAGACCCTCTCTCTCTCTTTCACTCACTCACTCACTGAGCACAGAGACATGAACACTTGCTTTGAAGAATCACAGTGTATGGTCTTATGTCTGTTAGTGAGTCTAAACTGTTTATGTTCAGATGTGTTAAGAAATCACAGTGAAGCAAGTCAGGAGAACCAAGACTTGCAGCCCTACCTGCCCATCCCCCATGTCAGAGACTCTCTGGTCCAACCCCAGGACAGGTAAGTCCAACACACACACACTCAGTCCTTTTGAAAGTCAGTACTCTTTAAAATGCATAAAGCTGACGGTGTATAATGTCACACAGAAAGAAGATGAGGAAGGTGTGGGAGCGAGCGGAGAGCTTCCTGTCAGCCAATGAGTCCAGGATCAGGACTGAGACTCAGAGGATCGGGGGTGCAGATTACCTTGTGTGGAGGTGGATACAGCCTTCACTCGCCTGTGACAAAACCTCCTCAGGGCCCTCCAAAATGTGGCAGGGGAAAGGTAACTCACACTCTGATCACCCATGATACCTTGCTGTCAGTGCAGCGTCCACCTGTGTGCTGACAGAGTTTCTCTCCTCTTCCTCAGCCTTCCCTCTGGACCGCAGGAACTCCCCTCCTAACAGCCTGACACCGTGTCTGAAGATCAGGAACATGTTTGACCCTGTCATGTAAGTTCCTGCCACCAATGTAATGTATGGTCACTCTGTTGGTGATGTCACTTTCTGTGTTTAACCTGCAGCTTTGTTTTAGGGAGGTGGGAGAGAACTGGGACTTGGCAATCCACGAGGCCATCCTGGAGAAATGCAGCGATAACGACGGCATCGTTCACATTGCTGTTGACAAGAACTCACGAGAGGTACAATCAATGTCTTAGTGATCTGACAAGGGCTACACAATATTGTGAAAACATGATATTCTGATATTTTTAAAAGTTAATTGTTTCACTCTGTTCTGTTGAACCCTCCCTGACTCTCCCTGAAATGATGATGACAAATTCTCAGACAGAGTTGAGCACACAGATCTAGAAGTCACTGCCTTTAACCCTGAAAGTGTTAAACAAAGCACCTTATATGGTATTAACTATAAGCAAACTGTCAGCTACCAATTTTAGTAGTTTCTGTAATCTCTTTAGTTGTTTTTTCTGCTTGATGCATGTCTGTTGACAATACTAAGATGATATATTGTGCAGCGCTAGATCTGACATAAGTAATGTCATAATAGGTGGAGTCACTTTGGTCTGATCCAACAAGGGGCAGAATAATTTATGGAGAAGAAAAAAACATTTAAATCATAGTTTATGTTTTCTGCTAAATACGTTTGTATTAATGTTTGAAAATCATAATTCTTGATTAGTTAAACCGCAAAATCAAGCCATGCCAGTGCATTAAATGTGTATGTGTCACATAACAGAGGATCTGTTGTTGGTTTATGTAGGCAGCATAAGGTTTTGTATATTATATTATACACCAGGAATCTGTGTTTTCAAATACTTTGTCACATTTAAATCTGCTTCCCTTCCTCTGAGCTGTGTGTGATGTCAGTGTTTCACCCTCTTCCTTTCAGGGCTGTGTGTACGTCAAGTGTCTTTCTGCAGAGCATTCTGGGAAAGCATTCAAAGCTCTGCACGGCTCCTGGTTCGATGGTGAGTCAAACATACCATTGCAGCCTCTGACCCTGTAGAAACTCCCAGTATTCCAAACAGCCCTTGTTAACTGACATAGCTTTTATTTTGACAGGTAAACTGGTGACAGTAAAGTACCTGCGCTTGGACAGGTACCACCAGCGCTTCCCTCAGGCCCAGAGCTGCAGCACGCCCCTGAAGGCCTCCAGCTCCACTCTCAACATCTCAAGCAGCAACACCGGCAGCTTCCTGACACACAGAGCCTCCCCTTCTTCCTCCTCTCCTTTCTCTTCGTCAGGCTTCTCATGATCCTTTGTCAGCCCTCCCCCCTGATGAAGTCTGCTGCTTCATCACAGGAACACTTCACACCTCATGTTGTTTCTTCTGCACTTCACCGAGGCTGTCTGCTCCTCCTCTTCATCAGCTGCATGTGTCAGTCTGTGTGAGCTGTACACAATGTACTCCTGTTATTATTGTTATTATTGATTAGAATTATTTAGTCAGGGAGGAGGGACTCTACAGGCTGTACATACATGAGAAGCTTTATGACACACACATACACACTCACACACACTCATACACAGCAGAGTGAATGTGTTCCTGTCAGATGTAACCCATATATTACCACGTTTATATTGTTTCATATTATTTTATTTACCTCTCTGTCACGTGGGCTCTTTGTTGCCCTACCCACTCACTGAGGAGTGTGTGTGCTCACCTGTTGTAGTTCTCTGAATGAACAGGTGGCGCAGACAGACTCTGATTCCTGCTTGTGTGTTTTCTATTTAAAACGATCCAGGAGACAAAGTAAATTTTTAATGCAGTGGATGAAAGTTGGACTCAGTTTTTGCAGTGTGAAAATGTACAAATGATGCACATTTCAAACTGCTGCTCCGTGGTGGAGCAGACCACCCAGCTGTGCCTTAAATGAGTGCTGTTTTCAGTCTGGGACCACGTCACAGGAACAAGATGGTGGACGTGGAGATGGAGCAGTTTGAAAGGCGATAACGCCGACCATAGATGTAGTTGACTAGATGGACATCTTCAATCTGGTATTTTGTAGCAGTTTCCTTTGTCATTATACCAAATGCTTCTCTCTATTTATTCTTATTTTTATAAATCAGCCCTGGTGATGTTATTTTTACATTACACAACCTGTTACGTTTTCAGTAAGAACTTTATCAGCTCTTAAACATGCTTCATGAACGATATAAGAAAAAAAGGTGACTAAAGAAAATTCTGATTTATATCAAGCAGAGAGCAGCAGAGGCTCCATCTGTAGCTTGAGGTTCCCTGGCAACACAAGGTTTCTCCTGCAGTATGAAGCTCTTCTTGCAGCATGAGGTTTCTCCTGCAGAAACAGTATCTTAGTCACGCTGTCTAATCTCAGCTGAATGTTGGTGATGTTTGGATGTGACAGCTATTCTTGCTGTTCACTTTGTTTCATGTGTCTTCTTCCTGGGATGTATTTTTCTGTAAACACTGTACATCGATGTAATTGTAACATGTTATATTTTATGCAGCTTTATTTTCATGGCGTTGTTCTTTTGGAGTCCCTAACCTGCAAGCCAGAGGGGGGAGGTGTACAAAACTACAGACATTTAAAAAGAAACAGAGGTTTTAATGTAATTTGTCAATTGTACAAACAGCTCAAATTAAAGGTTTATTAGAAGTTTGTAAACCTTTTTGTTTTCTGTCTTTTCTCCAGAAGCTGATATGTTTTTTTGTTTTTTTTGTTTTTTTTTTTAAATGAAATTTCTTCATTTCTTGACTGGGCTGTTTAAACTTTGTACTAAATTGACAGTTTTGAGAATCTCCTCCCAGTTTCATGAAGTACTGGGCAGTCAACAACAGGCCTTGCAATCATCGGTGTGTCATTGTGACACTTCCAGTTGAGGATCATTAATCCATGTAGAGAAGTGCAGAAAGACGTATCAAGGGTGCCCTCTGCCAAAAAAGAAACATGTTTTGCTGATTCCCTTGAGGTTGCGGCTTTTTATACCTAAATGCCAAACTGATAATCTGGAAAATCTGAGGAGCACTTTGTTTACTTAAACTTTAGAGCCAGTTGTTCAGCGGTTATCTAACTGGATTAAGGTTATCGGATTGGATCAGATTTTGAAAATGTGTTGTTCAAAGGGGGAAACAGGATTCTGAAATCAGGGCTGAAAGGATACTTACAAGTACTCATTTCATCAAACAGAACAAACTAAAGGTGGATACCTTTTCTGGCAGGCGCAGTGTCATTGACAGAAATAATTTGTATCCCCCTCTAACTTTTGCTGTGTTTGATGAAATAAGCCCTAATTCTCAAGTTTTCTAATAAACAATCAGAAGTGTCTACAGAATAAACCACATGATGTTAGCACATCACCTGAGGATTAAAGAGGGAGATGCCTTTTCTGGCAGGTGCAGAAAAGCAGGCTGAAATAATTTGTATCCTTCTATAACTTTTGCTATATTTGATCAATTTAGTCCTTACTCTCAGGTTTTCTTATAAATGAGCTGAAGTGTCTACAAAACAAACCACATGCTATTATCACATCACCTAAGGATTAAAGAGGGGGGATACATTTTCTGACAAGTGCAGTGTCACTGACTGAAATAATTAGTATCCCCCTATAACTTTTGCTGTGTTTGATGTAAGTAGTCCTAATTCCCGAGCTTTTATACAAATAGTCAGAGATATCTACAAAATAAATCACACCGAGTTCTCAAATTTCTGACCCTAATCTTGTAATTCTAACTTTTTCTTGGAATTAACTTTAAAAAAAAAAAAAAAAAAAAGTGTGGCCCTAATTCTCTTCAGAATGACCCTTGACAGCAAAAATGGAATTTCTTCATCTGGATCACTTTGATCCAGTTTCAAATTTTGGAACAAAGAATAAAAATACAGAAACTTCAAATACCTCCAGTAGATGGCAGTTACAGTTACACTGGTCTTGCAGGCCGCAGCACCAGCCCAGAAGAAGAAAAGCACAGTGTTGTTTCCATAATTGGACACATTTAGACCTGCCAGGCTTCTTACGACCCGGTTCATGTTTAGACTCGATCCCAGCACACTGACTCGGATCACCGCGACGGTGTTTGTGCTGTTACTGCTCCCCGGTAAGTTTCACCAACATATGATGCTTGACATTAGCCTGAGCTGACGTTAGCACTGAGCTAATGTTGGTGTAAGAGAGAAACAGACTAAAAAAAACTTCAGTACTAATGTTAAGTGTCAGACGAATAAACAAAGGTAACGACTGCCCTTTACTTGAGTTTTAGTGATAGATAGATAAATAAACCGAGTTATTAGCACAGTGCTAATGTTGGTGTTGCACAGATGAAGAGTGCTTTTATTCCAGAAAGTTCCCAGAGCTTAAGCAGCCTGTAAATGCAGCTGCAACACCGTGACATAATGCATTTTTTTGGTTGTTTCCGATATTTATACTGTGTCTTGTTGATTAGGTGGTTGTTGCTATCGTACTAATGTGTTATAACATGGTTTTGAAGCAGACAATATATCAAATATGTGATGCCTTTCATGTTCATTTGATTGAAGGTTTATTTTGATCTTTAACAGTGGCCTGAGCATCAATTGCAGAGACACTAACTGAAGTTATGGTTGTTGTTTTGTTTCTTTTACAGTGTTAGGCCTTGATACGACTCCAAGTTTGAAGTAAACGTTGAATTATTTCTATTAAAACGACAGATTTTCACAATTTTTGTTCCTGAGCCAAATATAGCTCTTTTTATTGAACTCTAAATATAAACACTACACTTGACAGCCCTCTACTGGTTTATACTGGAACTAAAGATATAGATGAACATGGCTGACTGTGTGTGTGTCTGAGTGTGTGTCTGTGTGTGTGTGTTTGTGTGTGTGTGAGTGTGTGTGTGTGTGTGTGTGTGTGTGTGAGTGTCACATGCGGACATCAACAAGCGGACAAACAGTGGTAAAGTGAAGTTAATACAATTTCCCCTGACTGAGTGTGACACCTGAACACAACACTGATTCTGATGGTGACCCCCTGTGATGATATAATCTGCAGGTCACCTGAATTAGTCTCATACAGGCTGATCAATACATACTTGGCTGTTTAGTAACAGTAGTGGTTGGTCTGTAAATCTCAGTTTATTAACCGTATTAATAGAAGATTAATCCCTCTGTGTGCTCTCTCTGCCTCTCAGTGTGACAGTGTGTGTGTCATGGCCTTCTTCAGACGGGGTGTGCTCTTCTTCACTCTGCATCGTGCGCTTGGGCAAGGCAGCAGCTCAGTTTCCCCCCTCGCTCGGCCCTCTATTCTTATAGGTAGAGTCACCTGACACACCTCAGACCAAAGTGAAGACAGTTATCACCTGCTTAAAGGGGGGATGTATCAGCTTTCCTCCCATTGTCAGTCTTATTCAGTTAACCTCAAGCTAACCATACTCTATGATTGGTCTAAAAATTGTACAGCTCAACGACTTATGTGAATAAACTCAGATTCAAGGACAGATAAATTTAGGAGAAAACTGTCTTCACCTCTGGTCTGGAAACACCTTTATCTGTAAGTTCAGTCACACCAGCTCAGCATGGACACTGTCAGATCTTTTTTTTTGTACTAAATTTAACCTGATGACCCATTTTTTTCTTCTGCTTCATATGGGCTTTGCTGACCTTTGACCCCAACAAGTAGGACTGTTTTAAACACAGATCAGCCATAACATTTACATTAGTTCCAACAGGTGGGACGCATATCAATAACAGTATTATTAGTTTACATGTCATTGAAGTTGATGAGTTAAACAAGCAGCAACCTCCAGTATAAAAATATTCACCCAGTGTGGAGGTGCTAAAACCTGCAGTGGCCTCAGAAAGACTGGAAACTAATACACACCAAGCCAAAAAATAAATGAACACCTAAAATAAATATGTGGACCGTCTGGTTCTAAAACTGGTTGTAGCAACCAATCCTATCATCTTTTGCAGCCATTGCGCCTCACAAGCAACATTTAAAGATGAGAAAAACTGCTCAATTTCTTTTTGATAATTACAATGATTACATTTTAAGGAATCAATATTGTTCTCCAGGGGGCAATTTGTTTATTTTGGGTCTTGCATACCTGCAAAACATTTTTGCATTTTTTATGCTTTGCATGTTAATAAAATGTTAAACCGATCTTTAGTTTCTTTAGTTTTCATTACAGATGCTTGAGAACTGGTAGTTCAAAAATAGTATATAAAAAATCATGATAATAATTGAGATTAGATGGTATGAAAAAATATTGTGATTTCTTTTTTTGCCATATTGCCCATCCTGAATGGAGGTTTAGGTAACAAAGTTGATTGATTGAAAGTGAAGTTTTTCATCCCTTTAAGAACAATAAAACTGTATACTATAAAGCTAGTGACAGAGACAAACCATTGGCCTATACATAGCTCTCTCTCTCTCTCATACACACACACAGATAGATAGATAGATAGATAGATAGATAGATAGATAGATAGATAGATAGATAGATAGATAGATAGATAACTAAGTAACAAAGTGGCTGATCAGTGTACATATACTGTGACAGGTGGAGCATGTGTGTGTTGTGAACCTACTAACAAACACTGAACAGCAGTGACACTGATCCTCTCTCTTTCTTTCTCCCTCTCTCTGTGTTATTAATAATCGTTAAGTGATTTGTACTGTATATAAATACTTGTCTAACAGAGACACCACACACACACATGCACTGTAGTTTTTTGTTACAGGTGCAAGATATCGGAGTGTTATTTACATCAAACTGGACAAAGTTAGCACCCTGCTCATGTTGTCACTGTGAAACTTTCATTTAATGTTTATTTTCCGACAGATTCTATGAAACCATGTTTAAAACAGGAAGTCTCAACCTCCTATGGATATGTAGGTGTGAACGTGTGTGTGTGCTGAAGTGATTGATCATACCCACAGTGAATTAAATGTTTAACATGTTACTTCCGTACAGTGAGGATCCTGACGTTGTCACAGTCCCCTCCTCCCCACAGTTCATTAACCTGCTTTGTCCTGTTTGTGTTTTTGTTGTGGTTCTGTTTTTTTACTTCCTGCTCTTCTCTTCATGTGGTCTGCCTCGTAGCTGTCTGGTTCTGGTCCGTTCTGGTTCTGGTTCCGGCTGTAGCCCTGTGAGGTTCTGTTCTCCAGTCAACATGTCGGGTTTCAATCTGCTGCATCTCATAACCAAGAGTCAGCCTGTAGCTCTGAAGTCCTGCAGTCTGCCCTCAGGTCACATGACCTCCTGACCCGCTGTGTGCTGACGCTGTGCTCACCTGTACTTCACCTGCTGCTGTCTAACACCTGCTGCTGTCTAACACCCGCTGACAGCATGTGTGTGTGCTCTGCTGTGAGGCTCTTTTTTACCTCTTTTAAGTTGGGTCTCAGGGAGCGGACATGTTGGATGTGTTCGATTCCTGAGAGCTTCAAACTGAGCTGACCTTTAACCTCTGACCTCAGGGCTCTGAGGGTTTGTTTTTCTTAATAGAGAACTTGATGAGATTGATGTTATCATTCAGAAAGATGATCCAGACAGGTTCACAACAAGAATATCAAAATCTCCCTCACTGTTTCCTCAAAGACTCAGGGAAGTTTCATCCTCAATGTGAAGATACGAACTCTGTGCTTGGACAAATATTTTGCCAGAGGAAAGATCAGATTAAAACCTAGACATTTAAAGCTGTTCCTCTGTGAGATGATAGAATCTTCTGTCCGCTGTTTAAAACCTCCACCAGGTGAGCTACAGCTCCTCACCTGCTCAGCTCTAAGGTGTAGTGACTCACTGCCTGTTTCTGCAGCCTGCATGCTCTCACTGCTTTTGGTTTAATTGTATTTACTTAAAAAGATCTTAAAGTGTGACCAAAGTAATTTAATGATAATGTGTATATTCTCTGTATGAAAAACAAACAAATTAACATAAAATTAAAAATAACTAAATTAATCATCAAACAAAGAATTAACCACACAGAGAGGAACCTAACTGCATCACCTAATTCTACTTTAACCCAGGCACATAGAGGTTCTTGAATGCCCCAACACTTAATCTGAGTTAGTGAGTAGTAGAGTAGTCATAGTGGAGGATATAGTTAAATGTATAACAATAATCATAGTGGCACTTTTGTGATCTTTCACAAATGTAAGACTAAAATCACCGACTTTGTTTCATTTCAAGAAAGAATAAAATTCCTGCTCT
Source organism: Thalassoma bifasciatum (assembly GCA_008086565.1). Lineage (NCBI taxonomy): Eukaryota > Metazoa > Chordata > Actinopteri > Labriformes > Labridae > Thalassoma > Thalassoma bifasciatum. The sequence continues at coordinate 314,127 of RPOG01000162.1, read as the reverse complement.
GTTTTATTTTTGTTATGTTTTTTTTTTTTTTGCTGGGTTTGAAGTGTGACGAGTTTCTGAGACAAACAACTGGAGTGACTGCTGCTCTTCCTCCCGCTTTCACCTGAAAATTCACTCAGTTTATAGTTTTTCTACTTCCCTCTTAGGTGCTCGGAGGACCAAGAAAACATGGCCTGTGACTTTCTCTCGGGAGGAGTTGAAGGAGCGACTCTCTCCCATGCAGTACCATGTGACCCAGGAGCGCGGCACAGAGAGGTGAGATCAGTGAGGACCAGAAATACCTGTTGGCATTGTTGGCATTACAACCGTCCTGCTGGTTAGGATTTGGTTACTTACGCTGTTTCCTGCATTATCATCCTTATCTTGACTATACCAACCAATAAATCAAGCTTATTCATCATCCAAAAGATTGATCATAGCAAATATTGTGTTCAACTGAACTTCAACTCATAAATGACATTTTGCATGAATCAAGATTTTATTTTCAGGTAAAAAAAAACACCTATAAGAAAATGTTAGACAAAAACCTTTTTATATGATAGTATTGCTCCTGTTCATGTTTGAAAGTTGCACTCATGAAGACAATGTTCACAGTGCTTTCACAGGTGAGTTCACCTACCATAAAGATGAGGGGACATACACCTGTGTGGTCTGTGGAGCTCCTCTGTTCAGGTGAGAACCATGAATACAAAAAAAAAAAGAAAGCATTTTTAGAACATGACAGTGAGATGGAGACATGAAATGTTTGTTTGGAAATGCAATTAAGGTAAGGAATAAATCATTTGTCGTAACACACACATTTTCTTTTTTTAAATTTCATAATGTGGATAATACATGTACATCTGTCAAAAATAAATGTAACAAGATGATAATGCTTTAAAGGTTATGAATGAAACATGTTTGCTTGAATACACAAATATAGTATGTATTGGAAACTTTTCTTAGATGAATGGGATGTCATTTTTTCTTGTAAAATAATGTTTTAAATACAGTGCAACTAGGAGAATTTATTAAAAAAACAGAAGATGTTCATTTTTTATTGTTTTGAAAAAAAGAATGTTTAAAACGTTTTTTATGGACATGGTTTGGTAGATAATGGTAAAATGTAAAATGTTTTTTCATTATTCAGTAATAACACTGAGGAGTAAGTGGTCTTGATTTTAGCATATTTTCTGACTTATTTTTGTGCTCTTGTTTCAGCTCAAACACCAAGTTTGACTCTGGATCAGGTGAGATTAAGCTGCTAACATGCTAACGATCAAAATCCTATACTGGTGTTCAGCAGATGCATTGGTTGCCATAAATACTGTAGTCCTCAATCCAACATCGGCTAATTTGCACAGCTAATTAACACAGACGCCAAGTTTTGGTTGTCATTATTTTCAAATGACCTTTAACTTCAGAGGGTCATTTAGACAAAAAGAAACAGATACATTTCAAAAGTTTCCCTGATGATTGTGCTGAAGTCCAGAGAGTTTGAACACCTGCAGCTGTCGTCTTTGACACCTATCTGTGATATGCTTAGGTTGGCCATCGTTCTTCGACCTCCTGAAGGAGGAGTCAATCTCAAACGCAGACGATTTCTCGTATGGCATGCACCGGGTGGAGACAACCTGCAGCCAGGTAACCAATGAGTCCACTCAAAGACATCAGTCAGCAAACATAACCCAAGCTCCATAAGGGTTGAGAGACAGTGTAAATAGCTGATAGTGATAGAATGTGGTGTAAATCATTTAATCATGTGGTGAAGATTAATTGGGAAAAACCTAACACCCAGTACACCTTGAATCACAAGCAGATATTGACAGCACTCTCTCTCTCACTACACTCTTATCTTTCTCTGTTTTAGTGTGGAGCTCATCTGGGTCATATGTTTGATGATGGTCCTCGGCCAACAGGAAAACGTTACTGCATCAACTCCGCCTCTCTCGCCTTTCAGCCCAAACAGTCCTCCCCGGCCTCCGCCTCTGCTCCCTCCTCTTCTTCTGGGGCAGAGGGCGGGGCTCCCAGCAAAGCAGGAAGTGAAGAGAAGACGGAGCTCTGATCACCTTTCAACAGTTTTGAGGTTAAAAGAGCAGATATAGATAGGGGGAGGTGATTTCAAGTGAGCTCTGTCAGCTGATTCCCTTTAACTGTTCACCAGTGTGGCTCTGATTCTCACAGTGTCTGTTGTTCACTAAATCTTTATATATAACTCACTTATTGACAGCAGCAGTGACCTGTGGACACCCAAACAGAAACAAAATAGTGACATCACCCATTGTGGGGTTATTTCATAAAACCTGAAAGAGTTTGTACATTAATTTGCAGTTTCCCGCATTGTACAGCAGGGGGCATCATGTTATCGCAACTGAGCCAGGCTTACAAACAGACAAAGTCTTTGAGCTCTGGCAACTGTGTGGTTCAGCAATGTGGGAACACGAGTGAAGTGCTGTAGTGTAGAAACACATATAACTATATATAAACATGTTTCCTCTTCCTACTGTATTTTTTTGTAATAAACACTTTATGAAATATACTTTATAAACAGAACAGACACGATCACAGAACGTGCAGGGTATACATGACTTCCTCTGCTGTGATATTATAAATTATGAATATTAGAGATATATATTTTTTCGAGTGGTACTGATTGAACCAAACTGTCTTTAGTTGTTGATGATGAAATATGATGAACTGTGGCCTTAAAATTGAATAAATGTTAAAAAAATAAAACCTTGAGCTATCTGTGAACTTGTTTTTTAAATCAGGACAAAAACAGGACTCCACCCAGAGTAAAGCTGGCTCTTTTTAATGGTTTGTTTCATCAGAGTCAGATGATATTCAAATCGTATGACACATGAAAGGAATCTGTTTGCTTTGTTCATTTAGAAAGAAATGCTTACTTTCTGTTTTGTTTTATTGCTTGTCCTCTGTCCCTCTCTCTCTTTCTCTCTCTCTCTCTCTCTCTCTCTCTCTCTTTCTTTCTGTCCTAGGTTAAGTTCTTTTTTTGGGAATGTTTAATGAAATGTAGACAGGATGCCAGCACACTAACTTCAGTTTTATGTGCTTAAATGGCCTTTATGGCCCTCATCAGCATATACACTCGTTAAGCAATTAACAGCCAGGTTTAAACGAAGGGACTTTCCAACAGCACAAGTCATTATCAGTACGTAATACACCCTTTTTCACGGCCTGGTGGGAGAGATCAAACCCCAAGGAGATGTAGTTAATAGTTCAGGTATCAATATGGAGGGTACAACACCTTACATTATTTTTTAAAAAGGGAGGGGCTGTAGCACAGTGAACCTTGAAAAGACAAAGTAAACATAAAAATTACTGATCACTTCCTGGTACAAAACATATCATCCGTAGCTCTGGCCTCCATAAATCATAGATATAATGGAGATACAAGGGTGACCAAACATCCTCTTTTCCCCGGATATGTCCTACTTTTAGGTGGTAAAATGATGATCCAGGTTTTATAAAATCCCTCAAATGTCAAAATGTTTTTCCCAAGCTTGTTCTTCAGACTGATATTGATGATAAAGCTCAGCACTGGGCTACTGGCATCGTTGTGATGCACCAACCTGTCAAGATGTTGAGCATGCAGGAAAACATAAAAAGTATAAAAACAAAAATCAAAACTTTGCAATAAAAAAAGTAAAAGATTTGAGATAAATGGTAAATTTCAAGACAATATAGTCAAAATTTTGAAGTAACAAGGCAAAGAGATCATGTCGATAATACATTGTATTCTCAAAGAAAGCAAAATCAAAGCCTTGGAGGGCTATCAGGCCACAAACTTCGAGCTTCAGGCCTTCAGTCTTGCATTGACAAGACCAGGAAACATCCAGGTTTACAGTTTCACACTCAAATCAAACTCCCCTTTTGGGAGATCTGTCTTCTAAATCTCAATCCCAAACTGATCTCCTGTGAAAGTTTTTGTTTTTGGACAATTCAGTTCGTTTAATGCCTTGTTATGATGCCCATTTCAAGGCATCATAACAAAAAATGGGAAGAGCAGGACATGAACCAACATTGATCAGTAAAAAATAAATGTGTGAAATGATTACCAATATACCTGAAGAGCTCATTATTTATTATGGCGATTGTACAGGTGAGCCAAAAGAGTGTCAGGGGATTTTTAGGTAGTTTCCTCAGCTCTGCCTAACCTGTCAGATCCAGATCTGCCTGGTAACCGAAGTGAAAATTGTGATTGGCTGGGGACAGAGATTGGGCGGTCATGCAGCGCGCTATTTATGTGATCTGGTAATGCTTTCACTTTAGTTCCGTGTTGTTTGAGACCAAGGACGAACCTGGGACACTTTGCCACTGAGAAAGACGAAAAAAAAGCAAAGATGAAGCTGCTGTTTGTGTGTCTGGCGGCTGTTGTTGCAGTCTGCAGCTGTGAAGAGAAAAACTGTGAGTATCACTTTAATCATACTCTACATTTAAGTTGCAGTTTTACATTGTTGATCGAGTTGAACATTGATATATTGTGAAGCCTATATCCTCCTCGGGTATTCTGTTAATAATCGTCATGAAAATGTCTGTTGATAGATTGTAATACTTAAAAAAAAACAAAAATAATAATAAAATAGGTAAAAGTTTATTTGACTACAGTTAAGTGTTTCTTTCACTATCCAGTGCTATGAGGAAAAAAAACTGTTTTTATCGCAAAATTTACCTTTGTGTTCATTGCGTATCTTTACAGGTTACCATAATTGATAAGTATCATTTATTTCTAACAAACAGTGTCGAATCTTTTATTGAGTCAAACAACGTTTAACTGCGTCAGAGGCCTGAATGAAACTGTTGGGTCTTAATTTAAGGTTTTTATAGAAATATAAACTATTTTTCAGACTAAATATTAATCTTTGATAATCGATTTCTTTAGATAGGTATCATAAACACATTATTTAGACACATAAAATAAAAAATATTACAATTATGTTCGTGACTCAGTGGAAATCCCCAGTCAAAGTTACTTTCGATTTCCCATCCATCACCTGTGCAGCAACAGCGCCCCCTGCAGGCTTCAGACGAGCAGAGCCATGAGCAAGTTGGAAATACTGAGTCCAAACAAAGGACAAGGTCTATTGAGGACATTCAAAACTATATACTAAAACAGAAATGAAATAGAAAGTAACCCACTTAACTGGCTCCCAGACAACTTTGAGTTTCTGTAAACCCCTCTGAAGAGATGAGTTGTGTTCAGATCAGGCGACATTTATCATAAGATTCTCTCGACGTGTTCAGGAAAAAAAAGGGTGAAACCTGTTCAATTTAAAGAGATCATGTCGATAAGTTGAACGAATAGCACATTGGGACAATTCCCCGACTCTCCCAACTGTGCACGAATCCGATATCAATTGATTTTATGTTAGATGGGAGGGGAATGTGCTTGCGTCATACTGTAGAGACTCAAGATGGAGGCAAGTGAGTTTTTGTTGTTCAAATTTTTAAAATAAGCCCTCTGCTGACTTTGAAGGCAGATGCCAAACTCCGCCTTCTCTAAGGACAGCAACGACAGCTACTCACTTTGACTCCACTGCCTATTACATAAACACCTACAGATAGAATTTTTAAAAAATTGAGATATTTACAGGAAACTAATACAACACTTCCCTTTGGGTGCCAACATGCTTACATCACCTCCTCCTGTTTTTATCTGCAGCTCCTCCTAAGGTCATGTTGTACAGCAGGGACCCAGGCGAGTACGGGAAGGAAAACTGCCTGATCTGCCACGTCACTGGCTTCTACCCTCCCAACCTTCAAATCACCCTCCTGAAGGACGATGTGGAGATTCCAGGACATAATCAGACCGACCTGGCATTCAAGCAGAACTGGCGCTTCCACCTGACCAAGACTGTGTTCTTCACACCTGAGAGTGGGGAGCTGTACACCTGCAGGGTCGCTCATGGTGACAACGTAAACACCATCCTATGGGGTCAGTTCACACCTGATAACACGCATTACACCTGACGACTCACACAAACTGTTACACATACTGTCACAGTATCTGAGTGTGTATCTGAATGTTAATCAATCTGTTTGTGTTTTTGCCCCCACAGAGCCCAACATGTAATTCATCTTCATCATTGGCAGATTGATTCCCATCTTCAATCGACACTTTTTTTTTTCTAACTTCATCACCATCACCTTCATCTTTATCCTGTTTGAAATGAAGAGGGCCTGAATTTGGTTGAGTTCTTCAGGATTATCAAATCCACTGATTGGCTGCGGACTTTTGGCTTCAAGTTTCTTTGATTGCTTGTGTAAATATTTGCTTTGGTGACTATTTTCTTTGATGTATTAAACAATTGATTAATACTGATCAGATAATTAGTGTCTGATCAGGCAATTATTCATATTAGTGATAACTGATTAGGTGGTTTTGTTTAAATTGTCAACAAGTTGGAGTAAATCAAACTATTTTCTACAATTTAAAGATTAAAATGTCAGGGTTCTGTTGAAATCAATAAAACTCCTGAAAGCCAAAAATGTGTTCTGTTTTTTTAACAAATCTGTTTTATTGTTACATTTATTATTATGATGGTAATTATTAACCAGAGCATGGGCACTTAAATTTGCTCAGGTTATAAGGAAGTAGTTACACCTTATTGGGTGTACCATTTAATCACACCATCCTGTTTCACCAGTGATTTGTGTTAAACCCTGAAGCAGTGAGTGGAGAGCATGAGTGTAATGATGCTTGTTTTCACCTATGTGGAGCCGCAGCAAAATCACTTAAAAAACTGAGCAAGCTTGAGTGAAAAGTGAAAAGTAGGATACACTGTGTCATAGTTTACTCAGGCTGATGGAGGGCCAGGTGAGAGGAAAGTGAAGAGTGCACCTGTTACAAAGGATCGCCCTTAGTTTTCAGTTTTGTATTCTACATGCATAAAGGTGAGATGAGTAAAAAGCAGGTACCAGTCTGTCTGAAATAAAGATAGGCTGGTAGAGGTTATGTACTGAAAAGATTTTCAAACCCTTTGATGGTACAAAGCACAGGGTTCATTATCATATTGTACAACCTTCATTACTCATACTTAATCTAATTCCTGCACACCAGTAAGAATCAATGTGACAAAAGGTATGTAAGAACAAAACACACTTCAAACATCAAAAATAAATGTTATTTTCTGCTGTAACTGTGGTTTTCCTAGAGCAGCAGCACATTATACGGACACAAATTGGACATTTGATACTTAGAATTCTTGTTGTTGTCTTCGGGAGTAACAAAAAAGGTATTTGAAGCAATCAGCTCCACATATGTACAGTTGTGCCCAAAAGTTCACACCCCCTCCAGCAGAATTTTCTGATTTTTTGGCCTTTCAAAAATGACCCTATTCATTTTTTTATATACACACACACTGATTACAAGCCAATAGATCACAGGTGAGGATGGTTACCTTTAGTAGACATTCAAACATATTCGGGCTAACTTTTGTGCATTTATCAGGACAAAACCACCAGAGTTGTGTAAACTTCTTAATAGGGTCACTTTTGAAGTTCATATTGTCATTTTGATTAAAAAAAAAAAAAAGTAAACTTTTCTTTTTTCAATATATGTCTTCACCCAACCACGAACCATGAGTGATAGAAAGGATTTTGTGTTATCATTTATATTTTCTGAGAAAAGGCCAAAAAATCAGACATTCTGCCGAGTGTACACTTTTGGGCACAACTGTAGTTTCAGACCACACCAGAGTTGCAATAGCTTTTATTTTACTAATATATTTTATGTCAAAATAATAAAGATACTCTTACTATTAATTTGGTTTTCAAATCAAGATACTTTAACACCAAGGTGGTGAAGGAGCAGCCAGGAGAAACGTGTAGCACCGAGTTCTGCCTGGTAACAGGTTTTAATTTTTGATTGGTTGAAATTAAACTATAGTCAGAGACGTGTTTTCAATAAGTTTTGCGCTAGTTTTATTCTATTGAATGATATATAATACATGTAAAACCAGTAAAAACGTGCGAATTACGATAAATAGCTGAAATAAAGATTATATATCTTATAACACACAGCCGCAACACAGATAGTAAATGTGGGCGCGGCTGTGATCACAACCTCCCGCCCCTCTGAGTCTTGTTGAGCACACCCATAAACTGTATGAGCACACCCCCATCTGTGCTCTTCTCCCCTCTCCTCTGATAAACACTTCAGACTTTACTTTCGATTTGACGCGAGGGCTACGTTTTCTCGTCTCTCCGTGTGAATAAAAAAAAATAAATTCAGAGAGAGTCTTTCGGAGTGGAGGGAACCATGAAGGGGTTCATCGTCGCTGTTTTCCTCTGTGTGCTCTGCCACATGGTGCGTTCAGGGACCGACAAAAGTGAGTACTTCACGGCCTTCCTTCGCTAATGGCGCTGCGTCACTGAAAGAGACGGAGGCCATGAAATGGCTGCTGTACTCTCAGGGGTGTGGACTGAAGACAAACTTTAGAGTTTGTTCTTGAGTAATGTGCGAGACAATAAACCAAAACTGAAAAATTTAACGTGAAGTGATATATTTTAGAACATTTACTTGTTTTCTCTCTTTTTTTGTCAATACTGTGTCAGCTCTTGCCTTTACTTCCTGTTGTTCCGCTCTGAGTTTTGCCATGACTGTTTATCAGATCAAGTTTTATTGAACCCATGACATGAACCGATGATCTGTGACCTTTGGTCAGCAGGGTGGATTGTGGGTTTGATAAAGCATCAGGTTTTATCATTATATAACCAATATACGTTTTTTATTAGCCTGAAACTTTACACAGCAATATTAGATTTAGCAACATCTGTTTGTCTGACATTTGACATTAATGTAAACAAAGACCCTTCTCTGTGTCAGAGAAAAGAAATATTTAAATATGTGAAATCCTTACTGATCAAATCATTATTATTATAGTGTTATGTGTATTGTCATCATAATTATCATACCTTTGAACTTGTCTCATGTCCCTGTCAGGTTTTAAGGTGAATGTCTACACCCGTGATTTGGGACTTTGGGGCAAGGAGAATGTCCTGATATGTCATGTGAGCCAACTCTCACCTCCACCTGAAGTGACCATCGACCTGCTGAGAAATAAGGAGGTGATCCAAGGAACCAATCAGTCTGACCTGGCCTTTGATGGAGACTGGTATTACTACTTGACCAAACACGTTAACTTCCATCCTGTCAAAGGAGAGAAGTACTCCTGCAGGATCACTCACAAGGGCAAAGAAAATCATTATGAGTGGGGTATGTACTTCTGTCATACACACACACACACACACACACACACACACACACACACACACACACACACAAACATTCTGCAATGCAATTTGCCTTACACTGCTAATCATCTTTACTGTACAAGTTCCAAATTAATACCATGTTCTTCACTAAAATCATGTTCTTCACTATGTAACATGTTTTATACTTAATAACATGTCCTGCAGTAAATAAACATTCTACATGTTAACAAAAATAGTTTTAAAAATTCAACAGGGAACATGTCTAATCATGTTTTTGATTCTCTCTACAGAACCTGATGAGTAAGTTCAGCCATGAGAGGTGTGTCAGGTATGTTAATTATGTTATATTACATGTTTCTGCTGTTACCTAACATGTATTTATTTTTTCTTAATATTATTTGTTAATATGTTCTGACAGGCTGTTTGTTTCTGTATTTTCTTTTATCTTCAGTAATGTAACTTAGTAACACACTTCCTTTTATGATCACAGGAGCAGATGAAGACCTCCAGATTGTTCCAGCTCCCTCAGTGACATTTTGATGGTTTTTATAAACACGAGTGATTTTAATTTTCAGCACATGATCAACCTGAGGCTTCGTGAAGTAACTTTAATATTTTAACAGAACTCGGAACAAAAAGGCTGTTTTAGTGTTTTTAAAACACTAAAACAAATATTGTCTGACAATTAAAAAAAGATCTCTGTGTTGATAAAAAAACCAGTGCAATTACTGTTTTTGATTATTTCATGGAGCTTCAGGGATAATTATCTCATTGAAAATATGAACATCTGATGTTTGTAAATAATCTGTATGCATATTTTTAATTGTGTTATCATACAAGCCAGGATTATTTCATGGTATTTTAAATTTGTGTAATGTTAAAAAAAATACAATGAAATTTATTTTTATTCTAGCTGCAACACTCCATACATGAGTTAATTCCTTACTTATGGCATAATTTGGCCAGATATTGACCCATTCAGACCTCTCTCACAAATGTGACCCAGACAAGATGTCAGCAGCTTTTGCTATAGTAAACATAATAGGGGAAATATTATCAGCAGTAAGGTGGAAAATTCAGAGAAAGTGTATGATCAATGACTCTGTATGAGAGAGAAAAAAAATAAATGAAACAGGTGATTTGTAACTGTGTGCTTAAACCCTTGCTGCACTTTTGCAGGTGTAGTTCTTTATTTTTTAAATAAAATCATGTGAATAATTGATTTTGTGTTGAAGTTCATTGATCAGACTGATGTTCATCTAAGTGTGGGGAACAAAGCTCACTGTTTAGCCACAATAGTGAGATCTTGTTACATGTCAGCTCTTATTCATACATCAGTGCTTCTATCTTTTTGTTTAAAGTTCACCTGATGATGTATATGGGGTTTTATACTTCTGCTCATTGTTACATCTATAGTTGTGTTTTCAACCTGTGTTAGGTTACACCTCTGGAGTTCTGCGGTTCATTGGCTCTACTCAAAACAGACCGAGCACTTCTGCAAGGGCTTTATGTTTTTGTACAAAAAAAAAAAAAAAGATGTGAAATAGCTTTGGGGTTTCCGGACATTGGTTGCGTGTATCTTAGAGGCGGGGTTTTCCGAGTTTGAGCAACACTCACGGAGAAACGCACACAAACAGAGACTGGTTATTCAGTCTCGGGTCCTGTTGGCTGCTCGCATGGACTCCACCGGCCTCCTGTGTGATCTCCCCCCGGCCACGTTAGAAGAGCTCTGCCGGGTCCTGGACTCCGGGGTGGATCCGCTCAGCTGGAGGGGACTCGGTGAGACTTTTATCCGGATCGTACGGGACTATATCACAGAGTAACACATCCGTGGACTAACGGAGACATGAAAGTCAATTTAAAGTTATGTTAGATTAGTGCTGCCAACGTTCATTAAGATAGATAGTATTCATGGCGCTCTTTACTTTGTTTATTATTATTATTCTGCTCACATATTGTTTGCTGTGGCGTATAGCTCTTATTCAGATAGGATGGGATAATAAGGGGAGCAAAAAAGACAAGTGTACAGTTGTGCCCAAAAGTTTACACCCCCTCCAGCAAAATTTTCTGTTTTTTTTGGGCCTTTTCTCAGAAAATATGAATGATAACTAAAAAACCTTTCCATCACTCATGGTTAGAGGTTGGGTGAAGACATCTATTAACAAACAACTGTGTTTACTCTTTTTAAATCATAATGACATCAGAAACTTCAAAAATGGGTGTAAACTTTTGGGCACAACTGTTTGTGATGAAAGGGCCTCTAGCGTGTATGACATGTTCACTAGTCCATACAGATACCCCAGATTCTGGATGAATTTTTAGTCTTCGTTCCTCCAGCGGCACAGGTGGTGTCCAACATATTGGAGGTCCGGGCATTGGAGCGGATGGAGGCAGTGGGCAAGAGTCCCAGCAGAGAGCTGCTCTGGACCTGGTCCATGCAGAACTCAAGAGTCCAGGATCTTGTCAAAGTGCTGCAGGACATGGGCCACTACCGGGCTCTGCATATCCTCCAGGGTCCAGATCAAGGTGAGAGATTTGGAAATCTTGAATATTTTTATCATCATTATTACAAACTGCCCGGCCAAAAGAAAGTCACCTCCTGGATTTAACTAAGCAAATAGGCACAAGCCTCCTATTGGATAATTACTGCATTGAGGATTATTTGTCAGCTGGTAACAAGTTTTTTAACTCCAGCTGATGTAATGAGTAACTTCTCATATCTTAAACAACCATGGTGAAAGACACATCCTGTGGTCCTAGAAAAGATGGAGATAGCAGAAAGTACTAAAATTGGGTTAAGAACTGTCCAATGCATTATTATAAACTGGAACATCAAGTCCAGATTCATCCTGTTCTAGAGTGATGGGCACATCAGGGTAAGAAGAGAGCAGGTGAAGTGATGCACCCATCATGCCTAGAGCTCACCACACAGGACTTTGGGGGCAGTGCTATGATCTGTGGTTGCTGCAGTTGCTCAGGTCTAGCTTCAGCAACATTACGTTTCCAAAGAATGAGGTCAGCTGACTACCTGAATACAGGTTAGTCCATCAACAATTGTTTCCTTCTCTGATGGCACGGGCGTATTCCAAGATGACAATGCCAGGATTCATGGGGCTCAAAATGTGAAAGAGTGGTCCAGGGAGCATGAGACATCTTTTTCACACATGGATTGGCCACCAAAGAGTCCAGAACTTAACACCATTGAGAATCTCTGGGATGTTATACAGAAAGCTTTGTGCAGTGGTCAGACTCTCCCATCATCAATACAAGATCTTGGTTAAGAATTAATGCAACACTGGATGACAACAAATCGTGTGACATTGCAGAAGCTTATCAAACATTGCCACAGCAAATGCATGCTATAACTAAAGCTGAGGCAATTCAACCAAATATTAGAGTGTGTGACCTCCTTTTGGTGGCGACTTTGTTCTTGGCCAGGCAGTGTATTTTTTTGTAGCAGTTATTGTGCAATGCAGTTTCTGTTCTGTTATTATTCAGCTATCCCAGCAAGAGGAAACCAAAGCTTTACCCTGACTCTGAAAGACGTCATAGAGGGAACCAGAAATTTCCATCCTGACCTTAAAATCTCGGAGGGAACCTTCTGTGATGTGTACACAGCTCAGACAGGAACCAGAACTTTCACTGTGAAACTCTACAAACAGGTACATTCATATTAACCACTCTAACCAGTCACAAACTTCAACCTATCCTTGACTCTAATTGATAATGTAACTAATTAGTTGCTTCTTTGACCATTCACTGTTTAGATCAGTGAGGTTCCCTGGAATGATGTGTGTGAAGTCTTTCGGAGAGAAAGAGAAATTCAACGGCTGTATGTAAAAAATACGCATATACATTAGCATATTTGACAGTCATATATCGATTGATTTTTACATATATCAACCACACAGACTTATATATCTCTATTAAACTTGGTGGAAACATTCATGTAACATTTTTGTTTCACACATATGCATTTATATTACACAAGTGGACTATTCATACTTTGTCACACTGACAGTTTTCCAGTCAGAGTCAGACATATTGAGATCACGTTTAGTTGTTTGACTAGACTTGGTTCAAGGTTGGCATTAATAACCAGATCTTTGTGTTTCAGTTACAAACACAAACACATTGCTGAGCAGTTGTTCAGTTTCTGTGAGGAGCATCTCTGCTGTCAGGTGTTCCCTCACCTGTCCAACGGATCTCTTTTTAACAAACTCCATCTCCAGGTACATCTTTTATATCTAAACCTGCCCCTGTGTGAAAAAGTGTTTGTCTTTGTTAGTTTATCAGTTTTACCTACTTGAGAGTAAAACTTAAGGAGAGAGTGCCAGGGGGAGTGAACACCTGTGAAACAGAAAACAAAAAATTATTTAGAAAAGGAACAATAAAAAATGTGACAAAGAGAAGAAGTGGAAAAGGAAGAGCCCACTTAAAAAGAGGAAATACCTGAGAAAGCCATAACCAGAAACAAGAGTTAGAAATAAATCACATCAAACAGATAGAGAGCTGCTAAGAAAGAGAAAACACCTGAAATGTTATTCAACAAGGAAAAAACAGCAGTGAGAGGAACACCTAAGACAGAGAAGAAAATGCAGTGGGAGTTGTTGGACTTAAGATGTTTACATCTTATGATTTATGAAACCTTTCCACTCCTCCATTTGCCTGTGGTGTTAATGTAAAAATAGAATATGAAGACAAACCAGAGTGTACATTTATCAGCAGTTTGATTAAAAGAACTAATTTATAACACGTGGTTGTTAAATGCTTTTGGCTCCAGCTTTGTGTTTTGTTATTTGTAATGTAGTTTTTTAATCATGTAAATATAAATGTTTGTCATGTGTTAATGTCATACCTGTTTAGGGGGCGGGCACCCCATTGACTTATTTACAACGTCTAAACATCATCAAAGGAACAGCAAAGGCTTTACATTACCTGCACACAGCAAAGCCTCACCCACTGATCTGTGGAAGCATCTGCAGGTAAAACACACACACAAACTCACATGCACACACACGCTCATCATCGCAAGCTCACTTACAGACTCCTCCCTGTGTGTGTGTTTTTGTGTGTCTCAGTGCTAACATCCTGCTGGATGATCATCTGCAGCCAAAACTAACTGACCTGGGATCAGCGCATCAGCATCTTCATTCAACCAATCAGCAAAAGCATACAGTCACAATGGACACCAGCTTAATGAGGAACCATGGGTACCTGCCAGAAGAGTTCATCAGAGGCAAAAAGCTGAGCTGCAGCCTTGATGTTTACACCTTTGGAATGGTGATTACAACATTAGACAGTTAACTGCAGTTATAAACAGTTTAAAACATATTTATGGAGGTATTTATATGTTAGCAGAAGCGTAATTATGTGTAAATTCAGTATGGTGCCAGTGCTACTGTTGTCTGTGCCATTAATTCCATCTTGTTACGGTCAGGTTGTTATGGAGACAGTGACGGGACGTGAGGTAGTAGGCCATGGACCCAAACAATATCTGCTGGTGAGTGAAAATTAAGATAAAATAGCTGACAAAACTATTGTTTCCATAATGTATCATGCTTCATCCTGATACGTATCAAACATGTCGTAATATAAATAATGTTTATGTCCAGTTGCAAATGAACCAAAAGTCTGTTTATAAACCAAAAAGTATGAACTCATTCATCTGCCATGTCAACAAATCTCATACATGAGATGCATTATTGCTTTTTTCTTCCCTTCCTTCCTCTTCTCTCCCCTTTCTTTCATCGCCTCCCTTGTCTTGCTTTCAATTTTCTCTCCCTCTCTCTCTTTCTCTAACAGAGGGACACATTGCTCACAGAGGTGGAGGACAGTGGGGGTTTGGACTCATGTCTTCAGTATCTTGATGTCTCTGCTGGTTCCTGGCAGTCTGATGTGGCTCTCAGTCTCCTAGAGCTGTCTCTGGACTGCACAGCCAGCCGACCTCATGACAGACCGAGCATGGAGAGGGTGAGCACTATTCTATCCCTAATAATTCAGACAACAAAAGGAGGTTAAAAAGGATATAATTCTAAAAACAAACTGTATGACATGCTTATTTGTTTTTTACTATCCAGCTGCTGAATTTTTGAATGACTGATAGCCTAATCAAAAATGTACTGTCTTTAGGTTCTTCTGACGCTCAGCAGACTGCTTCCTCCACCTCCTCTACCCATGGTGAACTCCCCCACATCACCTGAACCCTCCAGCCTGCAGGTGTTAGACCACCTGAGCACCCCCTCTGCATCTGGGGAGCACGATGAGGAATACATCACCTCCTATTGTCCTTCTCAGGCTGAACCCCGCGAGTGCAGCCAGTCAGAGGTGACATACCTGAGTGTAGAGAGTCATGGAGGGAAGGAAGAGCTAAACAGCAGCTTACCTGTTCAGTGCAGCTGCTCTGAAAGTAACATATGTGAGGACTGTATATCAAATGGCTTTGATCATGGCCTTTAATGGCTTCAAAACAAACACCTCAAAGAGTCTGTAGAGTGAATGTGTACATAAAGAATATACAGTGCATTCATATGTGCAAAGTAAGTGTTCACAGTTTTATAATAAGTATTCATATAAATATGAATATATACACAATTTTCCTCAGGCGCCATTTCACTACAAGCAAACTGATATCATTTTATCAGTATAGTACCTGGTGTTGCCCTGATAACAGCAGAGAGAGAGAGAGAGTGTGTGTGTGTGTGTGTGTGTGTGTGTGTGTGTGTGTGTGTGTGTGTGTGTGTGTGTGGGTTATAGCTAAATGCAGATAAGAGAAAAAATCTACCCAATCAGAGACTAAAAACAAATTGGGTCTAAGCTAGTAAGAACAGACACTCACTCAGGAACTGATAAAGCTTCAGTAGATACTTCCTGTTTCGTGCTTATTGTGTGTGTGTGTGTGTGTGTTTTCAGCTTTCTTACTCACTTTACTTTAATAATCCCACAAGGGGGACAACAGTCAGAAGCAGAAGTGACACAGCAAGAGGAGTGACCTCACCAAAAATTGTTTACATCATTTTTATCTTACATGTAATTTATTTATAAGCAATTTATTTGTTTTAATAAGAGACATAATCAATACATTGAGCTTTAAAAAACAGAAATAAGTGCAGATAAACAGTAAAATCCTCAAACTTAATGTTAACAATAAACATGTTCAGTACAATAGATTTACTTCTGATCAGATTTTGCTCAGAGAACATTCATGTTCAACTCCACAGCAGCCTCAAGTTAAGATTAAGACTGCTTTAAAGTTTTCTAAACTTCCTTAAACAGAAGGATCAGTGATGTTCCAGCCTGGTGGCCATCAATTGGGTAAAAACATGAAAAAACATTCTCAACCAAAACCGCTTAATTACCTGTGTTTATTGCAGAAATGAGTGCTTAAAATGTTTTATTCTGATGATTTTTTCTCTTCTCTGAAAAAAACTCAAAATATTTTTATGATTGTGTGAGTGTATAGTATATTTGTATATAATGTGCTTGAGGCCAATGAGAACCAAGCTCTTGTTGCTCATAGAGTTTTGTGGGAGTGTGAATACTGTAAACATCAAATAAAGTTGGGTTGTTTTTTTCTGCAATGAAGGAGATTTTTGCTCGTAAACAGTTATCTCAAACATTATTACAGGCCGCAGAGAGAGTGCTGACTTTAATGTTGCCTTATTTATCTCTTAGAAACAACACTCACATCTTAAAGTTGCTATCCTGCATCAGATACCGTTATTCCACTTCATATGGATTAACTCTTTGGATGAAAGTGTATCTTACAGGTCCATGGTGTGTGTGTGCTGAGCAGCTTTCTCCTGGATCAGACTCACAAACTCATGTTTCTCCAAACAGCCATGACACTCTTCTCCCCATGATGACAAAATCTTCTTTAATTCTGAAACTCTTAGATTTCTTAGTCCATCACTGCTCAGGTCCTTTGGACTGCGCTCTGTAAACGGTACAAACAATGCACAGTGTACAAATACACTCAATTAATGCATACATTGCAAATGCTATAAATTTTAAGACAAATTATGACTATTATAATCACTAAAATGTAGGTGTGTTTACCATATGTCAGCTGGCAGATCTGTGTGTCACGACTGTTCAAACGTTTGCAGATTTTCTCGACAGGGACATGGGACGCCATAGGTTGAGACACTGATGTTGTGACTCGAGTTGCTGCATCACTGCTTGCTCCAAGATAATAGCACTGAGCGCACACACACACACACACACACACACACACACACACACACACACACACACACACACACACATAGAGGATCAGTATTTTAAAGGTATGTTGAGGTTCATTCTTAGAGTGTGTTCCTGTGAGACTGTTGGTGTGAGTCTCACCAGCCGTGCCTCTTTCCCTTGGCTCTGTGAGCAGGTGTGTATCAGCTGATCCTCCACCAGGAGTGGGGTCAGGTCACTGTGAGATGATGTCAGAGTGGAGTACAGTCTTTGGAGGAAACCTACACACACTGCACAGACACATACACAAACAAAGGAGATGATTGAAAATATTGCAGCTACTTTTGCACTAAAAAGGTTGTAATAATTCATTCTTTACTTTTATTTTTGACATTTATTTTGTGGTCGTGTTGGCTGACATACATATGGTCTATAAGTTTTCAAAGCAGTGAAAAACACCCTTTTCTACACACACACAAACATACAGGCTGATAGAGCCTAAAAACTTAAAAGAGGAGATTGATCACTTGTTAGAATGATGAATAATGGATGAACTACACTAATCATGCAGTCAGACCTTCACAGTTCTCTGCAGAGACATGAAATCCTCTGGCAAACAGCAGGCACACGAGAAGACACACCACGACCACCGACATCTTACTGCCTTATGATATTATTAGACCTAGGTGGGGGGTTCATGTTATTATTGAACTTGAGGGTGGTGGGGGCCTGGCCTGTACCTCCAATAACCTGGGTCTCTCTGCTTACACTGTAACGAACATGTATAGACCCGTTGTTGGCGTTGTTATGAAAAATAAAGTTAGTTGATATGGCCAGCAGGGTTGTGATAAAGTATGATGTGAATGTTACAAATTCAAATAAACTGAGCACTTTTCTTATGAAAAGCACCGGAAGTTATTACGGAAAGTAGAACATTTGGCGCATGCGCAGTAAACGCTTCCATGCGGCATCAGAACAGCATGGCGGCGATTGGGGTGCATTTTGGTTATACCTGTGCCTGTGTGGCAGTGTTTAAGGTGAGTTTGGACATTTATCTGCACATCACTATGAAATATAGTTTATTCGGACATGTTTTTATCTGGTGCTAGTGAGTAACTTGGATGTGAGACTGATTTCTTGTGATAGAGATGAGAAATCACAGTGAGACAGTGGTTGGATGATGAACCCAGCTCATATATGACAGCTTTAACCCTCTTTATGATCATATTTAATAACTTAACCCATCCAACAAACCGTTACTGTTCATTGTTTTGTATAAGAAGACTTTGGATTTCCATGATGTTAGTCAAGGCCGTCCAATGAAAACATCTGGAACAACTTAACTGCACTGACTGTAGAAATGTTGCTAAAATAGTTAATCCCAGTTCATTCACCCATTTCTTTCACAGATACTACTTAAGTATGCCAACAATTTCAATTCATTTTTTTTTCTATTGGAAAAAATAAAACTTAAACTACATAAAAAGACAATATGTATGTCTTATACTTTCTACATTTACAAAACCACTCTAACTTCTCCAAACTTAAGACTTATTGGTCATTTTTCTGCTTTCTGAAGTGTCAAAGCATCATATATGGTGACTGTCCAACCTCAACCTCTATTTAGAGCAAGTTTAAAATCACTATAAGTCATATTTTCAAAAATGTTTTGCTTTAACTGACAAAATTGTGAAGCATCTGCACTTATATGTCCATCATAATATATAAATGAATGCTATCTGAATATGTTCATATCATAGAAAACACAATTTTGGGATTTTCATTTTGAAACTACCTCAAGGACAGAGTATTTTATCAATCAGACACATGAGAGGAACCCAGTGAAACTCCTGGAAGGTTATTAAATCTTTCTCATATTTGTAAATAACCCTATTTTTAAATGCTGCTATGTACAAGTCCATTTTGGGTATCATGACCGCCTCAAAACTGGGACTATTAAGTTTTATCTGCAAATCTATAAGCCTGTCCTTCTTCAAGTGTTTATTTAATTACTGATACTTGTTGAACTATCAGTAATGTTGAAGAAATATGAAAATTTTGAGACAAATTACATTTGCCCGAAATGACTTTATTTCAAAGCTGTCCTTTTTTTACAACTTAAAAACTCTAAAATTTCTCAACTTGGATTTTTGTAAAAATTTTTAAAGATCATTATTAGACCTGAAGACCTGAGGGCACTCACAGGCACACATGGTAAAAGCAAATCAGATAAATAAGACATTTGAAATACAGTAAGAGAACATTAAAGTTGATCCTAAAAGATAATGTGAAGAATAAAATAATTTAAAGTTGATGAGTTGTCATGATATGTTTGTGAGCTTTACCTTTTGCTATTCTGAATGAATTCCTGTTGTTACAGGGTTTTGACTGATCGGGTATTTATCATAGCCAGGTCTCAGTAAAAGAGCACATTTGTAAACTTCTCTCTCTCACTCGGTAGGACGGACGTGCTGATGTTGTGGCTAATGATGCAGGAGACAGAGTGACTCCTGCTGTGGTGGGCTACAGAGACACTGAACAGGTAACACTTAAATTGCTATGTCATCAGACTGAAATCATTATAATCTTAGTTTGAAACCTTGTTTTGAACTCTATCAGAATAGGACATAACAGATTTGAATGAATAACTTGATCATAAAATATTTATGTTGTATTTATTCATGATTTTTGTGTTTATTATTACTACTTTCATTTCAATGTTTTTCTTGTCTTCAGATTGTCGGCATTGCAGCGAAGCAGGGACGAGTTAGAAATGCCGCCAACACAGTCGTCAAAGTGAAACAAGTGCTTGGCAGGAGGTATGAGTGTGTCCCTGAGTGTGTGTAGGCATAGGTGTGTTTCAGTCAGTCTTTTTGCTGTGAATTGTTTAGTTTTTAATGATACAAGACAAGTCTTACCACAAATTACAATGTATTGCATGCAAATAAGTGTGGTATAAAAATGTTATCTGGACTGTGCATGTACTGAGGTTGTGTGTATATGTTTGTGTTTTCAGCTTTGATGATCCAGAGACTCAGACTCACCGATCAGAGACCAAGTGTCCAGTAAGCCTAAATCAGAATTATGACTCACTTGAAGTCATGATGTCATTCTTGGTCCAGCATTAACTGATGTCTGTGATTCAGGTGGTGAGTCGAGATCAGAAGCTGTTTTATGAAATCTCATCAGGCGATCAGACGACCTTCATCCCTCCACGAGAGGTCGCCAAACTCATCTTTAACAAGATGAAAGGTATAAACACACTCACATTCACACATCTACACACTGTGCCACTGCAGAAACGGAACAGTGAGGTAAGGCTTTGTTTGCAGAAAGCGAATGTAATAAAATTTTTGTTTCTATGCATTGTTCATTTTTGTTGTTGGATATATTAACATCTTTGATGATTTGATCCATAACTGTAAGCTTTGCATTTGCTTTTATTATTTTTTGATAATTTGTTTGTTAACAGAAACGGCTCAGTCAGCTGTCGGCTCTGATGTCACTGAAGCCGTCATCACCGTCCCCTTTGAGTTTGCACATGCTCAGAAGAGCGCTCTAAGGTGGGTCATATGACCGTTAAAAGCTGTGAACTTGATGTGTGTTTATATAATTATGATTTGTGTGAAGCTTCAATTTCAAAGCTTCAAATGTTTGTTACAGCCTCATTCCAAAATGTATTCTTTTTATTATTTTCCTCAGAAGTCTACACAAAACCTCCTGTAACAATGTGTGATCAAGTTTTCTTTTTTTAATTTTGACAATTTATCACAAAATTAAAAACTTAGACATCATATGTATATGAGTGTTCACAACCTTTACCACAAAGCTCAAATTCAGCTCAGGCACATCTTGTTTCGATCACCCTTGGGATGTACCTACAGTTTAATTGTAGTTCACCTGTGGTAAAGTTGATTTGACATGACTTGGAAAGGCACACACATTGCTAACGTCCTCAGGTGACAAACCAGGCATGAAGTCAAAGAAATTGTCTGTTGACCTCCCAGACAGAAGTGGGGTATAGGTGTTGTGTATTTAGCTCTGAAGAAAAAGTGAAATTCTTTCATTTTTGAGGCTGTAACATGAAAAAATGAAACACTGTAAATATTACCAGGTGCACTATATGTGTGTGAAATAATGATCTGTGTGTGTGTGTCCTTAGAGAAGCGGCTGAGGCTGCAGGGTTCAGTGTTCTGCGTTTGATCCATGAGCCAGCGGCTGCTCTGCTGGCGTATGGTGTTGGTCAGGATTCATCGTCAGGAAAGAGGTTAGAGAAAGCTGAAGCAATGCATGACGGGAAATCACTCAGGCTACCTCTGATCACACATACTGAAACACACACTCTCTAACATTGTATTTTAAAGAAGACTCTCCAAAAATTTTGCTGGACACAAGAATTCACTGTTTTATTCTGCTTGCTGTGTCATTGGTTTGGGTTGATGATGTTGTCATCACTACATAACTGTTAAAACAGAGGTAAACTCCAGCAACAGTTAAAAAATACGAGCATTAATACCGAACATTAATTTAATTATTAAAAAACTGAAATTACACGGAGTGTTTGATCCACACTCAAAGAACTGCAGATGCAGTAGTATAGTTTACAGCCACTTTGATAACGTCAGTGTGAGACATCAGGAGTCACATGACCTGTTCTCTGTCCTCAGTCATGTTTTGGTGTGGAAGCTGGGCGGTTCGTCTCTCAGTGTGACGGTCCTGCAGGTGAACGGAGGAATGTTCCGGGTTCTTCACACTGTCACGGATCACAGCATCGGAGGAGAGAGCTTCACTCAGGCGCTCGCACAACACCTGGCTTCAGAGTTCAAACGGTGGCATTATTATTATCATCAGTAGTTGAAGAATTCTTCATGTTGTCACCATTATTTCATTTAATACTTATTTTGTCTGTAATCAATTTCACTGGTAACAATTATGTGTCCTGTACATTTTTGTATTATGTCATGGTTGTTTTAACTTCCATTAGTATTTAATGTTTCTTGCAGCATTATTGCTTAACTAATTTTATTCTTTTGTTTACATTTACAACCATTAATAATTCTTATAACAGCTAGTTTATAATGATCCAGTTTTAGTTTTTAGTCCTTAGCTGACCATTTAAATTCAAAGTGATTATGACAATGTTTAATATGTTCTTTAGATTTGTATGTTAGTCACAGGGTATTGAAAAGTGAGCAGGTGGTTAAGAGGAATTCTGATATATGAGACTATGTTGAAGCGAGCTGTAGCACAGCCCTCAATGGTCTAAAGGTCTTGCACTACAATGTTGATGATTGTGTATATGGATGTGGTTTTATTCATGTCTGTTATGCATTGTGTTGATGTGTGTGTAAACTTGTTATGTTCATGTGTTTTCAGCTCATTCAGACATGATGTTAGCACTAACGCTCGGGCCATGCTGAAGCTGATGAGCGGAGCAGACATGATCAAACACTCTCTGTCCACTCTGGGATCAGCTAACTGCTTTGTCGACTCTCTACACGAGGGCATCGACTTCGACTGCAGCGTCTCCAGGTAGCGCCTCTAACTGTTTATTGTGTTGCTTTAAACTGATTAATGAACTGGTTGTGAAAAAGTGCTGTTTGTGTTTCCTCAGAGCTCGCTTTGAGCTTCTGTGCTCCTCACTCTTCAATAAGAGCATCCAACCAATCAGAGTTCTGCTGGAGGAGGCAGGGCTTTCCCCCTCAGACATCAACAAGGTATGGATTTTCTCTCTGACACACTGTTATTTAGATATAATTAACCAGCTTTCTTACTAAACTGGTTAACACATGATTGTGATTTGTACAAAACCACTTGACATTGCAACTACTCTACATAGAAAGGGAAACACAATCCACACACTTCAAATTTGATCAATTGCAGAAGCGTTCTGGATCATTTAGCTTTGCCTTGTGACATTGTCGGCATGCTAATCAATGCCAGGCTGGTACATTGGTTAATTGTTCTGGTTTGTTTCTTGCTGTTTCTTGTTGTTTCAGGTCGTCCTCTGTGGCGGCTCGGCACGTATCCCCCGTCTGCAGCAGATGATTCGCGAAATGTTTCCTGACGTGGAGCTTCTGACCTCGGCACCTCCTGATGAGGTCATTGCAGTGGGGGCTGCCTTGGAGGCGGGACTTCTTGTCGGCAGGGAGGGGCTAAGACCAGAGGAGGAGCTCGTTAGTGCGGATGTGTCTGCCACTGACATCCTGCTGAAGGTGACCTCCTCTTAACCAATCCCTGAAATTATAGTGATGCCTTCTGGTTTCACATCTCTGGCTCCATGTTTGTTTCTTATTGATGTCTGTAAATTTATATTCTGAAACTTTCTCGTGTTCTCTATGTCATAGGAACTTGATGACACAGGTACAGAGGTGTTCACCGTGCTCCTCCCCTCAGGAACGCCGCTTCCTGCCCGCAGGCATCATGTCCTGAAGGGGGGGTCGCTGTCCTCTCTAAGTTTGCAAATCTATCAGAGATTGATTTCACAGGAGCCAGAGAAACTTGCTCAGGTACAAAACTACAGAAAATACTGTTTACCTGCTGAGCTTTAATTTTAAGAGCATTTGGTTGATGTGTGTGTGACCCTGTAAGAGAAAAGAATAAAAGAATTCCTTCATTAACCTGAAGTTTTTGATTATTTTTTGTGGGGTTCAGATAATCTTGCGAGACCTAGAGCCCTCAGAGAACCACAACATCGACACAGTGGTCACCATGAAGAGGTAAGATTATAACAACAGAGTTTTTTCTGCCAGTGTGTGTTTTTGTTGTAACACTGTGTGTGTTTGAATGTTTTAGGGATGGCTCCCTGCAGGTCTCCTGTGTGGATCAAAGCAGTGGGAGGTCAGAGGTTGTTTCTGTTGCAGCTGCTTCATGAAGCCGATCAGCTAATCAGTAAAATGTCATAGATTTTTTTTTTCTTTAAATCAATAAATTGGATCAAAAATTAACATTGTGTGGTTGCACTTATTTAAAGAACAATCTGGGTTTAGGTTGTCATGATTAGAGCAGAGTCTGTTTCATGAGTTCAAATAAGTCCTCATCCTGAATATTAGAAATAAAACATCCGTCTTTATGGTTCTATGTTTTACTGTTTGACCATGATTTGCATCATACAGGAGTCAGTTCATGTTACATGCTGTCCTGTCCACAGTCATGTTAGTCCATCTGTATGTGTTGGGATTGAATTGAAAATGGCTGTTTTATTGAAGCTCTCTGTGTATTTGGACATTTCCTCCACTCGAAACAGACGTCAGATCTTCTCTTCAGCAGCCGTGCTCTGGGACAATACGACACTTGAGGATCTTCAGGTAATTCTTCACCTTGTTGGAGTCTCGGCGAAAACAGTACAAGAGGTCATAGGCTTTCATCAGACGCCACTCGGGGCTGTCGGGGGGCGGAGGAGCTTCCGGGGATGCCCTACTGCTGACAGAGTTACTGATGATCCCTGACATTTGCATCTGGGAAAGAGGGTAAAGAAACAAAGTTCTTTAAACCTGCATCACTGCTTTTAAATGTCTGTCACTGGCAGAAAACATCATCAAAACAAGTATTAAGACCTATCAAATGAATAATTATGCAAAATCATCAACTTTGTTATTAAATGATGAATAGAACATATCATGTTGAGGTAGAGTTTGATTTAGAGGACTTAAATCCTCAACCCTTGACAATATTATAATCATCTCAGCTGACGCATGTGTGACTTTTACAGAGAAATGTTGGAACAAAAACCAGACTGTCTGTTTAATCAAATACAACTAGATGAATCTGAGTCTGTAACCTGAGGGTCATTTCAGCACTTTGTCATCCGTGCCTCATATTCTGACTTTACTCAACCAGACATGATCAGCTGGAAGCTCCGTGAGTCAGCAGCTCTCACCGTAAGCAGCACGGCACGGCAACAAAACAAACTGATAGTTTTATCTGAGGGAGGATTTAACATGTTTTTTTCAAAGCCAAAACACAAGTGTAACAATGTACCTGAGCCTCACAGATGCGTCTGTAACTGCGCTCCTTACCTTCTCAGCCACCTTCTCCACACCTTTGCGTAGCTCATGCACCATGTTGCTCATCTCCAGAACTTTGTTGGAGCTAGAGTTGAGGAAGTTTTGGTGGTGTGCCATGCTCTGGTGGAAGAGCCACAGAGGATCCCTCCAGGCCAACAGCAGCTTCAGGATCACCTCTGTCAGCTCTTGTCCCTTCGGACAGAAAATGAATTTCAGTGCATGCCAATGTCACGACAAGACACATGACACATCATTTATTTTTAATTTTTTTTTTAATTGAAACCGTTCACTATTGTTGCCATTAACATCTTCAAGTCTGGGTGTATTTCTTTCAAATAAAGTGTAAGACTGCTGATTCACCTCATGGTTTTAGATATTTTATGAATAATTCTAAATTCGGGTTTGGACAGTTCACTTTACTCTCTTTTTATGTGCATGGAAATTCAACTTGAACATTCAATTTGAATTTTTTATTTTTGTGGACTGTACTTTTTTGTGTGTTGTTTTTCATATATACCTGTCTTGAGAAGTTTCTGACAATTATTAGAGGTTTATTAAATTAAGTTTGAAAATATTAAAGGCACTGCAGTACATTAATGATTTCAATCATCACAGTTGAATTAAAAATTTAAGTTTAAAGCATTTTAAATCACCAATAAAATCACTGGTATATATGTGTGTATAAAATGTCACTAAAACATAAATATTTTTCACAAAGAATTAAGAAATTCTAATAGATCTTTTTCATGAATTGACTAAATGACCTTATGGGACATCTAGTCGCACCGCTGACCAATAGTAAGAAAAACTTGGGGTTGCTCAAGGACACTTTGGCATGTGACTGGGAATCGAATCCCTGACCTTTCAATTGAGAGACGACTCTACCTCTGACGACAACTCCACCACGGAGTCACCGCCATCCTGTGAGACAATTTTTTTGAGCTTTTTAACCTTTTTGAAAGTCGACTCACCGGCATCCTCTGAGTGTTCTCTTTTCCATTCGGGGTGATGATGCTGGAGGTGTGACAGTTACGACTGACCCGGCTGATCTGGTTCTTACTGGGGAGGAGGTAGTGCTCCTGAAAAGAGAAAAAAAGTAAGTCAGGAAGGAAATGTTAGAGGTCAGGGGTTGTAGAAATGTCAACTGAGGCCACAGCACTGAAGTGAATGAATCAAACAAAAAATGGGACCATACAGTAGTAACAGAGGGCGAGAGATTTGGTGTGTGTGAGTTTAGGTTTTGGTTTGAATGTTGTGTGCTTACAACAAAAATCAACTAATTAGAGAAACAGACGGTCAGACTAAGTTTTTTTCCATGTGTGAGTAAAAAAACAAATAATAAAACTTACAAACTCGGCGTGCAGGTCGTTAGAGATTCCATGCATTCTGGATGAATGTTGGATGACTCGATCAAACAGGTCAGAAAGAGAGACGACGTGACAGCCAGACTGACGGTTTGTACACAGTGGAGCTGAACATACACTGCTTACTGTGCTGCAGAGTAACATACACACCACCTCCACCCACACTGAGGACAAAGAGACAGAATAAACATGTTTTATCAGTAAGCTACTTCATTCTGTACTTCAAAAAGTATTCTAAGAGTTTTTGCCAAAGTGACACAGATAAAATGAAAATATAGTTGGAATAAAAAGATGACAGGGCAGGAGGATGAAGGAGTGAGAGGATTAAAAGATGATAGGATGCAAAGGGGATAAAAAAAGGTAAATACCTGATCTGATGTTTGCAGACATCCTGCAGAGCAACAACCAGGGCTGACTGATGCGCTCAAAGATCCACAGCCTCATGTAAAGTCCCCCCTGAGCCAACCCTCTTATAATATCAGTGTGTGTATGTGTGTGTATGTGTGTGTGTGTGTGTGTGTGTGTGTGTGTGTGTATGTGTGTGTGTGTGTGTGTGTGTGTGTGTGTGTGTAGGGGGGGGGCTTAGAGCATTTATCCTGAAGTAACCTTAACATTGAAAAACACCAAATTCATTATATATTTAATGAAAACGAATGAATGGAATATTGAAAATTACAGCAAGCACATACATGTCTCACAATTCACTCATCAAACATGCACAGAGAGATTTTGTCCTACAATTATTTTAACAGTAAGTGTTAAATCTTTCATTTATGGGGTTTGGAAAAAAGTTTCAACAAGTCAATGAGAAGTTATCAGGGGGAAAATTTTAACACTTTTGAACACTTTCACTTTTCTAATAAATTAAGATTACTGAGTGTGTGTGTGTGTGTGTGTGTGTGTGTGTGTGTGTGTGTGTGTGTATGTGTGTGTGTCTGTGTGTTTGTGTGCAAGAGCATGCAAGATCATCCCAGTAAAGTAACCTGAGGCGGGCTGTGAGAGTGATGACATCATTGGCATCATTTCATTGTGGCGTCACCTGACGTCCAAAAGAAAGCTCACACTCTGACTCAACCCATCAAAAGGACATTAATATAACACATACCAACACACACACAACCCCTCCTTCCCTCCAAACCATTACCTCTGAATACACATACACATACACACACATTTTGTTTCAAAGGTTATGGTGCCCCTGGCTGTTAGGGTTCAGCTGATGGGCTCTAATGATGGTCAAGATGAAACCAGACAATATTGGCCCGCTCTGTTAGGTTGACTCACCTTCATCAGTTCAGACCAGCATCATCATTGTCATAACATCACCATCGTCATCATCATCATCATCACCATCATCAATGACAACAACGTCAAACACCATCACATTAAACTTCATCTTTGTCATCTCAAACCTTCAACTTCACCATCTTCCCTATGATCATCACAAGTAACACCAACATAATCACAAGCAACCTACCATGAACATTATCTATATGATCATCTTTATCATCACCATCAATGTTATCATCGTCAATACTATAATTGTCATCATTAGCATTATCGACATCTTTAACATAAATAACACAACTAAAATGGTCTTCATTATCACTACATCATCTCCATCATCACCATCTACACCACTGCCATCACCAACACCTCCACTTACACTTCAATTATCACCACCTTACCATCATAATCTCTATTGCCATGTCTTTATCACCGCCATCATCCCCATTGTCACCACTACCTTCAGCACCATTCTAAAGTTGAGTCTCATGAATTCTTTTTAAAATGCAAATCTTGTTTTTCTTTGAAATGAATCCTGAATAAATGAATTGAATTATTTTCTTCCATTGTTTGAATGAATCTTTACTGGTGGATTACTTGAAAGTGGTAAAGAAAAAAAAGCCTGTTCAAGTAAACTGACATGATGTCCTTTGCAACTGGACATTTTTTTGGGTTCAGGTGAGGTTTTATCTTAACTCAAGAGACACATAAGTACTTAAGTGTTATTCTGCAGGTGGACAGTTTCTGCTGCACGTTTCTAGGCACAAAGCAACAAAGGATCAGAAAGTTGTCGGGCAGATGGTCTCATATTGTCTCGTTCAGACTGACCTGCAGAGCAACGGGGTCACTGTTACAGCCGAACATCCCCTCAAGGCCAGAAACTGTCAGCTCTGACCTTTCTCTGCAGTTTTACAAACGCTGTGACGACGACCGGAAACTCTGACGGATGCATCGCACCTGATTCTACTTCCAGGAATTGTTAGGTCATGTTCATACCTCAGCATCGTCATTCAGGGTTAAGATGTCCTCCAAAACACAAGCACATACATGTCAACACACACACACACACACACACACACACACACACACACACACACACACACACACACACACACACACACACACAGACACAGATTCATAGTAACAAATAAAGAGAGAAACACAAAAATTCAGTACACATGTATAAAAGTGCACCTTGGGAATCTCAGCCCATTCCGTATTGACACTGGCCCCCAGTTCACTAATATTCCTAAGTTTGCTTGCGTCATCCTCTTTTTCAAATCTCCCCTGAGATTTCCTTTAGGTGTCAAGTCAGGGAACTGTTGTGGCCACTATAAAGCAGGCCAACACCATGCTTCATTCATAGTGTTCAAAGTGTTATCTGAAAATGTTTGCTTCACTCTCCTGACACACTGTTAATCCAGAGGCCCAAAATGGTTAATGAGTCTACCATATGAATGGTTTCAAGTTTGTAAATGTAAAAATGGGAACCCGTTTCCGCCAGTAAAATAATAATAATAATAATAATAATAATTTGAATTTCTTAGATTTTTTTTGCCCATAAAAAGTCGAAATTTCTAGTTTAGAAGTCGAAATTTTGGGATAAAAAGTGCAAATTTTGAGGTTAATAAAGTCAAAGTTTTTTATCCTAAAATTTCGATTTCATTAACTCGAAATTTCTACTTTAAACTCGAAATTTTGACTTTTTACGGGAAAAAACCTCAGAAAATTATTATTAAATATATATTTTTTTCTAACTGGTTGAAAGAGGCTTCCATACAGGAAACGGAGTTTCATAGAAAGAGAACGATGGGAGGAAAAAAAAGAAGAAAAAAAAAAAGGAAAAAAAAAAAAAGATGACGTGTGGCCAAACTGTCGACTGCTGACGTGACAGAGTTGCGCTTCTATTTGTTATTGATGTATTTTAGCCGGGCGGTGTATGTGAAAACATTTCAACTTTGAGGAATTAAGTCGTGATTTTTTAGCGTAACATATGTGTAGTCATATATAGAACAATAGGGGCGGTGAGACTTGACTGTACACGCACACTAACCCTGAAATAATCCAATATGCCCGCCTATTAGCTACGCAAACACACGAACCCAGCGTCCCCTCCTCCCGCTCCGTACCAGCTGGTTCGTAAACAGACGAGAACCAAGATGGCGGTGGTCTCAGCAGAAATGATGGACAGATCAGAAAATCAGTCTCCAAACCCGGCGTACTCCGACGGTGGAGATGACAGCTGTGAGTCTGCAGACCCGGGACACATGCAGGACTCTGTGCTTGACTTTTTGTCGAAGGAATTTGGCAGCGACCTGAAGAACCTGCAGAGGGCGGGAGATCTGCTGGAGAGACTGAGAGAAGAGAACACAGAGCTGGAGGAACAGGTGAGATACCTGACATTAAGTAACAACATCTGACCCAAAGACACCAATGAAACAAACCAACAAAAAACGTGACAGCTGTGATGTCAGATATCAGCATGTTAGTGGGTATTCAATGGAGTTTGGAGTCTGAATCAGAGTAACACAAAGTGACCCCAAAACACAGAGGAGGGAAACATAGCAAAGGATTGACAACATTGAAAAGGTATTGATTTTGTGTGTGTGTGTGTGTGTGTGTGTGTGTGTGTGTGTGTGTGTGTGTGTGTGTGTGTGTGTGTGAACGCAGGTCCTCTCTGTCTCCAGCTCTGTTCCTCCTAAAGTGGCTGCAGCTCTGACAGCTGCTGAAGATGCCAAATGTTCCCTGGATCATCTGCTGCAAAAAGAGCGAGGCATCTCGAACACGCTGCAGCAGGTACACACACCTGCATCCTTTGCATTCCATTCATCCATCCATTTTCTATACCATCTATCCTGCTGGAGCCTATCCCAGCTGTCATTGGGCGAGAGGCGGGGTACACCCTGGATTGGTCGCCAGTCAATCGCAGGGCTGACATGTAAACAAACAACCATTCACACACACACCTACGGGCAATTTAGAATAATCAATTGACCTAACCATGTGGGCATGTTTTTGGACTGTGGGAGGAAGCCGGAGTACCCGGAGGGAACCCACGCATGCAAGGGGAGAACATGCAAACTCCACACAGAAAGGCCAACCATGCCCGAACGGGGAATCAAACCGGCGACCTTCTTACTGTGAGGCTGGAGCGCTACCTGCTGCACCACCGTGCATCTTTTGCATTCACATACCTGTATTCCTAGCTTTGATCCAGTGATGATGTGGTGGATTTTTGTTTAATATAGTGAAGGGACAGTCTGAACCCCAGGAGGTGATCCTCAAATATCCTTAACTAGAGAGGCCAACTGTCACTTACTGCAGCCCACTGTCTCCTGGAGTAAATAAGGACATGAAAAAGCTGTTGCCATGTGCATTCTTGAGGTGTCTGTGGCCAAACATAGCCTAGGTTGCATAGCAAGTCATTTTAAGTATCCAAGTCCGTTTGAGTGTTTGAGTTCGTCTCTGACCTTGTTTGTTTTTCTCTTTGCAGCACCTTCAGGGGGCACAGTCCTGGATGGATAGCCTTGGGCAGACTTTAAACCAAATTGACATCATAGAGAGACACATGAAGTACTTGAAGTGCCTTCAACATGTTGAGGAGCTCAGGTACTCTTGACTTATAAAGGGGCTATGATTTTGATGAAGTGTGATGTATTTTACTCAAGTATTCAATGACCAGGTCAAAGGAGGGTTATGATTTTCTGATGTTCTGTGCAGTGCTGCAGTCCAGCAGTGTCTGATGACAAGCAGTGTGTGGGAAGCTATTCGGGCTGTGGACAGCATGGCTGCTCTTGACGCCGGACTGAATGAGTCTGGCTGCTGTCACCTGCGAGGTTTCGTCAGAGAAACACTCCTCTTCTGGCACAAAATCATCAAGGACCGCCTAACCACGTAACTCTCCACTTCCTCTTGTTAATGCACTGATTACACATTGAATCACTGAAACACTGACACTGTGTCTTTTGCTTCGTTACAGTGACTTTGAAAAAGTTCTGACTCAGCTTCATTGGCCGATCATCTCTCCTCCAACTCAGTCACTGACACCCACCACAAATGGTCAGGAGATCTACAGTCAGCTGGAGCTGCTGGTCACACAGCTGCTGGCTCTTCAGACATCGTATCCTACCTCTACTCTCCTGATATATTACTGCAAAATTCATGTGTGTATGATGACCTTTACAGTCTTCTTTAACTAACCTTCCAGTGATGACCTCATTGCCCAGAGGGCCTCAGTCTCTTGTGGTCCCTCTTCACCACCTGGCCCCTCAGCTACGCCTGTTTCAAAAGCTCCACCCCTCTGTCTGCCCATCCAGATCATGCTGCAGCCCCTGAGCAAGAGGTTCAGATATCACTTCTATGGAAACCGCCAGACGAACACCCTAAGCAAGGTCTCTACACTCACTGGACACGACAACACATTTAGCCAGTATAGGCTTAGTGTACACAAATCACAAATATTATTTCTGTTCACCTGTTTCTACAGCCTGAGTGGTACCTGACCCAGTTTCTGATGTGGATGAGTCACAGCTCTGCCTTCATGGAGGAAAAGATTCAGCCTATCCTGGACAGAGCAGGAGCCTCTATCAGCGCCCGGGTCAGACTCTGTTTATGTCCTCATTTAAAGCATTGTAACAGCACGTGGAATAAGTCTGTAGAGTAACCACATGCAGGATTTCTATATCCCACTCAAATTAAAGCAAATGTGATATGATTTACATCACAAAAAGTACAAATCTATGCTTAAGGGGTCTCAACAGTTAAAGAAAGGTGTGGAAAACCTACAGGTGAACGAATCTCATCATCACCATTGAAATAACAAGAAACAAAATCATTATCATTACTATCATTATCACAGCCATAATCATACTTATCATCAGTGTCCCTCAAGCATTTGTATCATCATCCTCAGATTATTACAACACCATCACTGTCACCACCATTTTAATCATTACTATCTTGTCATTATTTTTCATTCACACACAGCCTGCTCTTACTTTGAACACTTTCATGACTGAACACTAAATAAGAGTCACAAACCAGACACTGTTGCTGTTTTAAGGTGGAGCTGTGTCATATTTTTACATAAACTGAAGGTGTTCATGTTCATGTTCAGGTGGAGCTGTGTCGGGGTCTTCTAACTCTGGTGCAGGAGAAGGTGTCCAGCGATGCTTCCAGGCTTCTGTATGAAGATGCTCTCTTCTGCCACCTGGTGGAGGAAGTACTGCAGTTTGAGAGGGAGCTCAGGAGCAACCATTCATATCCTGCAGTGCTGCCCGGGCTGCTCCACCTGCTGCTGGAGGACTCTATTCTGCAAAAGTGGCTCACTGTGGAGAAAAAGAGTGAGTAGACTTAAACACCTGGTAGTTGGGTGTACATAATAAGATAAAGCAAATTTGATATATACTGTATGTTCCAGTGGCAGTGGAGAAGATGGATGCCATGCTGTCTGCGGATGGAGCGTGGAGCTCTCAGTATAAAGACATCAGTGATTTAGACGAGCTGAAGGCTCCTGACTGTGCTGAGACATTCATGACTCTGCTGCAGGTGATCACAGGTGGGACTGATTCTGATTGGTTTATTTTTCATTATCCAGGAAATCACAAGCATCTCATTATGTCACCAAAAAAACCAAGAAATATGTATATTTATTTTTGTTTTCCACAGAGAGATACCGTCCTTTACCATCCGCCTGCGCTCAGCTCAAGTTTCTAGAGTTGCAAAGAGAGCTTGTGGATGATTTCCGCATTCGGCTCACACAGGTCAGCACACTAATGTATTACATATTTACACATTCACTTTGGACAAAAAGAACACAGCTGACAATGACAGAAACACCAACCAAACTGTTCCTAATGCTTTTGACATTATGAGTTAAGTATCATGTTTTTTGTTGTTGTTGTTCAGGTGATGAAGGAAGAGTCTCGCTCCCCACTTGGTGCTCGTTATTGTGCAATCCTCAATGCTGTGAATTACATTTGCACCATCCTGGGAGACTGGGGAGACGATGTGGTGTGTACAAATATATAATCAGACTTAAATAGTTGTATAAAAATACTTCAGACTACTTAACACATGCTAATCTAATGGATTACTTTAAAAGCAGTACATATCCAGGAAGTCTTGTCTTCTTTTAATTTGTCATGTTTAATGAATAGATTGAAATGGTGTCTTTAAAGTTGTAAAATTTATATTTTCCCATAGCTCAGGAATTTTATAACAAAGCAATTCATTTAATTGTAAAATATTATTTACAAGCATCATCCTGAAGAATGGAGATGGTTTTATTTTTCCCTGACAGATCTCTCTCTTTTTCCTCTTCTCCTGAAGTTTTTTCTGCAGTTGCAGCAGGCTGCGGTGTCCCTTGGGGAGGAGACGCTGCTTGGGGGTCTGGGAGTGATGGAGCTGGGTCGACTGGCATCTCTAGAAGGTTCTCTGTTTGAAGGCTTGCTGTCTCTACTGGACCGACTAAAAACAGACATGATGGGACGGCTGCTGGACTGGACCATGAGAGAAATTACAGAGAAAGCCCGACCGTACTGCACAGACAGGTGAGGATGAGTAACATGTGGAGCAGGTATGGAGAGTGAGCTGCATGTTTTACCGACCATCTCATGTTTTCTGCAGGTGGTTGTCTCTCCCTTCCCAGCAAGATCTGTCCACTATGTCCCTGTCCAGTTCAGCATGTCCCATGATGCTTTGTGTGAGGGACAGACTGTTAAACCTGCATCAGGTCCTCAGTCTGTCTCTGTTCCAGTTAGCATGGCAGGGCCTCGCAGAGAGACTCGACAATTACCTGTACCAGGAGGTGAGAAGTTACACACCTGACTCCCTATTTTAATAACTCTGTAGCTGTGTGTTTGGATCGTCTGTAGCAGAACTTGATGTCAGACTCCCTTGGCAGACTGATTTGATGATTTAATATCGATAAAAGATATTTTAAATAGATAATATAACCCCAATTAGTACAAAGACAACTTGTTTTATACAAAAAAAAGTTATTTAAAATTTACTGCCAGCAACAGGTTTAAAGACTTTTATAGCAGCGACATAATTAATGTTGTGTTGCATCACACGTGAGGAATTTTGTCCATTTATTGCAGTGTGATGTCAGCTGCTCCAGTTTAAGATTATTTTGTTGTATTTTTTTGGTGTGGACCAACTGTTTTTAATGAGTGACAAGTCAGGAGTGCAGGCAGGCAATCCTGGCACCTGGACTCTTCTACTTCAGAGCCATGTTGTTGTAACTAACAGAATATATTTGCTATTGTCTTGCTGAAATATGAAAGTCCCCCCTATTGGTTGATCCCATTGTGTTGCAACTTTGTAATGATAATAAAAGTAGAAATAACACTGATTAAAAAAGTAACAATAAAAAATAATGTATTATGTTGCAGGTGATCCTATGTAATCACTTCAGTGATGGCGGGGCGTCTCAGCTTCAGTTCGACATGAGCAGAAATCTGTTTCCTCTGTTTGGACATTACTGCAAGAGACCGGAGAACTTTTTCAAACAGTAAGAGAAAGAAAGAGAGTGTGAGAAAATAACTGAAGACCTATTTATTTAACTGTAGAGATTTCTTACAGCAAACTATTTGTGATTTCTGTTTTCTGGAGCGTTATAAATGCATTGGCTCAATTTACCCATAAAAGATGAAGAAAGTCAGCAAATGCATTTTTTAATAAATCACAGCTTTTATGGGATACAGAGTCATGAATTGAACATACAATAAGAAAGATGAGCCCTCCTTTTTGTTGCATCACATCTAGGAAATGATGTGTCGCTGAGGCATCTAGAATCTCTAAATTCTGCATCAGATTGAGATGAAGTGGAGCAGAAAGACTTCAATTCTGTTTGATAAAAAAATGAACCTACAGCCTGTCACTGCTTATGATTTTAAAGATGTTGACTAGAAAAATATCTCAATGGTTCATGGCTTGGTAAGAGAATTTTAAGTAAGATTCAAAATGTAATGATGTTTGTGTACATACGATTTAACTTGGTAATATTATTTATTCATGATGTTTTTTCTTCTCAGTGTGAAGGAGGCATGTATCATCCTGTGTCTCAGTGTTGGTTCTGCGATTCTCCTGAAAAACCTCCTGAAAGAGTCAGAGGAGAGCAGTGCAGGAGATCCGTCACCAGAGTCGGCTCTGAACGAGCTTGGGGTTTTCTGTTTGGCTCCTTGTGACGTTCTGATCCTGCTGAACCTGAGAGCCTCGTGGCCTGGACAGTGACTCCTCTGTTATTTATTATTATCAACCATTGGGGACATTCTTTAAATAACAGGATGCTAAAACAGGAAGCCAGAACTATAGAGCTATTTGAGCTTTTCACTATTTGATGATTTATTTTCATCTCCTGTAACATAAGCAGACTGATGGATAGTAAACACAGTTTGAGCAATTCCTGTACCTTCTGTCTGTGTCACACATTTAACAGTTTCTTTTCACTTGATATTCATTCTTCTGCAGCACTTTTCAAAATAAACAATACTAATGTCAAAAATAGTTGACGCTTGGAGCTGGAATTCTTTCCCATTCTTTCTTGATCTACAATTTCAATCGCTCAACAGTCTTGGGTCCCCATTGTTGTATTTTGCACTTCATAATGCACCACACACACATTTTAATGCGTTTCTCCATAGCTTTGACCAGACAGGTCTCAGGAGGGCTGGCCAAACAGAAGGAGAATGGTTTGAGGAGAGGGGAGCCCTCAATTCTATCTTTAAAGTGTCACACAGAAAAGTTTCCTCGAGGCAAGTGGTTAAATGCAGAACCTCTTTCTGTCACTGATTTTATTATTAAGCCTCTCAAGCTGCATGATAGTGTGTTGTCATGAAGACGCTTGTGAGAATCAGCAGTTTCATGAATCTACCCCAACAAATACTTTTCAGACCATGGCCATGTTTGAAAAAGCCTTTTCACGATGTTTTGTGAAGTCCATTGCTGATTAACTGATCGTTAATAATTGTTCACATTGAATAACAGATAAATTTCATTCTTTGCCCGGGCGTTTCTCCATAAGGCAAAGCTCAAACAGCACTCTTGTTTTTCACGCTGTGAGGTGAAGTGAGGTCACGTGTTATGTAATGTTTCATCTGCAGGGCTCTTTCTCCTATTTTCCCTCAGTTGACCACATTCCTCTCAATTGGAGCAAACTGATTTTCCTGAAGAGCTGTGAGATCTAACTTCAATATGATTTTTCAAGCAGTTTTTGAGTGTATGGACTTCACTGGTTGGCTGTTGTTGGGTTTTGTTGTGTTACTTTTGGCTGATATTGTCAGAAACTGGAGACCACACAGCTTCCCTCCGGGGCCATTG
Organism: Thalassoma bifasciatum; assembly: GCA_008086565.1. Taxonomy (NCBI): domain Eukaryota; kingdom Metazoa; phylum Chordata; class Actinopteri; order Labriformes; family Labridae; genus Thalassoma; species Thalassoma bifasciatum. The sequence goes on along the minus strand of RPOG01000162.1, from coordinate 276,749 downwards.
GCTCTGCCCTTTCTAGGAAACTTTTTCAGTGGAGTTGATCACAAAACCATGAAGAAGGTGAGGAAACTCAATATTATAACTCTGACTCTCTTACAAAAAATAAGTAAATGAAAAACTTGAGTTTTTTTAAATGATTAAATGCATGAGAAACATGTTGAAGGTTCTGGTTTAATAACTCTTTATATGAAGCCACTTTGAAGAGATTTATATATTAGGCTTTTAAAAAGTTATGACCTCTAAGTGCCAGAGAAGACATTTTACAAATGTAAAAGATAAAATCTAAGTGTTTTTCTTTCAATATCAATAAGAACAGCTTCATGATAAATATAAAGTTATATAATTAGTTATGATTTTTTTTACCTTGATTTTTTTTTTTACCTTGTATTCAATCAAGGTTATAAAGTCACAATGCTGTATGTTCATGCTAAACCTGCAGATTTTCAAACAGCCCCATTTTTCATATGTTGTGGAAATCCATAAATGTGTCTGTAAACTGCTCAAACTAGTCTTTCCTCCAAAAAAATAGTAAAAGATTTTTAAAATGACTTGTTGAAATGATGAGATCATTACATAATAACCCCCTAACTTGTTCATCATTATTAGAGGGGTGGCTGTCAAACATCACAATCTGCCCATAGCTCTGGCCCGGACAGGCCTCCGGACGGCTGACCAATCAGAGGAAAGGGGGTGGGGGGTGAAGAAACAGCACCATTTCACAAAGAGGTTCTGATGAGATTTTCCCTAAACTCCAGTTTGAGAGATTTTTTTTCCCTTTCTCTTTGATATGAATGCATTATAGTTACAGGTAGTTTTTATTAAGTTGAATCCCAAGGGATGGACACAAGACGGACACAAGAGGTGTCATCTGTACATTTTTAGAACCACAGACACTTCTTACACACACATGTGGAAGTGAGGCAGATTTCAGTCCAAACATCCTGGGCTCCACATTTTTTTTTGCTGTCTGTCTGTCTTCAGCTCCTCTCACCCCCCCCCCCCACACACACACACACACACACTGCGAAGTATGCAGCAGTGTTTTACAAAAGTAGGGAGTATACGCTAAGGAAATACAGCTGATAGCAAAGCTGCCTCTGTGGCATCAACTTACAGTTTGAAAAAAAAGAGCTTTGTATCAACTTTTCATATGAACAAACAGTTACCTGAGAAATAGTAATCATTTCTGTGACTACTAGAATTGCTATGATTCATCGCCATTTCTTTGAAAGTACAAGGGCATGTTAAACTTAAGTGTTGAAGTATCGTAGAAGAGTTAGTAATAGTAGAGTTGTCCTTCATTGGGACAGTAAAGGCCAAAACAACAGCCCCTCTTTAAAATGATCTTTGATAAATCTACTTCTGTCTACTTTCTCTATGTCAATATTTAACATAATAACATTTAACATACATTTTGTCTGAGTGCAGCTTTCCAAAAAGTTTGGACCAGTGTTCAGTCTGAGGAGAGGCAATGAAAGGATCGTTTTTGTTTCTGGATACAAGATGGTCAAAGAGGCACTTGTTAACCAGCTTGACTGCTTGGTGGATCGACCCATAATCCCTCTTTTCCATGATACGTTTAAAGGCCTCGGTGAGTCTGAGTCCACAGGACAGTTTTTGGTTTCTCTTGATGATCACATTCACAAACACGTGGAACTGATTGTCTCTTCATCGTCTAATTGCTCTGAGATCATTCTTATGCATCATTTACAGGAATAGCCTTGAGCAATGGTTACCTGTGGAAGAAGCAGAGGAAGTTTGCCACCTCTCACCTGCGTTACTTTGGAGAGGGCCAGAGGTTGTTGGAAAATCATATTCTCATAGAAAACAACTTCCTCTGTGATGCTTTTAAAGATGAACAAGGCAAGTAGATCATATGATCTAAAGCAACTACTCCAGTTAAAAACACTGAGGGTGTTTAGGCATAAATGGCAGATATGCTACTGTGTCTTATTGAGTTCATTTCTGCTGTCAGGACGACCATTTAACCCTCATTTCACCATTACTCATGCTGTGAGTAACGTCATCACCTCCGTGGTGCTCGGTCATCGGTTTGAATACAGTGATGAATCTTTTCGTAGAGTGCTAATACTGGACAATGACGCCATTGTGCTCGCTGGCTCTGCTCGGACTCAGGTGATTCTATGAATACATACAAATACAACTCCAGCTCCATCAGAGTCGTGATGCTGTGTAAAACATTGATTAAAAACAGATTTGTAAAAATGTTCACTCTCTAAGAATTTTCAAGGCAAAAGCTGGACTTTATCCCAGATATTATTTATTAAGTGTCATATGATTGCAGACCTAAATGAGCTGTTAATGATCTGAAACTCCAACCTGTACACAGTTGTTTGATGCCTTCCCTAAACTGATGAAGCATGTACCAGGACCCCACCAGACTGTAATCGCGAACTACCGTGAGATCATGGAGTTCCTGAAACAGGAAGTTGAGATGCACAAAAAGGAGTGGAACCCTGACGACCCTCGAGATTTCATCGATGTCTACCTGACAGAGATGACAAAGGTGAGGTCATGTTTCATTTATTTTTAGTAGAGCTCTATGGATTTGATAAAACAGATACACAGCTGTTCCCTAGCAGAAGGCATCCACGATCAGATGTATTTCAAAGTGAAGACCCTGAATGTATCAGTAACACCTCATCTGGCTCCTCAAACAGTTTATGCAACTCTGAGTAAATGCAGATATGTTCTCCTGATTCTCTGACAGACTACAGACCCTCAGGCTGGATTTGACTTAGAAACCATGCTGGTTTCCATCCTAGACTTGATTGAGGCCGGCACAGAATCAGCTGCGACCACTTTGCGCTGGGCTCTTGTGTACATGATAAACTTCCCAGAGATACAAGGTCAGTTTCTATTCAGCTCCTCTGATCAGCTGCTTCAGGTATAAATACAAAAGTAACCTGGCTGCCTCCTCCCGTAGCAAAAGTCCAGGCAGAAATCGACAGAGTGGTTGGAGATTCCCGTCAGCCCACCATGGCCGACAAACCCAACATGCCTTACACTGAAGCTGTCATCCATGAGGTCCAGAGGTTAGGAAATATTGTACCCATGGGATTCCCCAAAATGACCAGTAAAGACACAACACTTGGAGGATACTTCATACCAAAGGTGGGACCCTGGTGTTGTAAAGATAATTAAAGAAAGGATCAGTGATCCTCAGTGTTGTAAATGACCACAGCTGATAAATGGGTCATGTCTCTTTGTTCAGGGCACAGCAGTCAACACCATCCTGGCCTCTGTCCTGTTTGATAAGGACGAGTGGGAGACTCCAGATGTCTTCAATCCTGGACACTTCTTAGATTCAAAAGGACAATTTCGTCGAAGAGAGGCCTTCTTGCCATTTTCAGCAGGTTTTTTTCTGAGCTGTGTGTGTTCATTAGCTCCAAGGAAATGCCTCCAACAGCTGAACTGATCTACTCTCTGCTTTTCTCTCAGGTAAACGTGTGTGTTTGGGGGAGCAACTGGCAAAGATGGAGCTTTTCCTCTTCTTTGCGCAACTTTTCCAGCGCTTCACCTTCTCTGCTCCCCCAGGGGAGATGATTAGTATGGAGGGCGTGCAGGGCTTCACCAATTCTCCAGCCCCGTTTAAGATGCTCGCTGTGGCTCGCTGATTACCTGCGTCATCCTTAAGTCCAACCTTGAGTCAAAACCAAACCAAAGAAAAGGGATCATCACAAATGGACTGACTTTTTTTTTTTTTTACCTTAAGTATTACTCATTCTGACATAAGAATATCACTCTCATAAATGAAAGCTATTATATAATGCCTAATCACACTTTGACTAAGTTGATGTTTTCCTAATAAAACAATCATGCATGTAAGTTTGTGAGTTGTACTTTTCTTCTATTGTTTTGTAGCCAGCTATATTTAGCGTTACTCACAGCCTGATGCTCCAAGACTTCTTTAACATGTGACATAACTAAATCCTAACTATGTCCTACCAGTGCACATGTACCAGCTACAACCTCACCAAGCAGGGTGGAGAGTAGGCAAGGTGACCCCAGCCAATCACAGCTTGCCCAGTGGGAAAGTGACTTTGCTTGTTGATGATAGCCAGTAGAAAAAGCTATCTTGAGCAGCTATGATAGCAGCTGTAAAATAGAGGAATAATGACAATATTTGCAGTACACATCATTTACCTGCAGGAAGACAGGTATACAGCTTCTGAGTCTCTCCCTGCTGCAGGTGCTCACGTGGCTGGTGAGTGTGTTCATGCGGCTACAGTCTCAGGCACTGAGCCACAGAGGAGGATTTCAGTTTGGATGTTGTGTTAACAAACAGTAATGAAATTCCTGCAGACCCTACCATTTAGCCAAGACATGTTTCTGTATGATCTTGTGAGTTTGAAGTATTCCACTGAAGACAGATAACACAGGGTGATGTTGAAGACACCACATGCAGGACACTTTGGACTGAAATGAATACAAAGGAGCCTTTTTTTTTATAACGGAGATGTTTATTTAGACAACCGAATGCATGCCAGAAAGAACTGTGTTACAGCAGCAGTAAATTTCAGCTCTCTCTCTTTTCTAACTCAGGGGGAGAGACATGACTCAGAACACACCAAACTTTGGAGACTTGGTTGAGAACACTATCTGCTCTATTTTATTGCATTGACACATTACTCTTGTACTGAGTGGGCAGGGGAGACAGGGGGTACCATTGCTGAGTGGAACATTAGGGAGCTTGGATCTTAAACAGCTTTGGCCGGAGTACGCTGTTTTGGCAAAAGGACAGAAGTAATTTACACCTCGTTTAAGGGAACTTTACCTCTTACACAAAACACGGAAAGAGACGATAACAAAAGATGCACTTACTGTAGGTAGCATTCACATGCAGTATAACGTGTCTTCTCCTTCAGACTACATTTTTCTCCACTATTTCTTACAGAGATTCACAGCTAATGTTTTCAGTTTGGGGGATTATTTTACACGTAACAGCTACTGGAAGAACAAAGACATGTTGGATGGATTTGGGAGAAAAGAAACCAAAGAAATTTGTTATGACAGTCAAAAGAGACAAAATTGTGCTTATCACTAGAGGGAGTCAGATAAAGACGCCTGTACTTGTTGTCAAACCTTTTATCCCCAAAAAGGGACTCCTTGACATCATCAGCCACTTGGTCCAACAAAATTTCCCCAGTCGCTGTTGCCTTTGTTTCTCCAATATATTGATGAGCCAAAAATACCATAATATCAAAAATAAATGCGACCCTTTCACAAAACAATGAGCAATAAATAATAATCAAGTGGTGTTCTTGAACTGTATATGTACTGTATATACACAGAGAGTTACGTTTGTTGTATATATGTACACAAAACAGGAGTCAGTCTATTTTAGACTGGCTTTGTAGCATAGCCAACAACTGGAACTTTTGCCAAGACTCAAAAACTCCCAGAAAGCAACAACAAAATAACTTACACAGACTCCTGGAAAGCAGAAGGGATAATGCACATTGAGACTACGGTGTCGCTTGTGATTTTTTGCCCCCAAAATAGAAGCACAGGTCTGAAAAGGAAAGTAAATATAAAACAAAAATGTAACATTTTTAATTTTTTTTTTAGGTAGGGTGTAAAAAAAAGCATCTAGAATTCCATAAAATAACTAGCTTATTAAAACATTGATTGACAACAACATGCACAATGCTTTGTTTGCAGAGCGTTCTCTGAAGATTCTGCATGTTTTAATGCTTCTCTTTGTTTTGACATTGTGATCTGAAACCCTTCCTTGTCCTCATTTTCAGGTTCTGATGTCTCTCTTGGAATGGAGGTCTTCTCTCCTTTGACAGTCCTTCAAAATAAGAGTCCTCTAATCCATTCCAGGTAGACTATCTTGAAGTTTACATGCTCAGATCAGCAGGTCCTGCTCCCATAAACGTCTGTGTGTCTGTTTACGTCTCCACAACTGTCTGCTCAGCGTATTCAGTCCTTCTGCTCATCAACAAACACCTCACTAAACACTTTAGTCCCAGGCTTATCTTAGTAGCTTATGTACAGGAGGTTGAAGTGTCTGCCAGGCAGAATCCCAGACAACCAGCCGTGTCCTCACACATTTACAGAGTGTGTTCCAGTTTCTTCTCTTCACAGGTTATGTCTGTTTGTGTATGACTTTTTGAATGAGTTTTAGTCCTACATGAGTAAAGTTCACATATTTCTACCTTTGAGAGTGTGATTGACTGATTTTTGTTCAGCTGATACACAAACTATAGGATGTGCTTGTGTATATATGCATGGATAAGTTGATTTGTGCTTGTGTAAATCTGCGTCTCTGTGCTTTTCCTCAAACGCTACGTGGGGGTCTTTGCAGCTCGTGGGTCCTCCTGTTGCGCCCCTTCTTGTTTTCCTGCATTCGTCTCCACTTGGCTGCATGCTGAGTACTCGCTCTCGACCCCCCAGCTGCTGCCTGAGAGTTGGCCGTGCTGGCCTGGCCTTTTTGACCGTTTTGTGTCTTCTGGTTGTTCTTGGGGACCTGGCTGCTCAGCATACCCAGGTTTGATTGAGCTTTCTGGGTGTTCTGGCCCCGTGCTGGCACCTCCACTGTTGGACCTCCAACTTGCAGCCACGGTTTGCTCTGAGGTGGACTTTGCTGCTGCTTCTGAGTACTTGGAGCCAGAGCTTTAGGTCGCAAAGCAACACTGACTCCACTGCTGGGTACAGCTTTACCCTGACCATTACCGTTGGGCGGCTTCATCTTCTTCTGTTTGCGCTCCTTCTTCCAAACTCGATCGCAAAACTCCTCCACGCTGTTGAGGTCCGGATGGTCCAAGAGAGAAAGGAAGTCTCTGTACCACAAGCGGTGCTTTGCAGAGTGACCAACCCCGCCTCCTGCTCCGGGGAGTCCAGGTAGGATGTCACCAAGTTTCTGTGAAGGGATGACCTGGAGGTTGAGACGAAGCAGAGGCTGAATGAAACCGTGTTCGACAGCCTGGCAGTGGTAGATACCGGTGTCTGATTGGGTCAAACTGCGTATGAGCAGGCCTTGGTCTGTACGGAGGATCCGGTCATCAAGCTTTATCTGGAAAAGACACAAAGGGGAAGACTAAAATATAAATAAAGAGCAAGAAAAAAGGGTTCAGAAACTAGAAAGATGACTGCTGATGGAGTGAGAAAGATGTACTTGTTTAGTTTCTTGTATTTCAACATTTTTAATTTCAATAAACTGAAAAAAATCGGGGAAAAATGACACCATTACAAAATTAATAAAACTCTCACAAGCAGCTAAGCTTATTCTGTATTTGTAAAAAGGCAGTGAGATGTTGAGTACCATTTCTGCTGCAGTTTTAAATTCTTCACAATATCAAAATATTTCTCTGCAAAGACTTTAATCTGATAAACTCTCCTTTATGTTCCTAAAACTTGACCTACTGGATTGTGTTTCTGACCTGAAATGACCAGTTAGAGAAAAGTTGGGAGAAATTGTTTGGATTATTGGATTAAAAGTCAATCTTATAATGCACAGCAAAGGTTTCCACCCTTTTTAATAATAAAACAACACACGCTCTGGGCAGTATAGTGTGACCCAGAGGTAATAAAGTGAACTCTTGCCAGAAACTCAGAGCTCTGTTTGCACAAGTTGAATTAGTGAGGAATTCCAGAAATCCAGTTGGATTTCACACATTCTGCCAGAACTGAGGAGGGGGGGAAACAGATCCACTGAGAGACACATTCACACCTCATGCTTGCGGTCATCGTTGGGCTTCTGCAGCTGCCAGTAAATGAGCGCTCGCTGAGACTTGGGGCTGCACTCCAGGAACATGCTGCTGTTCTCCACGCCGTACACGCTCCTGTCCTCCACGCTGCTGCCACCTAAACCGTCCATGTCTTCTACTCATAGCGGAAACAAAAACACAGGAACAAGAGGAGGGGTGAGAGGTGTGGGGACAAGAAGAGGATAAATATGTGTGCGTGGTCATTGAAATACCGTGATGTTGTAGATCTGAGCACTGGGAAAGAGGGTCTCCGTTTCTGATGTCTTGCCGTCTGGTCCGCCTGAGGAGGAAACCAGAGATGAATTTCTCTGTACTGCACAATTTCAACCACTAGGGGGCAATGTTACCCTGCATGAATTTATGTTCCGCTTCCCAGCCATTCAAGACCTAGGAAGTGGGTATTTATTCAACCTTCATCAACTATCAGGAATGAAGTGACAGATTGTAGGAAATATAAACCTGCAGAATGATGAAACAGCATTCTTCATTGCTTTGTGGTGAGCCGTTATAATGAAACATATACAGTATTGTTTTACCCTTGAAATGTCTTGCAAAATAGCCCCATTCTTTGTCCTCTAAACATAAAACTGTGCTGTTCGGCATTGTGATGGAAAGGTGTTTCATAGCCCAGCTTTACTGTGAAGTGTCTCCCTGCCCTGTTGTGTTAAAAATTGCTGATGGGTGCCATGCAGGGGTGAAGGGGAACCAAAGGTGAAGGAGGAGAGCAGGTTGAGTAAAAAGAAACAGATGGATTGAAGTTGCAAGTATGTGGCTGAGATCTCAGAAGCAGCTTTAGTCTGTTTCCAAACATATTTTGATGCTCGTCTTCCTGTCTCCTGTCCCAGCATTCCTGTCTTTTTTGGCTGTCTGAGCACGTGCGGGGCCGGCTGTCTGTTTCCCTCTCCGGTAGGGAAAATATTTGCAGTGTAGAGGAGAGCTGACCTTAACCGCAGGGCGTGCCACCTCTTTTGTAACCCCGCCAAGTTAGAGTAAAAACCCACTGGCCTACTTCTGCTAGTGTGAGAAGTTCTAGATGAATGGGATGTGTGTATATGTGTGTGTGTGTGAGGGCTGCAGTGGTCAGCTTAATCCCACTGGATCCAGAAGAGGGTAATTTGAGGGTGTGTATGTTCATACCTCCTGGCTGTGGGGTGAAGTGGTCAGACGGCTCCCGTTGGATATAATTTAGTGTGTGTGTTCTCGTGTTGATGTATATTTACGTGCGTCTTTATGACCGTGAGCATCTTGGCAGTACGGTCACAGATCACAACTCAGAACAACTGTTACTGGCAGAGGTTAGAGCCCAGGTTGCACCAGGAATGCACACTAACCCTGTGAGTGTTTTTAATGAGTGTGTTTGGTGTTTTTGTAATAATCCTACTCTAGATTACTTCCATGTTTAGATGCTTTGGCGTGCACCATGTGCTTGTGAGCGTTTTCACTTTCACACAGCACCCTCTAATAGGTTGGTGGAGGTCTGAAGTCAGAGAATTTAGATTGTTAAATCCAATTGCAACTGCAGGTGCACTGATAACTCCCAGGTGTAAATGGAGAAAGCTGCTGAAAAGACGTGTGCAGCCTCAGCAAAACCCCCCAGGATAAATAAGGTCAGAGATCTGTTTGATTTGTGCTCCTACCTCTTGGCAGTAGGAAAGTATCTCGAGCACTCGGTGCCGTCCCACGCGCAGTAAGGGTCCCTGGCCAGGCAGCACTCAGCGCAAGCTTTCCCATACACCTCACACCGATGCAGAGACATCTGCGATACGCCCAGAGCTGAGCCAAGGTACAGCTGTTGCTGTGGGAGCAAAAGAAAAGAGCGAGGATGTAAAAATTTAATGTTCCTGAGCGGCTCTGCTGGAAAGGCTCTTGTTAAAATGAGGTTTGTTGTGGGTTTGGTTCTCAGTAGGAAATTAGATATCTGGATCTATGTGTTTTCTTAAGAGCCCATGAGTTCCCATTTTTCAGTCCAGCCTTGTCAACATCTTTTTGAGGAATTATTATGCATGCAGACGAGTTTTTACCTGCTTGGTGGACAACTCCATAGCAGTGATGGGAGTCGGCTCCTGCACAAAACAAATACAGAGCAGCTGCTTCAGTCCACATCACAGGCTGCGTGTTTTCATGAAAGGTATTCAGGCTAATGGAAGTTAATGTTGACAATGAATGTTTGAAGTCTTACCCGAAAGACAGTCATCTCCTCCAGCACTACCTCTTCCAAGTCGTGCCAGCTCTCTCTGGGGATCATCACCACCTTTAGAACGGTGCCCATATCTGGAAGAATAAAGACATCCCGATACAGTTTATTATTATCAGTGTTTCCAATGCATAGATGATACATGAAAAAGTATCATTTTGGGGCAGACAGCGTGGAAAATCTCTTGGCTCTTTCTGCCCTTCACATCTGATAACCTGGAGCACATGACATGTTCTGCAGGTTATCAGATGTAGGAAAGTGGTCCTTAAAGACAGAGACACTGACACACATGTATGGAGGAACATAGATGACGATTGAGAGGGATTGTTCCTGTAAAAGTTGACATTTCATTTTGTAGGAAAATCCTGCAGACCCTGCCTCAATCTCATGCTCATGAGCCTTTATTACATAACCACGGATCCTCTATAGTCTTCATGCCATCACCTGATTTATCTCATAAACAAAATAAAGCCCCATAAAAGTCTGTGATAACAACCAAATTTAAGAATGGTTGTAATTTTGATTAAACCTAACAGCTTGTCAGAAAGTTATGTTTAAGAAAAAGAAAACTGACAACAACAGTGTTAAAGTACTGAGTTGCGTACCTGTACCAATGAACATGACATCATACTGGCCGTCCTCTGCCTCCACCCTGTCCACCACCAGCTGGGAAAACTGGTAGTCCACATCCGTCCGCACCATGATGGGACGCCCACCTATCGGGTGCACCGGGTTGAACATTGCTGGGTGGCCCCTGGCGAAGGTGATGACATCATCAGGAAGGTCTTTGGTGGAGTCGAATCCTCCAAATGTTTTACTTGGACACTGAGAATCACATTGGAATTGATCAGTTTTAGATAACTCACAGTTTCTGGTTCATGTTTCTTGGTTTGTTAGATATTTTCTGTTTTGTTTGACTCACAGTTCCAGGGCGGGGGTAGGGCACCCTCCCTTGGAAAGGCACCCACTGGTAGTTTGGTCCATCTCTGTGGGCGTAGGGACCCAGGAAAACCCTTCTGATGTCAGCCATGTTATACATACACACTGCTGAGCCTTTAAAGATGTTACTGTGAAGAAAAAAAAGAGAGAGGAGGTGAGAGATGGGAAGAAAAAGAGGATAAAGGGAGGGAGAGGGCGGTGAAATGAGACGACAAAGAAAAACAAAAAAGATTCATAAACGATCAGTCACAGGGGTGAGGATTAAGAGCTCGTGAAATACTGAAGAAAGACAACAAAATGACCCTTCATCGCACAAAGACAGAGGGGAGCAGGGTTGTCATTACCTAAGTACAGGACTGACAGATTGGAACTTCGCTGTGATTGCTTCCAGCCTCTTGAGAACAGACAGGAATGTGGGCACGCCACCAACAAACCAGGAGACCTGGACCTGGAGCACATTTGAAATCCCCTTCAATATTTTGCTCGAGCCAGATGGGTGGATTTTTGTTGCGTTCTCTTGCCAGATGAGTCCCAAAATAGGGAAGGGCGATCGATTTGTGGAAATGATGTGGATTATATTTAAATTCATGCTGGATCCCAGGTCATCCAGGAGACACTGAACTGAGCTGTGACTCATGAAAGTGGAGAATTCGGGAGTTTTTGCTGGAAAAATCTAAGATATACAACCTGAAAGAGTGTTTAATGTGTATGAATCGACTGTGCAGAGTGACCTGGCTGCACCATGAACTTCTCAAATCTCTGGAACATTTGCCTTATGAGCTCTAATTATGAACTTCAGAAAAATTTGTTAAAAAAAGCATTTATTTATCAGGTTTTTGTCACTTTCCACAGATGACAGATTTAATTCAGAAAATCCCCGCGTTTGCAGGAACCAAATGCCTCAGTAAGATTTGGGCCGCCCTTTGTGTCTTGCTGACTGTGATGGGAAGTTGTATCAGGCTAATTAGTGATGTGGCTGGCAAACACACAGCCAGCAGTATCCACCAAAGCGCGGAAGATGAATGGATTAGCATTTGAAAATGTTAATTACAGAGAAATTCAATTAACTTCAGGGGCGAGAAAAGGAAGACGCTCTGGTGTCTGTGCGCAGGAAGAAGGGCGAACATGTGTTAGTGCAGATAGAGGACGGATGCACAGATTCTGTCACCCCCCTGTAGGAATGCACGGACAAACAAACAGGGGCACAAACCCGCATTGATCTGTCTGTGGCTGCGTCTTTGTGCCTCATTAAGCAATGATATTAAAAGCCAGTCCCTCTGCATCGCTGCTCTATTCATCTCCAAAAATCGGCCACTTAGAAAACCAATTAAAGCACTCCAATTCCTCAATGCCCTGTAATTGAATTTTGAGGCCTGCATGTGTGTTTGTGTGTCAGTCTGGCACACATGTGGGTGCGTAGGTGCACACACACACCTCCACGCAGCAACCTCATGCTTTGAATAAACTCGGCTTGCGTCGCTTTTCCATTCAGATGGTCTTATCATCAGCAGTGATTGATGGTGAAGTGTTTGTCCTCCTTTCAAAGTGTTTCAGAGGCACAACTGGACACAAAATACCCCCTCCTCCTCCCCTAAATGCATATTCATCATGATCATGATAAGTGCCACCATCTGTGCCATTTCAACCATGCCTTCACCTCCCTGCATGCTTCAATAGAGCCACACCCGCCCTCTGGATAAAAAAATCCCCCTTCAAGGCTGGGGCGGCGGCCAGCAGGAGAGACAAGCGTTCCTGTTGAGTGAATATCGTGTTTCTCCTGCTCCCTCCTGCTCCATAATCTGATTTCCACACAATCCTCTGCCAAGGTTTCAGAGGAAAAAAATAGAAAGGGGGGACAGGTAGTGGGGAAAAAAGGGGGAATCAGCTAAAAGCAATCTTCAATCTGAGACATCGGCAGCAGAGGAAAGCAGCCGTAAGACACCTGTAAGTGGATTACTAGACGGGTAGCACTGTCTGGGAATTTGACAGGGCCACGCTTAGCTGCTTGCATCCTGCAATGCCATTTAAACGGTAAGGAAATTACAGATAAAGGATGTGAAAGGGAAGAAATTCTGAAAGGAAATGCGAAGCATGTGTTTTTTTACTTCAGAGGAAATAACTTGTCCAAGACGGCTCCTCTGATCTCCTGGCAACAAATCCACAGAACAAATATGATGCTACCAGGGAATGTGAAGCTATTTGAGAGCTTGAGAGTACATTGAAGAGTTTTTATGATGAGAGCTGAACTGATGTTTACCTGGATGTGGTGAATACAGCATAGATAACTGGATTCTTTGGGTCCTTGGAGCTCATGAGAAAAACGTCCTCTGGAAACACACAGTGGATGAAGGTGAAGATTTTAAAAGCATTTGAAGGATGTTTGGAGAAGGCTTTTCTCGGGAGAGTATAACATACGACACTTACGAAGTTCATCAAAGTGTGTGTCGATGCCGTTTACTCCGGGCACTGAACACATCAGTCGCGCCTTGAGGAAAGTGGTCCATTTGTTCACCAGACTCCTGTGACCTCCCATGTCATTCTACAATATAAATACACAAACATCTCAAAGAACTGCTTCTACAGAACGCTAGATTTAGGGACGCACAATATACACAGCCTGGCCAAAAAAAGGTCGCAACCTGGATTTAACTAAAAAAATGTACTAGCCTCCAATTGGATAATTACTGCATGGGTGATTATTTGTCCACAGAATGAGCTCAGCTGACTACCTGAAAATACTGAATGACCAGGTTATTCCATCAATGGGTTATTTTCTACCTAAATGGCACAGGCATATTCCAAGAAGACAATACCAGAATTTACGGGGCTCAAATTGTGAAAGAGTGGTTCAGGGAGCATGAGAAATCTTCTTCATGTCACAATTACACAATTTGTGAATTCAAAGCACTTTGTGACACAGTTACTTTTACAAACCAAAGATAAAGAATTTCATTCGTCAATGACCTTTTTTCGAAAAGTTTCCCCAACTTGTACACAATCAAATCTGTCTTGTATGATGAGATCGCTTAACTATTTCACTGTCTGATCAATTGGTCCACAACAAAAATAATCCAAGAAATTGTCAGGAGAAAGGACCTCTCACTTTGTCATCTCATTTCTCAATGCTGAACTATGCATAACAGCAAAGTATAGTCATGGGGACTTTTGGCTTATGTGTCACAAATGGAAGAATCGAGTCACAATGAGAACTGACTCAAGAATCGATACTGAGAAAAGCATAAAAAAACTAAATGTGGCTCAATGATCACATTTTTTAATCATGGTTAGGGTTACTCTAAGGGTTTCTTACCCTCAAGCATGCCTAATCTACACACTTAAAGATAAAATGAAATATCAGTTATCTTCTGAGTATTGTCTTTCAGGAGTGAGTCACTTTCCATGACCCAAATTAGCTTGCGAAAGTCCATATCATGCATCCCTTGTGAGTTTAGAGGAAAAGTCTCTGAGGAAAAACTCTCCCAGAATTTTGCTTGTTTGTTTGTGTGTGTTGTTACCTTACACAGTTGTCCTATCCGAGCGATGGTTGCTTTTCCTGTGTGCTCTCCATCCATGGCATTCTCTTTGAAAAACAGGAAGATCTTGTCGTCTTCAGGGTTGTCACTTTCTGGGATGAGGCTTATGCCTACAAACCTGGGATCTGCAGAAAAGAAAACACATAAAATAAAAAAGACAACATGCAAATGGTTAAATTTGCATTTTTTTTTAAAACTCATGAATCACAAAAAGTAACACTTCAATCCAGCCCCTGCCCCGACAACCATCCTTTCACCCTCATTTACACCCCTGAAACCAATCCCCCGTGATATTCTCCAGTCACGGCTCAGTAATAACAGCCATTCACTTTACACCCTTGTGTCACAGTATCTGACTTTGCCCCAAGTGAGCGCTCCAAGTCCAAATCCCCCATAACCCCCATCTTTAGACCACATCCTCACAAACACACATGGCTCTGATTGTCCGGCGTAACACTTGAATGAATTTATCAGGGCTAGAAGCAAAAGAGGAAATCAAAAGTTCGCTGGGCTGAGCCGAGGCCTAAGGGTTTGGGATATTTCTTGACTTGGGGCGTTGGGACTGAGACAAGTGGCCGCGGTCACTGAGGCGTCATCACGGGTAAAAAGAGCCGGGGTCTAAAGAGCTCAGGGGGTTAGCTGGAGAGAAACAAGCAGTGCCATGTTACGCCTCCATGGACGTTAAGGGTATAGAGTAGCTGTGAAAAAGACGAGTGTGGCCTAAGTGGGAAGCAGATTTATAAGTGCTGTGCAGGTGTGGGACCTCTGGGGAATTTCTTTTCTTTTATTCCCAACAAAAGGCCAATTTATTCAGTAGAGGTTGAATTCCAACTGAATGTCTGCTGAGAGGGAATTAAAGGTGGAAGAGATTTGTAAATAAATCACATGAATCAAAGCCACCGTTTAACCCTAAATCTTTTAGAAGCGACCGTTATTAAGGATTCATTCCCAAGTTTCTCTCTCACTTCTATGTAACCTTGTTGATAAAGCCTCAATGGAATATCCCCCATCTCAGTAATCCATGCAATTACAATCCCTCCTTTGTGGTGAAGGAGTTGGATTATGCAGGGCCCAATGGATACAATCCCGGGCGTATTTGTTTGAACAAGGTGAAAGATCGATGGGGATTAGTGCGCGAACAATGACTCTTCCTTTAAATTGCTCTTTATTGATATGTCACAGTAATCAGCACCACAGAGGACTTTGTTTGTGATTTTATTTGATGGTGCCGGGGAAGGAGGAGAAGTGGGTGAAATCCGACTCCACTCCAGGAAAACAGCTGAGAGCGGATTAGTTGTGTGGGAAAGCGGGGGAAAAGGGATGGCACAGCTTGAGGGAAAGGTTCAAACTGACCTTTTGTGGTTCCCTGAGTCCTCCATGGTGCTGACAGATAGCCAGACAGACTGGACGGTCAATAACCCGTAGTGGAGCGCTAATCTTACTCACACAGGCAAATCCAGAGACTTTATGAATGGGCTGTGGTATCTGATGTCTGAATGGGAATAAGTAAAGACTTGAAGCTTGTGGGAGAATTAAATGCTTCAGTGTCTGTTATCTCCCCCTCTGAGGTGAACAATAACAAGAGTTTACCTTCAATATAATTCTGAATGGTTGGGTTAATGCAGGCCAAAGAGTGAAATTTTACTGGTATTTCAGAGGCTTGGAAATGTATGTTATCTAGCTTTTGCAGTCTGAGCACTATCAGCTTTTTGCTGTTTGTTTGTGGGAATGCATTTTTCCTCTTTAAAACTCAGAGAAGGAAACATATTTAAGTTAATAATGTGGACAAACGCTATAAAATGCAGAAAGATGCTCTCCAAAACTTCAAAATTCCAGGACGAATCCAATAAACTTGTATTTTTTTCCCAGATTGAACAAATTCCATATATTTTTGAGGACTGTTTTATCATCACAGTCACTTGCTGTCAGGAAGAGACTCCTTTGTCTCATCATTTACCATTGAGCCATCTTGAATCATGCTGCTCCGTTCTGATTGGATGATGGTCTCCCAGGGTACGGAAAATAGCAAAGTCCCTCCCCATGAAGTCAGCCGATGTGCCAGAGTACAGCTCGCCATCTGCCAGTGAGGAAAAGTGGAGTCAGGAACAAGTGACCAACTCAAGAGTGAGTGTGTTCTTCATTCCCGGGATCAAACTCACCAATCAGGAGTGAGGCTGAGAGCATTTTGGGGTCATAGGGGCTTTTCCCGCGGCCGTTCTCAAAATGTGAGGGGAGCCGGAAGATGTTGTCCTGTGGAGGAAAGGGTCAGAGTTCATAGAGAGGCCAGTGAAAGTCACATTAAACCTGGCTGAAGGCATATTTATAGCCTGTGTTTCAAATTACACTGAATACTCATTGAGAAGCAGAGCAACTTCAGGCTAAATATGAGTAATACTTTGTATTTTACACTGCTGACTCGTGCTGTTTGGTTACAGACTAACAATGGTTCCTGTGTCTGTGCAACAAAATGGAAAAAATTAACTGATGGTAAGTCACAAGGAGAGAAAACTTACTCACTTGCTGAAATTACAACTTACAACTGCACTGAGCTCATGCAGTGTTCTCTATTCTGATGGTGCAAACAGTCGATTCACTCTCTATTGTGGGACTACAGGAGCCATGCTGTTCAATTGATTAACCTGTAGATGTTTATCAGGATGATTTATTGAACTCTAATGTAGAATAGGAAGAGGTTGTTCAATTTCCAGCAGCAGACTGTGTTGTGACACCCTTTTGTCTGCTTCTTTACACAAAAGAAAACATTGACGAGAGGAGAATCGATGACTGGGAGGTTTACTGCTGTGCTTAGCAGGAAAATGTGTGTGATGGTGGGTTGATGTTACGCGACTTGTCAATGAAAGTGAGATTTAAATCCCCTTTTGCATGAACATTAAATTGTTAAAGAACCACTTGTATTACCTCTGCCCTTTTACCCATTTCCAGAAACGCACAGATGGGATGGAAGGCTCCTGTGCCACAGATGTAGAGGTGTGTCTGGTTGTAGGGTTGCAGAACCCGGATGAAGTTATTACACTCTCTCTGGAAAAAGAACAGAAAGACGGCACATTTAAACCCCCAACAATGCTGGCCTTTAATCGTTTAAACATGTACATGGAGAGGAGATTAAACACATTCACTCTATGAAATACAGTCTCTGTTTATGTTGTAACTCTAACAGCCTTATAAAGTGCATGAAACTTTAGGGACTTTTATAAAATAGGTTGCATATGTTATATTTAACATGCGTAAAAAAAACCCTCCCCCATATCATGAAGTTTGAATTAAGTTTGATCCTTTGTGAAAATAACATTGCATTGGTTTGATTGAAAATAAAGACCAACAGAAAGCAGAGAGTAACAGAGAGGAGGGAGCAGCTCAGTTGGATTTCACTTAAAGCAGGGACTTTCCAGTTGGTTTGCTGAAGACACAGAGAGAGAAACTGAGTCTCCTTCAAGGAAATCCCACCTGTAAATCATCTCAGACGATACTTCCAATCTTTAATGATCCATATGCTTGGATTTAAAGAGGGTATTTGGGTTGGCGCGGCAGCACATGCTGATAGCCCCAGTGGTGTAAGACTGTTTATTAGAGTGCTAATCAACAGGATTGGTTAATGTAGGAGGACTGTTAGCAGCCTTGAGGAGTTGTTTTGGGCACAGGTGTTAAAGAGATTAGCCTTGAGTTTGCCTTATCATAAATACAAGCTGAAGCCTGACCTAACAAATAAGCATAGATTTGCTCTGGGATTTGAAAACACAGCGCTCATACATCACATCACACACAGACGAGTTAATCACATCTCCTTCCTCCTCACTTTAACACATGTATATCTTCAGGCTTTCAAATCTCACTGACATTTCACTCCAACAACTTGAAGTCACTGCACATAAGAGAGTAAAAGCCGTTACTGTCTTCAGGTTTGAGCAATGACATTTTCCAGTGCAGAATCAAATTGACCTCAGGATCACACGCTGCAAGGCTCCCAAAAAACGCCATTTCATGCTTTTATTTAAATGGCAGAGAGTCCTGTATAAGCTCTGACTCCCTCACCTCTTCTGTAATCTGCTTAAAAAAAGTGACTGGACTTCTTGAGAAATATGCATAGTCATTTTCTTTGCAGAGATTGTAGAAGAAGTTATCAGTGAGTTCAACTGGAAGCAGCCTGTTAGCTTACCTCAGCAGGAAGACTGAATATAAGGGAAACAAGCTGTCAGGCTAATCCGAAGGTAACAAAATCTAATTCCAGCTAGAAGGCAGGACTTAAATTGTCTGCGAGTTGCTCCCTCAAGCTTCAAGGTAACTTTACTTGTACCTGTAGGTCAATTTTGTTTGCAGTGAATGAGTCGCTTTCTGTAAGCTATAGACAACAATCAGCAAGAGACATAACAGCAAAGTGACAAGTGCTCAGTCCAAAAAAGGAAATATTAGTAAAAGACAAGAAATAAGTGATTAACAAAAAAAGAAAAAGATATAAAAACCAAAGATCAGAGGGAAAACAGGGTAAGAAGATCCAAAATCAGCTTGAAATAACTTGTTTCTACTGCATCTCCTCTGTGTTACTGTGACTTGTTGATCGTACAAAAGGCTGTCTGACAAAACTGCTCTATATTCTTGTCTTAAAAACATGTCCCAAGGGTGAAAAGCAGTGACTTCACAGCACTCAGCCAAGAAAAAGTCCCTGCGTGTGATTCCACTTAGCAACTCCATATGTCACTTCAGTGTTTTGATTTCTGTGCAACAACACAAACAATATATATGAGATGGTGGTGAAATATTTATGAAAAAATCCCAAACTTTTTTTCAAGTGAGCTAACATAAAATAAAAAGTAAATAGAAATGCAAGAAAAGTGTGAAAGTGAACAAATTTGCATTCATTGTGCAAATTTTTTGTCTTTCTAACCGTGTTGAACCGTGGTCTTTTTAAACTTTTTGTTTTAAAATGACTGAAGAGAAAACCACTGGAAATCACAGAGGAGTGTAGTTTCTTTGGAAATTGCCAGGCCAGCTGTTTCCTTCTGTTTCAGTATTTCTGCTAGGCTAAGCTAATTCTATAAAAGGCTTTTTTTTTTTAAATTACTGTCTTTTTTCTCTTCTTACACTGATTCTATATTAATCTCAAACTTATCCTCACCTTGTTTTCCGTCAGTACTTATGTTGTACAGTACCATGCTAGGAGTCACCAGGTCACCTCATTAAAACTTTACCCACCTTATAAATGTGCTTATTAGTACTACTATTGGTATTCGTAATGCATTAATAATGTCCCCTTGTTCAAACCACAGGATCTTTGACTTCACCGAGGGAAGAAGTGTTTCAGCCGACCTCAACCTGCAGATCACGTCTTTGTGACTGTGTAACTTAATGACTTTACCCTCCGTGTTTCTTCCTGTTTAACAGCAGGAGCACTTGTCCCCCCACATCATTCTCACGACCTTATTATATGCATTTCACCAGCTCTTATAATCCCCTCTACCCTGTCGAAACCAGCTCTGTTTACGATTTTGCACGGCTGTCTTGGCATTGGAGTCATTAGCTCTGTGGTAGGTAGGCTGCACCTAAATACTGACAGACGTTATTATGCTGGTCACTCAAACACGCTGCTCTGTCTTGCCCTCCAGGTGAGAAATGGTTTACCCGATCACAAACCATGTCATTATGTACGAACTCCAACACCCACTGAGGACAAATGAGTCATTATTGGATCAAATAAACGAACTGGGTATTGATGATGGCTTTTAATGGAGAGAAGTGGTGGACAGATTTATGTGTGGTTTTATATGTGTTTCAATGAACTGAGTGAATTTTAAGATTATCCTGAAGTCACTCATTGAGTGTGAGAAATAAATTGAAAATCTTATACAGCACTGGGATATTATCTTCCATCTTAGCTGGAAATAATCAGCAATGACTTTTCTCTGAAACTGTTGATCCACCCCCCGGTATCTAAACCCTTTGTTGTTTGAATCAAATGCAACATCTTGGACAATGTTACAATCACCCTGCCAACAAGAATGATGCAGCCATCAGGCATTTTTAAGGGAGGCAGCTGTTAAATTTTCTCAGCGGCTGTAGATCGTGGTTTTGGAGAAATGCATCACTTAAGAAGCTCTGGATATTTTAGTAATGTCCTAATCAAGACTTCACTATGCAGCACTCCGTCTCTGCTCTCACCGCCTCATTTTCAAGAGTAAACATTTTCTCAGCACGCAAATACCTCATCATTGTGTTTTGTGTGATGTTGTGGAGCCAGAACACATTTCTCTCTCCACTGAGAGAGGGAGTGAAGGTGTAGTGTTGCTTGTGTGGCTGCGGCTTTGTGTTTGTGTGAGAATCCCTGAAAAGCTGGTGGTGAGCTGGAAGGACAAGGTAATTCGGGATAATCCTAAAACCCTGCGGCCGCTGCACTCTAGACTCATCCAGCCATGAAATTAAGATCAGATACAACACGGAGAGGGCCTATCCAAACAGCAACACAAAGATAACACACACTAACGCCGTGGTGCACACAAACAAAGCTGGTGGCATGTGGTGTGTTCAACAAACTTTTGCAGAGCGGCACATGTGAGCTAACACGTAGCGTCAGATAACGGGAACTCAAACAAGGCACTCCCACATAAATATGCACATGGGACACACAAACAAACACACTCCCAATGTCCTTGTGCCATTTGAGACACCGTGTGCACCTTTCTGTGACCAAACACCTGTCACACAGTGCGTGTACCAGAATACTACTTTTGAGTTTTGATCCAGTTTTCCAGACTGGAGTCAAAAGTTCTCTTGTAACTTTTTCCATGTGGAATTACTGCCATCAAAAGCATTTCAGAGAAATTGAAGACTTACACAGAATTGCACAGGACAGCTGTATAATTAGGATAACAATAGAAGCAGAAATTGCAGGGAACAACTCAACTAATGATGTCATCATGAGAGTGGACTTACCCCAAAGTCTTTCCCTGCCCACTTGCATTCATCCCTCTTGGAGGGGGTAGCAGGCCAGGCAATCTGTGTAAAGAAGAGATGGTCAAAAGATGAGTTTTACATCGTGTTAAACACAGGAGGAAGTGAGTCAAATGCAGTGAATCAGAGGGAAGTGAAGATTCTTAAAATTCCAGGAGGATGTTTTTTGGTTGTTCATGTTCTAAACTGGGATTTCCTGTGTTACTCAGTTCCTCATCAGCACCTTTTCTTTGGATATTAAGGTCAGTGTTGTGTGTAAATATGTTTGGTAAGTGATGGCCTGCTAAACATAGATATGATAGTCACAAATATTAGAGAAAATATGAAAATGAAAACCAAAAGAGTTGAAATATGATTAAGTATTTCCCTCTTTATGGCACTTACTTGATGCTTTAAATATGACGTCTTGCTGAAATAACGTCATTAAAATGACTAATACATTACCACAGTTCAAATCCTGAGCATATGGTCATGTTTTACTCTTAAAATAAGGAAGGAAAACTGGCTTTTACTACTTTGTTTTGGAAGAAATAGGCCGCATTAAAAAGTAAATGATGGCTTTGTATCGTCTTTTTGACAAATCCATCTGCGGCCCCCGGTGTCATATGAATTATGAACACACACGCTGTGTACATGTGTGCATGCTTGACCTGTAACGAGTGAGGGGATGATAATATTCATAAACTTTGGAGCTACTCAGACATTTTTCCCTGCTAGCAGCCACACAGATGTGCAGGGACAAAGGAAACGTATGCACACGCATGCACAAAGGCACAAACATGTTTCTTTTTCTACTCCTGGAGATTATCTCTGCTGTAGATCAGCTGACTTCTTCTCTCGTATGAAATCTGCATTGCACATTTTAGGGTAATTACATTAGATTCGCTTAATCGTAGCTTTTGGGTCCTTGTCTTATAGTGATGCAAAGATCAGAACAAAAGGGCACAAAGGGGGGTAACGTACATCCGAGCCAAGGGCAAAAGAATTCATAGACACCCTCTCCAGCTTCCTCTCTCACTGCATTGACTATGTATTTTTCAGCACTTTCATTTCCCTCATCAGCACTCTGCAGCCTGCAGCCAACTCTGTGTCAGTCTATGATAGCAGCTAAAAAGATAAAAAGACTGTTAACCTAGTCCAGGTGAGGTAATGAAATTACAGACAGGCCTGTCTGGACTGAGACAGACAGTGGGAGGGATGGAGGGTAGAAAAGAGGGGATGGTATAATGGACTCCAGAGGAAGCAGCAGGGGGAGAAAAGCACAGAAAAGCTCATATAACAAACTTACAACACGGAGTGAAAGAATGTGACTGCACTCCACAAAACACACACAGAAGAGTAAACCTGAGTTGTACCTGGTTATGATCTCTGTTGATATTGACGAGGTCAAATGAGAAAATGTGATCCTCGGCTCCAACTAGTAGTCTGCCTCGCTCCTCATCCAATAGGAAAGTGTCGTAGCTCGAGCTGTTGGCCAAGCCATTGAACGTGACAAGATTACTGGACTCTAACATCTCTGAAAAAGAAAAAGAAGGAAAAGGAAGCAGTGTTTAACGACAATCAAAAGCTACAAGGCAAATGAACACAACACAGACACAAGAGAATTGAATATGTGCTAAGAAATGATTGAGAAATACAGATGAACACAGCTTTACGTTTTGCCCATATGGAGCCCCTGACTGATTCCATTCTGTTTTTTTTCACAGTGAAAGAGATTACAGTACAATGTCAGTGTTTGTTTTCACCCCAAAGCACTATAATTTTTATGCCCCCACAATCACAATGCCCTGTTGTATGAAATTTGTGACTTTTTCCATGTTTCCTTAATTGCTTTTCCACACACAATCTGCACACACTTACATCTGCATCACTCAGGTATTGCGTGAGGCTCTCAAAATGAACACAGCGTGTCCCAATCAGGGACACAGTTCAGGCTGTTCAGCCGTGTGATTGGTTGAATAATTCATATGTAGTCGGGGTCGGGGGAGTCGCTGTGTAAGTCAGTAAGTAGGTAAGAGTGGGTGTGTATGGCATGTAGCTGTAAATGGGTTATTATGTAAATCATCTTTAGAGTGTGTGACTGCACATGGGTAACTGTACAAAGTTCTAATGGTTATAACAACAATGAGAAGCCAGGGAACATGAGAACCTGCTCAAGGGTTTAAAAAAGTCTATGAGACACTTAGGAAGTTAATGTTTAATCCCCAAAGATGATGAGTTTCTTCAGCTTTGACATGAGATGTCACTTAAACACAAGTGTTACATTAACAAAGAAGCATGGACCCTTGACTGAAGTTTGTTGCAGTGATTCAAAGACAAACTAGGTCAGTTATATTGTTTAAAGTTTGACCGGTGAAGATTCAACGTCCAAGTGAATCAATGAAAAGATCAGAGATATCCATGTTCATTCAGTCTGGTGAAGACTGAAGTCAAGGAGTTAAAGCAATCAACAGACATCTGTTCAACAACAGCTATTTTCAAAGCTTGTTGATTGCCTTTGGTAGTTGAAAGGGTCAAAAAATTTCTCTAGATCCAGCTTTTAAAATCAGATCTTTCCTTGTTTGACCACCAACACTTTTGCTTTGTGCCAGCTCTGTGTGTACATAGTGTTTTCTGGAAGAAAAAAAATGATCCTCTTTCTCTCTACAGCCAAATGTAGTGAGAACCTCTGCTATGGAAAATGTACAAGAAGAAAAAGAAGTAGTGAGTTGTCACCTACTTGTCTGACACCTACCCCAAAACTGTGTTCTTGAGCAACTGATATAGCGACAAAGTAATTGTACAAATAGTATCAAAATTCTTCCTGCTGGTCTCATGGTCTTGTTTTGGTGCACAGAAACAGGCAAAAGTTCATATTTCAGTCTGTTTCATTGACAGCTTGAAGCTTTGCAGATGAGCTTGAATATATTATAAACTGGATTATCATATTTTGGTGTCCATTCTTCAATACCCTGAAGAAGACTAGAGCCACATAATTATGAACAAACACACTGTAAATAAGAACTGCAGGCTGTGCTAAGTACTTGATTCTTATTGGTTAAAACCCTTTAACAACTTAAGTTATGGCTGATAAGGGTATGTTACAAAACTGGAGAGACTACTTTTCTCAGCTTGACCACTTTATTGTTTTGTAAGTACAGTAATAATCAGGAAATTGTATCATGACTAAATGATTATGCATACTAGAATCCTTTTATTGTAAGACAGGATCCTTATTTGTTTGTCCAGCTGCATTACTGCTCTACAAAACCATTTTCTGTAACCACCTTATTGTAATATGTTCCCGTTAAGAAAATGCTACAAACTCTACAAATCTCTCTACTTAGTATCTCTTCACAAAATGAACAAAACAGAAGTTATTGTGAATAATTAAACAGTCTCTAAAATAAATGTGACATTTCAATCAGAGACCATTTATGCTGTGTGAGTCTCATGTCTGACAGTTAATGATAACAAAAGTCACATTTGTTTTACATTTCTACAAACAGAAATGGTTTAACCTCTTAACCATCTGGCTTGTGGTTGGTTAACTTGATACAAAACTCGTGTCTGTTATTTGCAGCACAGGTACAGTCCTCTAATACATCAGCCTCACCGTTACACTGCTTCATCCATCATCATCAGCATCACCATACACTAATGACACACACAGGCACTCACTGAAGAAAAAGCACAAGGCTACACATATGCACACAGACACGAAGAGTTTATTCTGTATATTTTGTATATTTTTACACACGGACGTGCACACAGTCCGGTGGATTGTGATCTCCCCGCTTTCCCCACAAAGCACTGATTGACGGGCTGCTATAGGAGCCATCTGCGCCCACTCACACTGTGTAAGATCTTGGACATCTGTGTCTACATAAAAGAGGGGATTGATGGAGGAAGTGGTGTGTCGACTGCGTCTGTGTGTCGAGTACCAGTGGGGTGGATGAGGACCGTGAGAGGGAGCGGTCGGCACCCAATAAAGACGGTTGCAGCTCATCTGCGTCGGTTGGATTTCACTTCTTTAGGCTGAGGAAACGGAACGGGTGGGTGGGTGTGGGCATGAATGGAGGATTGTGGATGTGTGTTTGTGTGAGAAATTTGTAGCGTGCCACAGATGGGTTGAGCGTATGTGTGTGGGTTTCAGCGTGTCTGTAGGTGTCCCTTTTTCTACAATGGCCATTTCACGCACGCTAATGAATATCGTGTCATTCACATTAGTATACACTCTGATTCTATGGGAAAAATTAGGACATTACTACTCCAACTGGCATGGAATGACAAGGAATTGTATGTTGAAAATTAGACGTGATAGCGAATCAGGAAGCCTCTGTCACTGAGCCAACCAGGCGATGCAATGCAGACTCATGAAATGTAACTGGAAGTAAGCAAAGAAATGAGATTTCCAGGCGACAAAAGCCAGAGGAGGTCTCCTTATGTTACAACTATGAAGTAACGGAAAAAGAAACAGATACTGGGAAACTGAGATACGGAAAAATAAACAGCTTCCAGCTATAAATGAATTTAAAAATAAATAAAAGAACACAATTCAGGGAAAACGACATAAACAGCCAATAAAAATTACAAACATCAGAAAATAATCAACAATAATGGACATCTTGGGTTTTTATTTGACCATTGTGTGTCATCTAAGGCCTGAGCAATGCCCAAGAGCAAGGGAATGTCGTCCAAAATGGAAGCCTCCAGGGTCCGTCACGAAAGGCTTAACCCAGATGGGCCAGAGAAGAAAAACACACACGCGCATACTTCAACACGTGGCGGCCTCTGACAAAGACAAGGTGGCCCGTGAACACACAATATATACACACAGGGAGGTTTTATCTGAGCTGAGATCTACTGTGGTTTGGAGAATTGAAGGAACTGGGCGTGAGCACCCAAAGGACCTCCAACCTAAACACAGACACGGCCGTTTGGAAAGGAGAGCATGGGCAGATCTGGAGCACAGTACAGCAGAGCTCATACAAAATACAGGAACAAATTCAGAGAACATGTGAACACACGCAAACACAGGCAAAACAGCCTCTGCTTTAAAATGCAAACAAGTTCACATCCTTTAACGGACATGCATATTATATTCATATTGACCTAAATGTTAACATGGAGTCACTTCCTCCTGAACACGCTCACACAAACACACACACACACTCACATGCCCACACTTCTTCCCAGACTTAGTTGTAATCCAATCAGTATTTCTGCTTATGCAGCATGAACGAGTGGAAGAGTGAGCAAACTCAGCAGCTTCCACCACTAACACACTCCTTTGCCCCGGACCCTTACACACTCACACTCACACACACACACTGGGACACACACCTTTTCTCGTGTATGCGTGTGCGTACTCAAGGCAAGCGCCCTTCTCACCACACTCTTGCCACTGGATACATTTAAACGTATAAACTCGTGTGTACATGTGCATTCCTCTCGTGGCCACACACACTTCTTTCACCCTCTGCTGCAAACATCCATCCCACTTTCTCTTGTTACACACATCTCATGTCTGCTCTTTTTCACTCACACATTCTGTCTTCGGCACATTTGAACACACACCCATACACAGAGGAGCTGGGACAAATATAGCATTGTTCCGACCCGTGTGGCATAATAATCAATACGCGGGTGCTAAATATATCTATGTGCATCTTAATTGGGTGAATGTGGCTGAGTGATTAACTACGTTATGACTCACACAAATGATTTCGACGGTGACTGTTAGTTAGCTGATGAAAAAGAAGTTGACAGCAGGAAATTACCAGAAAAAGGCAGCAGGATGAAGAGGAAAAAATTAAGAGGTGCGTTTGACTTCATTCATACATGTACAAGATAAAAACACCTGTGCTCCCAAAACAGACATTAAACTAAGGTTGAAGGAGGACTGGAGCGGACTGCAAGGCTACTGATTTTGTTAACAATGAGGTGAATGGTTTTAGCCATTGCAGAGACAGCTACTCAGGTTAATACTAAAGCAAATTGACTTGTTTTTAAGTTGAAGTAAAAATTGTGTGAAGGCTGAGACACACAAGATGATTCAACAAGTTGCAGGAATTGTTGCTTTTGCATAAACAGAAAGGACTGATGGACTCTGTGTCTCATATTTCACTGCATGACTATCATAAAAACATCCATGGGAGTTCTGTTTTCAATCATATGTTCATATTCATGCCTATTTATTATGGGGGCATAGAGTTTTCCAAACAAATCTGACCAAAGATATATTGATTTGATCTGAGTGAAACGAAACCAAACCAAAGCAAAAAAAACAAAAACAAAAACAACCCAGAAACATTGTAATACTAATACTAATACTAACACTAATAAAATGTTAATGATGCACATTTTGTCTTTTAGTAACCCAGATATCACAATTTATGGTAATATATTCATAATTACAGTATAATTATTTTAGGTTCTTATCATTATCATTACTGGCCAAGTACTTTGTATCATATCATATTGTATTACATCATATTCCATCAAATCACAATATATTACATCCTATTACAATTATTGTTATTGTTGCATGTTGTATAAAAATCATATAGAATCTTAAAATATTGTGTCCCATCATACTGTATCAAATCGTATGCTGTCATGTTGCATATATTTAGAATTAATGTTGCATTGTTTTGTAATGTATTGTGTCATGTTGTGTCAGGCTGTGTCATGTTGTACAGTATACTTTCATAGTGTTGTATAGTATTGTTTTGTTTTGTATCATAGAAAGCATGAAAACATATTGTGACGTGACACAACACAATGTATTTGGATACAATACAATACAATACAATACAACCTGACTTTTTCCTTTCCAAATGGTCTCTTAGGATTTCTATTTCAGCTATTCATATTGTATCATGTCTTTTCATAATGTATCATACAGTGTTGAATTGTATTGTGTTATATTATATAGTGTTGTATAAAATCATACCGTATCGAAGATTTTTCATACCAATCTGGTGATTCCCAAACAAATTTCACAGTGGCCTATGCAAACCCGTTAACACACACACACACACACGAATTCAGATAAACAACACCCGTTGCTCTGGTTTAACTTGAGAGTAAATGTACAAATAAAATTTGCTACATTTATCTGATTTTTACAGTATATAATACCCAATAAAGGTGACATGTTTTAGCTATAATCTTCAATCCATGCATAAACTCACACCCTGAATAACCAATAAGAGCCCTCCAAACAGACAAAAACAACTAATCCATTCAAATAAATGATCATACCCCATTTTGGAAAATAACCTGCCTCTCGTCTCAAAAAAGCCCCAGGTATTTGGAAAAAAAAAAAAAAAAAGCACAGAGCCACATTCAAAATTCAAGTGCAATTGTCTGTGGAGTACTCTTCACTCCCCCATTCTCCGAACAGGCGGGCATTTTCAGACGCCTACACGCTACGCAATAGCGGAATAATGAAACAGCATGAAAGAAAGGCGACAGGGCATTAAATTATGTTTATCTGAATGTGTGTCTGTGCTGCTGTGTGAGCGACACGCAACACAAAAGCCTGACAGAGGAAAACACTTGACTGGGATTCAACACATGGGTGATATTCCATTAACCTAACGCTGCAGTTTTGAAGTGTTTCTCTCGTTTTATATCTACAACAAAGGCTTAACAAGAAGTGAAGGCTTTTCAATATGAAAAATGTCTTTGAGTGACACATTTTCCTTGTTAATTTCCTAATGTTGACATAGCTTTCTGTGATGTCTGCTGTTGGCGAAAAGCGCGTGACTTAAAGCCTACAGGTGTGCTTCTGTGGTTTGTCAGAGTTTGTAAGTCTGTGTTTTACTTAAGAGCTCCTCTGGTGACAAGAAAAGGGAGAAAAAAAGTGGTTTGAAAAGCAAATGGCAGCTGAAAAGTAGCTGGCGCAGAGAATTACACATGTTTATCTTTTAAATACAAGGCTAGCTTTAGAAAACCAAAGACACTCTGTACTATAAAATCTCCAGAGGTTTAGTTATGGCATGCCAGTCTTTCTGTCTTTGCTTCCGAATGCTTTCTTTTTTCTCCGTGTGTGGCACAGTGTTCATTTTTTGCAGCTCTCACGATGGCCTCGGCTGCAAAACACAGGTGTCAGGAGTTTAAAAAAAAAAAGAAGGAAAGTACAGACTGAAGAGCTGCCTCGTGGAAATTTGCAGAGAGCTTTGCTAAACAAAGTGTTCAAATATTATCCTAAGCTCAAGGATATCCACACATGCCTCCAAAGTTCACCTCCCTCTCCCACCCTTTTCTCTCCCTTTCTAAGCACAGTAGCAGGTGTGGGTTGGTTTCCATGGTGACCAGCTGTATAACACAACCTGGGCCGTTGGGTTTCTCATTCAGGTGTAGATGAGTGACAGCTGCGACAGGAAATGTGCTGCTTTAAACAGGGCGCGGTGAACTCGACAATTAAAGAAGCTCCCATGTGAATGAAACATCAAAGTACGAGCAGTGTGTGTCTAATTTTTCTTTGTTGTTAAAACTGTAAATATGTGAGAAGTTTGCTCTTTAAGCCACAAAAAGAATGGACTGTCTTTGATTGTGGCTTTTCAAAATACCGTTTCAGTTGAGATGGCAACTTAATTTTCTATTTCTGAACCAAAGTGACTCATAACTATAATACACAGTCAAGTACCGTGTCTTATGGGGTATTTAAATACCATATTCTGTCTGTGAATATGAGCCTGTTAAACCATAAGTTATGTATCAGAGGGAGCAACAAGGAAGATCCAACCACATCCCAAACCACACAGAATCTATATGTGTAGTCTAAGTATGTGTTGAACTTCGTGCAGCCCCGTTCATTTCTCAAAACCAAACTGCCAGACCTCCTCGTTGCCGCACAGCATTCCTCTTTTCCCTCGAAAGAAGAAATCCAGAAACAGAGGAGAGATAAAACAACGGGGGGAAAAAAAGCAGAAAAAGCATCGTAATGAAAGTAAAAGTAGACGAGAAAGAAAAATGAGGATAATGGGAGCAAAGTGAAGCAGAAACATGAACCTATGAGAAAAGAAAAATGCAAAAACTAAAGTGGTTCAATGTGGAAACGTTTCATTATCGTGTGTCTCAGACTGTCACTGGACGGCTGGGCTACAGAGAGCGGTTACAAACCACAGACCCAGCCAGAGAGCCCACCACTAAATAGTCACTGTGCAATCAGGCTGCCCTACCTCCCTCTGCTTCTTATTACTTTAACAGAAAACACACACAGGCACACTCCAAATACTAGCTTCACTTTTGTATGCAAATAGAGTTAGACACAGACTTGTTTGAATATGTACAAGCAGGCAAAATGTGGCACAAATCACAGTATCACTCCCTCTGCAAAGCTGTGCAGAGGGACAGAGACAGTAGTGTCTAATGTGAGGCAGTTTGATGGATGGACTCTGAGAGGAACCAGGCTGTGGTTAGCGTGGTCATGTCTGGAGCCACTGCCTGTTAGTGCAGCCTGTCAGCTTGTACCGTGTAGCTGAATGTCAGCCCTGCCATTGTATTAGAAATTAATGAGGCAGAGCCACAGATCCCAATGTGTCTCGCGCAAAGTGATGTGACAGAGACCGAGAACACAGATTCACAGCAGCAGATGCACATTTAAGATACACTCCTCTGTTTACAGAGCTGCTGTAACAAGACAAGACTGTGTGTAACAAATAAAAAACAAAGTGTCTGCTCTTTATTGCCTTGTGAAAAAATGCTGGAAAATGCAATCATTAAAACTAAAAGTAATAAAAATTACAAGAGATTTATGTTATATTCCTCCCATTTCCTTATGTTGTATAAGTTACGACACAGCCAAAGTGTTCTTCAACCCAACTCATTATAGTGCCTGCTGCCTCTGACATTTACGAGAGAGAAAGAAGAATAACAAGTCGAAGGGAAGGAGAATAACATCAAGTTTTGAATGACTGAGATTCTTGAGGGTTTGGTTTTACAAGCTGACCTTCTTTTTGACATAAAACAGGAAAAGTAGACGATATAAATCAAAGCAGCATCTATAATCATAACGAATCTCTGCACATCCTTGTAGAAAATAAGCCAAGCAATTACTAAATCAACATTTCTATTTGCCTGCCACTCCCCTGTCTTTGTCTGTTTGTCTGTGTGTCTTTCTGCAGGGATGTTCCCCTTCATTTGTAACACGACTCTGCTCAGACTGAATGGTGCACCCTCTCTCCCATCTGACTGACAAGACTTAGCAGGTGGTAGGACCCATTCATACCCGTGCTCCAGCAATCTGCGCCACGCTGTAACCCAAGCTTCCATCCCAAACACAGATGCAAAGAAACGAGATATTTTTCCTTGGTGCATGTCTGTACAGTGCTTATGTACACACGGGGAAAAAATGAACACTGCTATCGCTGAAAGCAGACTCATTAATCTTTGAGCAAACACACTGCGCTGACACTACATCTTATTTTGGCTTAGAGCAGCATGCCTCTGATTTTTTTTTTTTTTTTTTTAATCAAATGAAATTTTCTACAGCAAATAATTAAAACACTGAAGAGGTTCCCTAAATATGCTCTTTTTGGAAAGCTAATTGCCTATGTATGCAACCAAAAGATCGTAAAACTTGCAGCGTGCACCAGCCAAAAATGACACAGGAACACATTCCCATACTTCATATGCACTTAGAAAAACAAAGACACTTTCTAAGATATGAAAGAGTAAAAATGAAGCAAGAGCCATGTGACAGTTTTCTTCTTGACCAAATGAATGACTTTTTGTTTTGGAATCACATTTGAGTCACTGCACAATTATCTGCAGGGCAATGAGTGTTCACACAAATACTCACTTACAAACATCTCATTCCACCAGCTTTCAACTTGTCAACTTGTGTGGCGACTTGTTAGCTGACTAAACACTGTGGTTGGTCAGGTTTGTGAGTCAGGGTAAGGAAATGTAACTTTGGCCCGGGAAGCGGCTTTAAGGGGGCAGAAATGAGGGTTGATGAGTGCGTGTTCAAACTGAGCTAAAAAAAAGTCAAAAGATTAGTATCAACTGAGCTGCAATCAAAGAGACAGGAAGAGAAGACCAGCAAAAGACACACATACAAAGACACAGACAGCCTACTTGAAGATTGTACTTAAGGGTCTGCGGTGATGTGGTTCCTTGGGATGTGACTGAGCCCCAGAAGAGGGGAGGAAGGAGGAGGGAGGAAGAAAAAGAACGATGAGAAACAGAGAGAGAGATGGAGGCAGACGTCTCCAAAGTTGGCGCTTTGGGTGAACACCTTATAATTATCTACATCCGCTCTGTCAGCCCGTGCCTGCACATCGGACAGAGGGACAGGCCAAGAGAGAGAGAGACTCAAAGCTTGTTCATATACAAAAGAATGAATAGGACACACTGATAAACCAACACACACATGCAAGCAGCCACAAAAGGGATGTTTACGCCCACACACAAGCACACATGGACACACTCACACAGGCTGGCTCATTATGGGGCCGAGTCCAGACTACGCTGAGTGCGGTTCCACACCAAGTGTCTATTTTGAAGGGTTGTAAGCCAATTCCAGATTCCCCTGTCTCTTTCTTAGTCTCGCTCACTGCGTCTTCCCTCCTTAGTTCCACCCATCAATCCATCTATCCAGCCAGCCAGCCAGCCAGCGTGGGGCGTCTGCCGTGGCATTAAGAGGTCATAAAGCAGGCTCCATAATTACCCACGCTAAGTGTAATTATCAGGTTGTTTGACGAGGCCTTTTAAGTTTTAAAGTGATGCTAACTTGCTGCTTTTTTTAGGCACAACAATAGAGGTAGGTTTAGGAGTTTTATTGATCTCCCTCTGTGTGCTGCAGTGCATGAGTTAACCTTAGGGGGTCAGTGTTCCTCCTGACTGCTCCACATGATACTGGAATGTGATTGTGTAAAGGTATGCATTGATCCATGTGAGTGTTTTACTGGTGTATCCATGTACACAGATGAGATATTGCACAAATGAAAAAGAGGCATTAAATAGTGTTGGTTGAGCAACATGAAACACTTCTATATCGAGTTTCAGTTTGTCGCCAGAGTGCTTCGGAAGGTAACTCAAGGAGATGATGAGTCACTTAGAGTTTAAATCAGATTTCTATTTGTCATCATTTTACACATCACAACATGACGCTTATTTCTAGAGGCTGTTCAAACATGTCGGTCTTTGCTCACAGGATGTAAATATGCCTTAAATGTGTGCTAAACAGGATTGTTTCAACCTGGTCTTGGGTTTCACCTTTCTCTCCTTACGTGATGAGTCAAAGTGAGGACAGTAAGAGCTATTCCAGTCTCAAGGAGAAGAGAAAATCATTAACTCCTGTGATCATACTTCTGTCCCCATGAAGCCGGATCCTTTTAGCTGAATGTCTAACTGACCCCAGTGGGAAATCATTTACTTTTCACTTGCTGCGCCAGACGTCCCATGAGGGGTCATTTTCTCTACCTGCTGCCATTTCTCAGTCGTTCTACCTTTCAAACTGCTCACTCTGCAGTCGTTTGACTGTCCTCTCTGACAGAAGAGAACCTCTTTCTTCCCTGACTTGTAGTCCCCTGAGGCATGTCATCAGCACTCATTTAAGGCTGATTTCATGGCTTCCTGCTCAGATGCTTGGCGTTTATTTGACTTTCCAAAGGCTTGCCTTGTTTGGAAACTGCGCTACACCTGGGCTCAGCCTCTTAAGGGCTCGATACTTGTTTGACTGTCCTTCCCAGGAGGATTCCTCCTTGTCGTTTATTTGACTTAATTACCATGCCTACTTCTCAGAGGGAGAGGGGATGAGCAACACTTCACTTAACAACCAGCCCTCCTTCCTTCTCTGTTGTCTGCTGTACGTCTGCCAGCTTTTCCTTCATTAGGAAGAGAATCTCCTCCCCCTCCACAGACACCCCCAGCTTGTCTTCAACCCTCTCATAGTGAGTGTCGACTGAGGGTTGTCCCCCTGACAGGCATCAAATGAGCCAACTAACACCTGTGGGCATGGGACACAAGCACAGATACAAGCCAGTGAAGACAGAAAAAGAGCACAATATATACTCAATCATCGTTGCCCCCTTCTGTTTCTGATATCTGTGCTTGAGCATCAGGTACGACAAAAGATCCACTGATACTTGTGTCGTAAAAACTACTCATGATATGGGTAAAAAAAGCCTCTGCCGATCTGAAATCTCTAAAACTTTCCACCAGCATCACTAGTATTTTTCTCATGGTGGCACTGTCATTTTCCTGAAATCAGCACTTTTTTGTTTTTTTTTGTCCAGTACTAACTGCACCTGTGCCCCGACCATCATACTGGCTCATTCTGATACTTGGAAGGTCATCCAACCGGTCAATAGTAATACCAGGATTGATTCCAATAGTCATTTCAATAATGGTATTAATACAAATGTTGAAATCAATATCATTACAGGTACTGATTTCATTATTGTTATAACTTATTGTAACTTATGGAAAATTGTGATCACAGCTGACATCACACAATACTGAGACCATTTACAATTCTGACACTGATTCCAAAACTGATATCAATACTGGTAAAAGTATCATTGGTATCAGTAATCTACTCTTAACTCTCTGTATAATGAACACTTGCTTTTGTACTAACATCAGATACTGATATTATTTATGTCCACACAATGATACTGATACCAACATTAGTATAAATATCATTGATTGCAAAACTTTTAATAGAATCCGTACAGAGCATAACACGTCATACTAATAGTGCCTACAAAAACAAAAAATGAAATGGGTACTGGAATTAGCACTGATAAATATATTTTTGCATTCAACACCTTTATATTTGTACGACTGTTGGAACCATTCAACTTCTACCCTTTAATAAATACTTTTTCAAATTTTCTTTGAAATTATAACACAGGTAACGTCTAGTACTGATATCTATTTCGGTATCAGTATTGATAAAGATAGCTGTATTGGCAAAACTTAATTTAAAGTCGTGGTATGACCCTAAAATACAGATACTGATATTAATACAGATAAAAGTAGTACTGATACCAATCACAAAACTGATACTGAAACTGACACTGATACTGGTATCCTGGACACCTGCAGTTCTGATATGAAAATGTTAGTATTAGTGTCAGTACTGAGAGAACTCTGCTTCAAACTATGAAGAACAAATCAAACAAAGATTATCACATGCTTAAAAATCAGCTCAAGCTAAAGGCAGGTGGAAATGACAATCACGTGAAACCTAATAAAATAAATAACTAAACGAAAAACTGCACAAGAGACTGGTATCAGTTATTACACATAAAATCCCAATATTGATACTTAATCCTGTATTAGCGTTGATTTTATATGCTACAGTTTGGGCCGGTTATACCCACACAATGCTAGATATGTGTTCAAACAACAGCACAAGCTACCAGCACTCTGCGATGATACATAAATATAAAAACATTGTAAACACTGATTCAACAGTGCAAAAAAAATATGCAGATTTTGTGAGTTCATGTCTACTTGCAAGGCCCCACGCATAAAACCAGGTGTCTAATTATATGAGTGCAAGCCAAACCTGACACATTCTTGCCTCTCCAAAATACACGAAACCCAACACACTGAGACGCCACTTACAGTCGAAAGGCAGGAAATCACAAGAGAGGGTGTTGAGTCCTCACACCAAGATGTGGCAAGAACATTTACAACACACATACACAACAACACACACATAAAAAACAAGCAGGCTTTGATGTACTTTTAGCAAAAATAACTGTACATCCACAAAAGTACACCACTCATGACAGCATGTCTTCCAGCAGACCTGTCTTACTGGTTTTGACGATCCACATCCATCACTTGAACAGTCGCTCAATACAGACTTTGATGCTCGATGACATATCTCTTGTCTAGCATTGTTGTCAGCTACGTGTTCTCTTGTCAGACTGCACAGCAGAGAGGATCACAAAAGGGGGCAGGAGGGAACTATATTCGCATTCTTTTAACAGATGGCTGCGTAAAGGAGGGATGACATTTTCCCATCATGCCTAGAGGCTCCCGTTTCGTGTGAACTGATATAATGGAGCCCGTGGGATGAGTGACTTTTAGCAGGTAAGTTCAACCATGATTCAGTCCAGATATATTGTGTCTGCATGGTAAATGTATGTCATCACTTTTTAAATGTTCATCTTGTTAAGAAGAGCTGAAAAACTCACAGTGTCACTACTGAAAGACTGTTTAGTGCTATGATTACAAGAGCTAAAGCTTAAAGTCACATATATTTTTATTTTTGATTTGGAATATAAACAATCACCATAAACACATTGAAATTGAAAGGGTGATAAAAGAAAATATACTGCACCACAATTACAACTTGCACTCTAGCTAAAATATAAGCATGTCATATAGCAGGCCTCTAAACATAAGTTATGGCAAACGCTCAGCTAAAGATAGAAAA
This sequence comes from Thalassoma bifasciatum, assembly GCA_008086565.1. Lineage (NCBI taxonomy): Eukaryota > Metazoa > Chordata > Actinopteri > Labriformes > Labridae > Thalassoma > Thalassoma bifasciatum. Next base: position 239,996 of record RPOG01000162.1, on the reverse strand, counting down.
TAAATTTGAGTGACAAATATCATATTTGCGCCTGTCAAAAAGCAGAGAAATCAGATTTTTTTCCTCCAAGATGGATTGAAATTGTCCAGGGAGCCAAAGCTTTGGGTGACAGTCAACCACACACTCATGTTTTTGGCTGCAAAGGGACGGCAAATCAGCCCGTTCGTAAATTTTCAGAGGGCATGTTTTACGAGAGAGGCAGGACAAAAATAAAGAATCGTTGGACCACACTCCCAGCCGTATACTTTGGTTCATGTTTTAGGACAAAGAACCACAATAGCCTACCATCACTGACATTAAAGAGGGAAAAAAAGCCTCCCAAAATATGGCAAAAATGTTGCCAGTTATTTCTGGCCAAGATGAAAAGTCTGCTATTATGAAGACCCTGATTTAGTGGAGGGTGTGAGAGAGGAGTCAAAGAGAGAGAGAGAGAGAGAGAGAGAGGAAGAGAGAAACAGAGAGAGAGAGAGGAGGAGAGGAAGAACCGGCGCTCAGCAGTCTCCCCTCAAAATAACACAGAAGGGGAGAGAATAACATGTTTGCTTGTATACGTCAAAAACTTACACGTGCATGGTATAAAAAGGCACAAGAGACTCCCTCTCATTTTTTATAAATGTATTCTGCCGCACTGAGTCTTTTTAATGCTTGCATAAAATCAGCATGCACATATAGTTTCCATTAAAAAAAATCCCCAACTGTTGGATCCATTTAGTTTAGAGTAATAGGAAGTTGTGAAACCTGCAAAGACCCTTACAGAAAGGCTCTGTGTCATGATGGAAGTGGACTTTTTGGGACAGAAGCCATCAAAACAGAGGCTCTTATGCCGGTTCAGAGCGCTTAACAGGGCTGTACAGTGCTATAAGAAGAAGAAAACTGGCACAGGAGCCAACGTACACATTAAACTCCAGGCAAAAGGCTTTTCGTCAGCATATGGAAACAATCTTACAATTTGTAAGGCGAATAGTGAATTCTGAGAGCAAGTGTGAGGGACAGAGTGAGTTAATGAAAGAGGCAAGAAATACAGGAGGTCAAGCAGCAAGGAGTTGGATACTGTGTGTGCTGAATATGAGGGATAAAGAGTGAATGAAGAATCAGAGAGGCAGAAATAGATTCAGAGAAATAGCACGGACAAATAGAATAGAAGGAAAGAGCACCCACAGGCAAGAAACTAGACAAGCTATTTAAAAGCAACCACAGTGGTCTCGTATAACCTGGAGTCAGGGGGCAAACAGAGAGTGCGCTTACCCTTGTATGACAGCTTTAGTCTAGGTACGTTGTGCTTGGGCTCATCACCTCTTCCCGCCTGCACCGCCCCGCACAGCAGCACTACAATCCCAAACAGGTAATCCATGGTGCTGGAGCGCTGCTGCCGGCCGGCCTCCAGACCAGGGGGGCACTCGCACCCCAACCAGTGCCCAGAGATGAGTGTCTCCTGCTGGGGTATGCTGAGCCTGGAGCGTCCCCTCAAAGTGGATGTTCCAGAGAAAGGGGGAGGGAAAAAAAATCCTGGTTTTGAGGTGTGCTTTCTGTAGAGTGAGGTGGGTGCTGCTCACATGGCTCCCCGTGTGGAGGTCCGAGGCTTTATAGTCCCTTTGGTTTATTTCTTCTCTCCCCAGGTGAGGGCTCAGCAGGATCTCAGCTTGTATAAGATGAGAGCCTGCATGAAAAGGTAAATCAGATCACTTAGTCCACAATAATGAGGCTGTCCTTTTCTAGAGAGTATTTTTTTCCTCTTTCTGTCTTCTGGCTTCTTCTCTTTGAGCAGACACTCACAGCAAACCCTCTAATCCTTGTGTGCGGCTCCACCAGACTGCCAGAGAGAGAGAAAGAGAGAAAGAGAGCTTCACCATCCACGGGAAGAGAGGGGAGGGGAGGGAGAGCAGCTGAGGGAGAGAAAGAGAGAGAGAGGAGGGGGGCGGGATGACAAGAGAGCCATGATAAAACCAGTAAAGTGGAGTAGAATTAGAGTGGATCATAAGGTTTATATAGTTGTGTTGCTTCCGCTTTTATTTCCTGTTGCATTAGTCATCAGTTGACCATTTTTGACTCAACTTTCTCTTTCACATAGAAGGGTTTTACTTGGTTTGAAGCTAAATTATATCGGATCACCTAAATGATCCACAAGATTGAAAGTAAAACAGCAACATTTAAACCTCAGTCTCACCCTCAGATCAGTGTCTGAAGCCAAAACAGTGAGGAAACCTTTCCTCCATTTTATAAAACTTCTGGTCCTTTGGAAATCTTCCATGACTGACTGATTTTTACATTATTTTAGACAAACAAACAAACAAATAATTTCCATCTTTGTTTTGTAGCCCACAAAATTATGCTGTACATCAGTGTGATTGGTGTTAACTAACCCAAGGTTTGAAAGTAAAAGTAACTGGAAAGAAACAGCAAAAAAAAAGCATATTTTGCCTGGATCGCGGAGGGAAAAGTCAATGTGTTTATGAAGGTCCATTCAGTTATGAGCGCTGCTTTGAGACTTCCAACGATATTACCCAGTGTTTCTAAACGTATATTTAGCTTTCATGGGACTTGATGGTATTATTGGGATTTATGCACCATGACTGTATCAAACATGGATGTAGACTCAACATCATCACCTATTAGTGACATTTGTGAGATCCATTCAGCCGCCATATTAGAAAATGCTGCCTACACCAAACTTTCAACAGACAAATGGGTTTAATTCCCCTGGGGCTCAAGCCACCAAGCAAACAACTAAAAAAGCTTACGTCAGTCAAATTATGTTTTAATAATGCAAATTTATGGAAATTCTCTACGTATATGTCATCAAAATGGAAAACTCATCCCAGTACAGTGCTAATAGTGTCTTTTATGTAAGTCTACCAATGGGGATCTTTGGCTTTCCATATCCAGCCTAATGTAGACATTCAAGGAGCAATACATTTTTGCAATACTAATCAAGCTTTCTTAATTCAAATAGCTTTTGGAAGCTTTTGGGCATTCTTGTCCATAGGCTTTTGGTGTTTAGACTTAGCTTGGTTTCAGAAACAACTCCAGAAACTTGACTTTGTTGAAAAAGAGAGTCATGTTACCTACATGCTAGAACAAAAGAGTATTCTGAGTTTGTGTGTTACGGCGTATGTCATGCAGTTTTACTTTGTACTTCAATCTTTATCTGCTGAGTGAATAAGAAAAGGGACCAGATGGCATGATTGAAGAAAACAGTCATGGTCTGGAGAAAAGTTAGGAGAAATAAATCAGGTCCAGGCAAGACAAAACAGCAGAGTCTAATCCCTCCAACAGACATATCGTGTATATCCTGGAGGAAAATTACATAAAAAGGTCTGACTCTATTGTTCAAAGAGCTGGTGTTTGAATTCGTCACACTTGTTTTCTCCAGTCCAGGATATCATTTACATTCTTGAGGAGTGTTATTGGGATTATTCTACATAAATCTGGGCACAATTGTCCCACAGAGAGTATAGATTGGGAGTGTGTTTCGGACATATCCAGATGAGGTCTGTCAGTTGAGGGGAACACATGCTGGTAGTTAACCTGTATAGTCTCAGACAGATCCTGTATCTGGAGAAGTCATTCACATCAGCGAGGCAGGTCAGCGACACCCCCCACCTCCCCGTCCTGTAAACCCCCAATCGCCCCTGCAGGTGTTTGTGTGTGTGTGAACCTCCTGCTTCCTCTCACAGTGTGACGGAGCAGTGGTGAGGCGATAAAAGCTTTGATAAACACGAGTGCTGATGTGTCAACTCACACACCTCAAGACACTAAAAGAAAACAACCTGAGAAGTGGGCGGGTGTAAGGTGACTATGTGAAGTGTGGATGTTATGATATAAGGGCACCCCCATATTCACGCACTCCCACCAGACTAAAGTAAAACTATTGCTGCTGCCTTGTACAGCATACTTAAGCTCATACTTTATGTGTTTTATGCTTAATAAATAGAGGTGCAAGTTTTCCAGACATGACTGTTGGTGTCCTGTTTTTTTTTTTTGTGTGTAAAAAATAAAAGTTGGCATGTGTTTCCTTGGAGGAAGACCATTTTACTGAGACCTGTATCTTATATTTAAGGTTTTGGCAAAATAACATTGTAGTCCAAGAGTTGTTCCAGAGAAGAAAAAAAAAAAGTTTGACACAAGTCTGTATAACATGTAGTTTGTCCATGAAACATGTAGACGAAATGTGAACCCACTACTCAAACTAGCCATGCCGTCCGTCAGAGCTTAAGCAACCCAGTTGAAGTGCATAAGGTAGGATACAGTGATATTTCAGAGGGTGTTCTGTTACAGGTTTACCTCCATATAAAATAGTTTATATGATCTAACTCAACAGCTGACTTGTTTATGGCTTGATTTAAAGCGTATTTGCGCTCATATTTCTTGCTTCACTGGATTCTATTGCCTGTTAATCATATTCCCAGATCTCAGCAACTCACAAAGTATTTAATTCTGTCACGACGGCTAAAAACTAAGGCTAAATGCTTACAGCAAAACTGAGCCCCTAGAAAGGTGAAGAAATCATTTTGAAATCTGTCGACTCGTAGAAATTGATACACTTACTCCCTTGAGCACCGAACTCACCAATGACTGAATGACATGGCTGTATAGATGCAAGACTTTTTTGAAGTCCTGCTCAAAAGAAACCGATTTTCTCAGTTCATTATACATCAATTTGAACTCTAAGAAAACTGTCAAACTTAACACATCTTGTTGAATTCTGATACATGCAAGATCATTTTTAAATCGGTCTCCTGAGTATAACTTAAGTTTGCAAAGCTAGCTCCTCCAGTATTTGGTCCTACTTCAACCACTTTTCAAGACTTCATCAGCCATCTGTGCTTGTTCACATGCAGGTGGTGGAACAAACACATCCAGCATTTTAGGAATCTTATCAGTTGCCACAAATAAAGCAAGTTTTCAGATTTCATGCAAGTTCCTTCTGAGGCCAACCTCTGTTTTAGGATTGATAAAATTAGCCATTCAACAACTATGTCCTTCGATAAGTGAAAAACCAATGAATCTCAGTATTTTCCTTTTTGTGAGTGTTTTAGTGAATAAGCTGTCTCGTTATGCTTGTTTGAGTTGTTTTGAATGAATCTCGCTGAGTGCCATGTCCTCAACTGTGGCGCCCACGTCCTCGTATGTCATCACTCCTTTCGTCTAAACAGGCTTTTTAGTTGTTTACCCACAACAAAAAGAAGTGTGGACAGACACGCGAAATCACCCTCAGCTTCTCCCCATCAACCTTTCACAATCTTCTCTGCCCTGATCATCCACCTTCCTCCCATTTATCAGCGACACGGCTACCTGCATCGATCCTCGCCGAGCACTGAGACGTGCTGGGACACGCCACCGCAACTCGCCCCTAAGGGAGTGCAGCAACAGTGCGGCCTATCCCTGTCGATCTATTTGAGACACCCGGAGCCGTAGCGGCCCTGAGTAATGACGGCTTAATAAATGGTGACACGCCGTTGGCGGTGGAATGAGATGCCCATTGACAAGGAGCTTCCAGAGGCTTTCAGCGCCTGCTGGTAAAAATAGAAGTGGACACGAGACACCCTGCTTAAGGACGCAGTGGACGGGGAAGCAGTGTCAAACGAATCCCTGTGTGTGTTTGTGTGTGCGTGGCAGGTGTCAGAGTGCAGTTACTGATATGATGGTGTATCTTCATCCGGCTGGAATGGGAAGTTAATGTTCTGCGTATGTGGGAGAAAACGATTAAGGCAACATGACCCCTGATGTCTGTTTTACAGAGAACATCGGAAATGTCCCACCCTGAACTTCGCCCACACTGACCTTTGATCTTTCCTGTTCTTGGGCACATTGCCCAGCCCATTTCCCACCTGACCCTGTGATTCAAAGGCCAATGCCACTGCTAGAAAAGCTTAATCTATTACTTCTTTGATAGCTGGTGTATGAAGTTCAAGGTGAGAACTGTCGTTGCTTCCTTTATGCTGCTGGAGTTCTTTTTTTTTCTCATTTCCTGTTCCCACATGAAGGGTCAAAGGCAACTTCTTACTCAGCAAGTGAAATGTCCAGGAAGTATGGTTGAGGCAGGGCCAGATATAGTCGGGAAAAATGGGTGGAGGGATGGTAGCAAGATTGGGAGTTATAACGTTTTGGGGTTTTGAACTGATGCGCAAAGCAGCCCAACTGCAAAACTAAAAGGAGTGAGTTTTTTGTGTGCACAGGTATACACATCATCACATAAACCTGTAGAAACTGCAGTAATGTGAAGTGAAACTGTTACATTCATGGACAAGTGAAATGACCTTTTTTTTCTTTTATGCAAGTACTAGGAGGCACAGAAGGTATGGAGATTATTGTTTTGCAAAGAACATTTTCCCTGACACCAGACAGTAATAATAGAAGACTACCCCATATATCAAAGCCTGTGACAGCAGTGTGTTAAATTAAACGCTCACCTAAATGTGTAGGCAAACCCTTTCTGTTTGCTTTCATTGGTGTAACTCTGTAAACCTGCCTGTGTCTATGAGAGCCATACAATACACAATATATCAGAGTATATGAAGCCTGAAAGTATGTCTCTGTAAGCGTGTGAAAGTGTCGAGGTTGGTTTTCCAATAATTTAAAATCCAGACTGAAAATTTAAACCGAAAAGACATCTGGAAGTGACGGAAAGGTTTGACATGACCTGTAATTTTTCCTTACTCTGGGTAAAGTCCTCATGAAAAATTTATAAAGTTTCATCCCTCTATTTCATGATCCATAAGTCAAGTGCACACACCTGTTTTTATGCTTTGTGTTCTTTTTGCCTTCCTCTTACTCGACCAACAAAGTGGCAGTTGCATTAAATCTATTGCAGAGCTCATTGACAATGCTCTGTCTCTGCACTAGAAGAGCCACCAAACACCAGTGGAGGGAAATGGGAGGTTTCCCTCCATTTCATCACTTCTCAAAAGGTCAGAGGTCAGCCTCCAGGTTTACAATGGGGTCAAGCAACCCCGACCCTGTGCGGATGACAGAGTTTGGGTAATCTCTCTTAGCAAGGCTCTAGGCATGCTCAGTTACGCAGTTTCATGCGTGTACATTCGGGTTTTCCGCATCCACTCAAGACAAGTACGGGAATGAGGGAGATAAATAAACAAAAGTGGAACCACATTGCACCATGGGAGAGAAAGCTCCACCAAGCTCTGACATCTGTTGCAAAGAGGGAGGGATGAAGGGAAGTTGTTGGGTGTGTTTATTCTTTGCTGATACATTTCCATCCATCTTCTGGTGACGGAAGTCTCCCGTGGAGCTCTGCCGCACACAGATGTGTCCGCTCTGCTCAGAGGATGACGGCGGTACTCAGCAGATCAGGAAGCGTTTACAGGAAGCCAGGAAATTTGACTGAAACGTAACACTGATTCATAAAATCTGATCATTTCCTGCTGAGACCTGCTGCTGACGCTCGTGTGGGGGGGAGAAGGATGGGGGAGTTGTTTTTGTCTTACATCAGCTGGCGTGCACTTGTTGGGAAACAACCGAACCATGTCCAGGGCAGAGGTGTAATCTCTTTTTCTGATGTAAATTATAGGAGTACACACTCCGTGTGAACTAACAGACTCTAAAGAACAATGTGAACAACGTACCAATGACTGATTGGGTGCTGCCTCCAGGATGAAAGACTTCAAACTTGCTTGAGCCCGAAAGAAGCTCATCATGAGGCACCAGTGATGCGGAAAGGACCAAGAGAAATCTCAAAGTGAGGGGGGCGTGGACTAATCCAGGACCAGAGAGGTTTCTTTACTTGTATGTATATGTAAATGCAAAACACATCAAAAGTGAATGGAGGTTTGTAGGGGGAGGGCTTGGGTCCAGAGATAGGCTGAGATAATAGAAAAGGAGCTCATTATTTACTCTTTAAGGACAGATCAGGAGCCTATAAACCTTGGAAGAATCTTCTAACCTTTATCCTCACCTCCAGTATACACCCACAGTTGGAGAAGCATAGCCTGTGAAAGATCCCTTAAAGAAAAGTGTCTTTACTGCCTGGAATAACATAATCCTTAATCAAAAAAAACTGGGGACAGTTTTGAATCTAATGTTTTTTTTCTAATTGACTAAAGCCCATATTCAAGTGAAAATAGTGCAAAGACAACATATAAGATGTAGAAAAAATGATGCTCATTTAAAATATATTTCCAGCAAAACATTTAAAAAGTTTGGCATGGTTACTACTTTTCTTAAAAATCACTTTGTGAATGTTTGGGAGCTTTTTAGTGTTGAGGCTTATTTTGTATGGCATTACACAAATTTTCCATGTTTTGACTTTTTTCAAAACTGGCGCTTGTCTTTTGTTATGGAACCAATGTATAACCTTGATTCAATCAACATTTTACACAGTATCATAATTTCATAATTTCCAAATTTCAAAGTTGTCCTTTTCGTCAGTTTTTGACAGTATCATCAAAGAGCTAAATTTCTTTCATGCAGCCACCAAACAGCCGTGTATAAAGCACTGTATCTTTGGCAAATTTAAAAAGTATCAATCAATCACATTCTCAACATCTAAATGTAGGTGTCTAACTCCATGACAATCATGAACATGTAGCAAGTATTTGGTCCACAAAATCACATTAATTGTTAAAAATTTGCCACTGTCAACAGTTTTTTGTGCAATCCATGGTTAAATTTACTTAAATCATCCCCATAGTTAGGCCTTCATTTAATGCAATGAATTTATTGCACGGACAAGAAATTCACAAGGGAATCTTTTAGTTTTCAAACTGAATCGAAAAGCTTCAGAGATTGAAAAAAAAGAAGAAGAAGCATCATAATTTCCACTAACCCCTGCACGAATGTGGTATGTAGTCACAAATTCCACATAGATCCCCCAAACATACAACCCAAGTTTGGAATGCTGTTAGTATCAAGTTAGGTACCAACATCTACACCAACTAACACCTTCTGCGACTGTAAACAGCTTGTATATCCATGTCTGCGTCACACGATCCATGAATCTCACTGAAGAGAAATACGGCTGAAAATAAGACTTGAATCTGTGACTTGAATCTTCCTGCTGGTCCATAAATTTCTCCTGTCAGGAAGAAATCCTCTCTGTACTTCTCTCTCTCTGCACGTCTGTTCGGCTGACAGGGCAGGAACAGTGACACAGCACTCCATCCTCACTCTTCTATTAAATATTTACACGCTTGTGAAACGTATAAAACTAACCGCCAACGCTCGCATTACCACTTTGGTAGAGGAGTCAGATTTAATGCGGCTCACATTTGCTTCCAAAAATATGTGTGTAAAATAAGGAGAGGTAGACAGACAGACGGACGGACGGACGGACGGACGGACGGACGGACACAGAGAGAGATAAATGGGTCCCATTGCTTTCTGACTGCTGTGCATGTCCAACTGGGACCCTTTTATTCTGGTTCTGTTGCAATTTCTGCATTAAAACAAACTGAAATCCCACATGAAGAGACTATTCTCTCATCTCTCTGTTAAACATTTCAACCAATATTATTTCATCCATTTCAGCCTATGAGAAGGAGTTGGCTGACGGATTTTACCACATTTCCCTTTTCAACAGAATTATAATTCAAAGCCTGATGACTATAACTCAGAGGAATTACAGTCACTTATGCAGTCTTTTCATAAAAAATTACTCAACAATGTGATGTCTTTTCATAGCATTAAGCAGAATGAAAAATGACAATTTAATTTCCAGTAATTAAACTGCAGAAAAAATCTCATGTTTTGTCATGTTAAATACAACCCATTTAGACATACAGATTAATTATGCAAAATATTTAAAAAAATTCTCCTCCTCTTCATCATTAGCTGCTCTATAACACAAATGTCAAATAAATGAGAAGGAAAAGAGAGACACTTAAGTTCTCTTCTAATAGTGGGAGTATTCTCACAATATTTGACACAATAACTAGTGTTTTCATCAATGTCAAAACTAATGTGCCTGCAGCATTCGTGCTCACCAGAATGTTGTATATATGTGACATCAATGGCTTCTTTTGTTGCAAGCTGCAAAGTTTCAGATCCAAAGATTTCAAAAATCTTCATTTTTGGCTGGGGTTTTTGGGAAACATTGTTTATAGTAACTAACACTGAGGTTTAGAGTGGATGACAGGCCTAAACATATAAAAGATATATGTGGTTTCTCCGACACCCAGCTACCTGTGGACATGGCCTAAGATCTGTGTCATCATCCAGTGACGCCTGAGTGTGTGTCCTTCTGTGAGAGCCAAGATCTGTCACTCTTACCAAAATTTTACCTTACTTATCAAACACGGGGGAGGTATTTCAATTTGCATTGATATAGTCACATGAGTATCAAGTCAGAAGTGAGAGTCATGTAACTTTTTTAAACTGCTGTAAAAGTTATGTATTGCGCCGTAGAAGAAGCAATTTTAAAGAGATTATGCAAAAATTGTCAGGAAAAAAAATCTTATTTAAAGACATTAAAAGACAGAAATTACACCTGAATTGTAAAGAGTAAAAAAAAAATCAGCCACCTGAGTAAGAAATAGGGTTAGAGTTAGGTCTGTCAGACAGAGATGACTTTCAAGAGGCAGTGCATGAAATAAAAAACTGTTGTGGATGATAATGATAGAAGAGGACAAGAGAATATGTAGACATCTTTTATATTCTCATCCCCTCTTTGAACCACTAATGTCCTGCCATGTGTTGCTCCTGTGTTTTTCACCAATCTCATAACATGAACATCATCTCTTAAATAGTTACTGCAATGTTCTTGCATTAGCTTGCCTGACTTCTTGCCAAAGTTTGACCAGGGGTCTAGAGGGAAAACTCCAGTCTAACTCAGAGTGATAGTTTCAGCTGTTTGTGATCACATCTGAGGTTCATCTCTTGGATTTTGGAGACTTTCATACATATCTGCTCAGATTCTCATTGAGCACAGCTGGAATAAAAAGGGAGTTGACTTGTTTCCATTTTGAGAAGCAGCAAAATAAAAAGTTCTTGCCAATTCAAAGTATATAAGTAAAAGTATTTGTATGTAGTATTATATATCACTGCTCTCAGCGTGTAGAAAAGATAATATTCCTTCTCAAATGATGAATGAGAAGACAAATTTCTGAGGGGAGAGCCCTGTGATGATCACAACCATATGATCTTCAGGATAGCAACCTGAAGGAAAATTAACATTTACATCTTGGTGAATTTGTTCTTCCACTAAATCAGATCTATTGCGTGTAGTTGACCCACATATTTATGTGTTTGCCGTGATTTGCCCCAGCTGTGTGAACAAACTGACACTTCCACAGAATGTGAAAACATATCTGGGATTTTTCACCCGAAGAAAACTCATCACGGGTCCGCAGCTTAACTGGCACCAAACTTCATCACCTTTCCTTACTGGACCCTGTTTCTCCTCCAGATTAAAGACTCTCTCCAAAACAGAGTTATGGACCCCATTTTTACAACATAATTACCTCCTTTTATTTATTGTCTCAGCCCTCTCCCGAGCCATTAGCACAATATTATCAGGTCAAGTTTATCAGGGCCCTTAATGCAACCTTTGGGAATGACCTTTGTACCCTCGACGTAGGGGAAAGTGCTTCATGTCTGTCTCTTTTGAATTTTCATGAGATCCTGTGTCATGTAACTCTGAGAACAAAACTGTCATGTTCACTCTATTCATTACTCAATGCAGACAAAGTCCTCATATACAGCTAGCTTTACAGCATTCATATAGGGCCCTGGGCGAATACAAAACATCTGTGTAAACAGAGACTTCTGACAGGCCGCCGCAGTGAGCGATGAGTCCCACCTGTACTGGAGCACGCTGTCTCTGGAAAAGTCTGAAATGCTTACATTTCTTCTTTTATGTAGCCTCCCAACTTAAACCTGCGAGAGGTCGTTCCTCTTAGGAGTAACGACATAAATGACTCACTCCAATTCGACAGGGGATAATTGAAGGACATGCTTCCATCTTAATGAATGATAAATCCTGCCATCTCCTCTCTCTCTCTTTCTCTCTCTCTCGCTGTAGTGCAATCATCCACATACAAATTGATGCTTCACATTGGCTGTCCCTCAGATACCTTGTAAATCAAGTGTAATTGACAGACAGAAGTGATGAAATGCAAAGTGGTGCAACTAAATGACTCCATCAGAGCAATGCTATTTAAAACCTCCTATGTGAGCAATTATCTTCCACACTTACTTGGCAAATATTCACAACAGGAAGATACTAAACAGCAAACTTTTGAATGTGCACTGTACTACAAGCAAGCTAGGTATGTGTGGTGTTTAGAAAAGAGGAGCAAACAAATGGATGTGTAAGTGGTTATATCAGTGAAGGTAGTTTCTGATAGTTGCTGTGACCTTGGGTGATGAATAATGAAGCCAATGGTAAAGTGCAAAAGCTGCAGTTATTTGAGTTTCCATCTGTGCAGGTGAGTTTTAACCCAAGGTTAATTTCTTCAGGAATATGAAACATTTTTTTTCTTGATAAAACAAACTCAACGAACTTGTTCCTTTTTTTAGAGGAGTGACATTGTGAATACAGATTTGATTATATTAAACTCTGCCACTGGTAGTTTGCTCAAAAGTTGAGGGTGAGTCAGCACTTCCAATATGGTGACTGCCATTACTTGGCACTTTTTAATAAACCAACTGGTGTTCATGCTAAGGCTGCGTTTTTTACTGCTTACCTACTTATTTTAGACTGTCTGTGTTTGTGACAATAGAGTAGCTAGCAAGCTAACAGCTAACACATTAGCCTTTTGGGATTAGGCCACCTTTTATCTTATTCTTTTCCCTTTGCAAGGTTTTCTGAAGTACTGCCTTGGAATGAATGCATCATTTTATTCAGTTAAGTTGAAAAAAAACTTTGCAAAACAGTGATTTTGCAAAGTGGTTAGCTAGCCTTCGAGCTGTCCATTTGTAGGCAAAAACCAACAAACATCTGGTTTTAGCAAATGTATCTGTAAGTTCGTAATCACTCTTAACACTGCCTGCTGTTTCTTTATTGGAGTAAAACGGTCAAAAAAAAGATAAAATGGAGATGGCACAGGTGCAACACAGCTAAAACATTTCAGTGCATGATCTAACTGCACGTAAGCTAATATAGCTTTTTTTCCATTTCACACTGACTAGCACTCTGTTTCTCACAGATAAGCATCATTGGCCTAATTTGCTAATTGACAATCTTTTAAACTGAAGAAATAAAAGTTGAACATTGGCAAGTGCTTTGGACCTACTTTTCTTTCCGTCATAAATCATCTGCTTCTCTTACTACTTTGTTTTAAACACCCAACGCCAGTTTTGGAATAAAATATGGAAACTTTGAAAAGAATCCTCTGAACAAACTCCAAAGAGAATTAACCAAGAAGATGCACCAGCATCTTTTAATACCCTCTTCTTCCCATGGGTAAGTGCTGATATTACAACAACTCATCCCATCATCATCATCATCATCATCATCATCATCACGCACTTCAGTTCATTAATATGAGAAGGAATCTTTTACTTCCAGTGCTTTTTCTGACTGTCTGCAGACCATGAGTTGCTCTGTTTGGTGGCTCAACTCAGACACTAAACCAACAGACACATGGGTTCAAAGCACTGTCCATGGGGTGTTAGGTTTCATTATGTCAAATGAAACACCCCGTTACTCTTCAATTTCTCATAATAAATGTCTGTAAAGAATGTTGCTTTGAGCTGTAAAGAAAGGACAGTCCAATCAGGAAAAATGACTAAGATGTGGCATTTATGGACTCCACTTTCCAGATTTTTACGAGAGAGCAAGAGAGGATTTGAGAAAGAATAGAGGGTGGGGACATAAATGTCAACATCTGTGTGTGTACTATGAGCTTTGTGGAAATAAATAAGTCAGTGTGTCATTTGCATGCTCTGTTTGACCAGGACAACACAGTCCATCAGGGGATGGAGAGAAAATTGTGGTGCTCAAGTAAACAAAATGTGATACATTTGGTTCTCCAGACAAGAGGATTGGAAGAGGATCCATGTATGGGGAAATTATTACACTGTGTTTTCAACTTTCTTTTTCATGTCATGATGCTGACAATGTGGAGACAACTGATACTTATCGAGTGGGGTAATCCGAATTTGCACAATATTTTTGCACACATTGTAACACAGAACACTGAATTTGGATGATTCCCCGGAAATTCTGTTATCACTACCCGTCCAGAAACGAATCCAGGGAAGGATAGGCAGTGGGTGGACGATGGAGGGGTTTCTTTTTGTTGGATGGGGGGCGGGGACTTGGTGGAAAAAAAATCATTTGTATGGTCCCCCTCCTACTACCCCCAACGCTGAGGGCTGTCTGGCAGCAGATCAGACTTCTTCCTCTACAGTCGAAGGCTCCCTTTCTCTGACCCGTCATTCCTGACGTCCCAGAGAACTGACGCAGCTACAAAAACAGCCTCTGGTCCTGCTGGTGAGAACTGGGCAAAGATCGCGACTCACATTCTCGAACACACACATACACCATCACAAAATGCAATGACATAGTGACTCAGTGTGCTCTAGCTGGCTTGCATTTCAATGCAGAGAGCCAACAAGATGCTGTTTGGATGATAAATGACAAGACTTGGATAAAATGAATGTATTAAGTTCCTCAAACAGCTGTACAGCAAATGTCCTGGTATTGAATCACACCTTTGAACTTAAGCCATTTGATGACTGTGATTTAAAGAACTACGACATAGGAGACCACATCAGTCACCTGCTCAGTGAAAGATGCATATAATGGTGCATTGTTCAAATTAGCAGCTTTGAAAATATGCCCTAAAACCAAAATCCATTCAGAAATCCAAATTTCTGCACTCCAGCCAACTTTTTTACACACTTCTGCCTCCAAATGAAGCATGGATGAAAAAAAAATAACTTTTTCTGTGAGCATGTACAAATGCAGCCACTGTTTGCACCAATAGCATCACAGGTTTCTGAGCAGGTGGTGCAGTGGTTCACCAGTCACCTCAGGCACCAACAGTCATCATGTCCAGTTTTTCCAGAGCCGGCAGAACGGAACAATGGTAGAGCATCTTATCCCCATGTTTTTCTCCAGGGTGGATTCTTGTTGAATGATGGATGAGGCAGTGTCCTCCTGTTTCCCTCTGATGTTTGGGCGCTGGATTATGCTCCAGCTCAGTGTGGTTTGTTTCTGGTGGGTTCGGCTCTAATCTCACGGGCTTCTGTCACACTGCGATGAAAGACAGGCTGTTGGTATTGGCTGTATACTGGGGCTGACTCATGGGCACA
This sequence comes from Thalassoma bifasciatum, assembly GCA_008086565.1. NCBI lineage: Eukaryota > Metazoa > Chordata > Actinopteri > Labriformes > Labridae > Thalassoma > Thalassoma bifasciatum. The sequence continues at coordinate 224,786 of RPOG01000162.1, read as the reverse complement.
GGTGCACCGTGACACGACATGCCAAGTCTCAAAGTGCATTCACATCTTCTGTTACATTTGTCAGAAATACAAACAATAGGAAGTACCACAGTCTCCATACAGGACAAAAACAAAGCTGACTTACAGAGGTTCTACATTCATCCTCAGACAGTAAATAAATACAGCACCAGTTTAAGCTCGCTAAACTTGATTATGCAGCAACTCACCTTTCATTTACAGAATTCAGCTTTAAATCCTCCTTCAACCCTTTAAAAACTGCAGGCTTTTAAAACAAACCACACAGTTTGCTTTGTAGCAGGATTTAACATGTCCTCATGTTCCATAGGCAGGATTATCTTAAAACAACAGCCGTCACAGGAAAAATGTAGGTAAAACCAACATCACAGAACATGTTTGAAATAAAAAACCCTCCTCTCTGAATCATCTGTGATAACCTTCATCAATACTTGAACATACACAATATAGCAGGAACAAGTATACTAACTCTTCTTCATTTTTAAAGGTCTTACAGTTATGTGATGTACAGTATGTCACATATATTTTACAACTCACAAGCTCGTGCAGGACAGGGAAGAAAAAACTGCAGCCACCAAATGTTTTTGTTTTTATTAAATCATTCTGTTTGGAAGTCCCAGTTTGGGTTTATTTGTTTATCCTATCTTGGTAAATGATTAAGATTGGCAGTTGGTTAATCATATAAATAATCTATTAGCAAAGCGTGGGACACACATAATCCAACTAGGTGGGTTTTCACAACCTGCTGCTTCTCAGTGTGAAGCCTCTAATCCTGCCAGACAACTCCTATATCCTCTGTTGGTCAGAGAACAACATGTTTTGATTGCAGCCATTGAACGAAACCCTTCAGAACATACATGAATTTGTGTCAGGGCGGGGGTTAGTCCTCTAACTGCTGGGGTGTGATGGGTAAACAGTTGTATTGGTGGTGGTTGGTGGTCTGCAGTGCTCAGGGGTTTGCTTGGGATCCTCTTCTCTTGGGAGCAGTCCTGAGGAGGAGGGGATTACCTCAATCCTCTCCCTGCTTCACCCCTTCCAGCTCCACACTTCAGATTCAAACAAAAGCTGAGAGGCTGTGGGGCTGTGGGCCTCGGGCCCCTGGCGGGCTGCTAATCCCATTCCAGCTGGACAACAATCCGTCTGGCCGGTGGCCCCTGTGGAGCAGTAAGCCCCCAGTAAGAGGCTTGGAGAAGTCAGACAGCTCATCAAGGATGAGGACTTAATTAGCCTTGCAAAGTCAACCTGGCTAATTGAAAAGATTTGACCGGCCACAGGAGCAGACAAGTGGAAGAGGGCATTTTTTCTGCATTGTTCCAGGTGTTCAGTTGCCAAGCAAAGAAAAATGCCAGGGATGAGGCGTCCCTGCTGCTTCGGTGTTGGCAATGTGAAAAAAGGCCTGCTTGTAAGGTTAATTGGGCTGGACACGGTGCCAAGATAAAGTACGGGGGAACATGTCTTGAAGTGTTTTGCTGGATGTGAGCTTAATCTTTCATGATGGGCTTTATTGACAGGGTGAGGGCAGGAGATCTGGGAGTGATTCTGGATTCTTTTTTATGAACACTTTAAAACAGGCTGAGTGTGGAGGTGAATTTGACAATTTTTTTATTCACACGCATCCATAAACACGAGGCTCTATTTGTCACTTCACCAGTCTACGAGTGTGCCAATAAAATCTCAAGAGTTTGCTGGTGAGATGAATATTTCTGGTAAGTTTGTGTACCCTGGTTGAGCTGATGTCAAAACTCCATCAACACTCAATGGCAGACGAAGCACACACACATACACACACACACACACCTTGTGGAAATAAAACAGAAACTCCCCTGAACCTCCCGTCTCTCTCCACTCTCCATCAACACTCTGTTTAAGCATGCCATTGCCGCTCCGGCATAATGTGTTTAGAAATGTTGCACTCCCTCAGCCTCTCCAACTAATGCATTTTGCTACACGACCCCCATCTCTCTTATCCGTGTGTTTGAATACGCCACTTCTCCCAAAACACGGTGTGTTTAAAGAATGCCACACTCAACCTCTCAGGCTCGATCACTCTAACGTGTTTGAGAGCACAGGCTGCCTCTTTCTTTGTGTAATTTGTTTGACGATGCTCGCCTCTCCGACGCCACTTATACCTAATGTGTTTGAGCATCGACAGAACTGCATTCACACACCAGTGTGCTGATATAACGCACGCATTCATAGATTACTTCTACATTCAGCATCTGACTAATTAAGCTGAAAGCAAAGGAGAAAATATAGTACATTAGGAAGCAGCCAGTTGTGCATCGTCAATCTCAGATTTAGTTAAAGATTACAAGAAGCAAATATTCAAGAGCTGAAATAAAAAAAGAATAGTTAAAATAAAAAAACTCGAATGAAATCCATTCTTCCTCATTGCAAGTTTGTTTGTTTGCTTTTGGGTACAAATTAAAAGAGATAAAAGTAACAATGCTGATATGTGTGCAAAATTCCAAAGTGCTACATATTCCTATGTTGCAGAAATCCCTGAATCTGTCAGTAAACTGCTCAAAATGGTCTTATAACAATAGCTCAAGGTCAAGAGAAACTGTGAAGTCGTAGCATAAGAATCTTCAACCTGGTTCATGACACACTGGTGGGGTGGGCCTCAAACACCAAGGTCTGCCTACAGGTTTTCCCTGAACCAGGCCTCTAGAGAGAAGGGAGTTAGAGTGGAGGGCTTTATAGAGACAGCAGATAAAACTAAGTGTTCAAGACAAAGACTGAAACAAGAGTTTCCTAAGAAAGAAAAAAATATGCAAGACAAATTTTGATTCTTTTTGAGCTGTTAATAGAGTAGATCTTCAGTGAGGGTACCAGAATGATGGTACAAAGTTAGAAAGAAATACCCCAGACAGCAAAGTAGCTGAATCCTGGTTTGTTTGCTGTATAGTTTTGTTTGGACTTTTACAATTCCCAGTTGATAACATTTCTACAGCTTATAACAGCATTTCTCAAAGAATGAGACAGCACATTTGGTTGGGAAGGTGGATGACTGAGTCTCCAGAAAATACTGTTTTCTTCTAATTCTATGATTAAGTTAGTCTATAGTTTGATTGTGCTATGTTCCTGAACTTATTTTTTTTGTGTTAACATCCCACGCAAAATTGCTCGACTGTTATTCTTTTTGAGTTGTATTTTCCACCCACCTACACCCAAACACACAAAAATAGTGCACCTAACTTTTCTCTCTTTATACACACAGCAAAGTGTTCCACTCTGTCTCCTTCCCTTTCTTTTTTTGTATATATCTGATCTTCATCTTGATCACACTTTTACAGAAGCAGCATATTTTTAATGACACCAGAGTAACTCAGCTCACAGCCGGGGAAGTTTCACTCTTTATTCTATTAACGGCAGAAGATTTGCATGTGGATGAGACTTAATGACATAGCTGTGTGCAACTATCCAAAACAAAGAGTGCAACAAGATGTTTGCCACTTATATCTAGAATGTCTGCTGATGTGCTGATCGTACTTAAGTGATTTGATTTAACAGAAATTAATCAACTCAATGTATAATGTCATGGAACAATGTTGATTTTCAAGATTTGAGAAACAGATGGATTGGGTTATGATCACTACACATGTTAAGTCCTTGTCAACGTAACAGCGAAACTGTTCAGTTTTAAATGTAATAAAAACTGTAAAAAATCTTGAGTAAGTTAAACAAGAATGATCTGACTTCTTTTGATTCCTTTTCCGATGGTTGAAATGACTGATCTTGTCTTTTTTTGTAGTTTAACTGTATTTGCTGTAAGCCAAATGTTTTTCTGACTGTGTTGATACATGATGCTTGTGTCTCTATATCTATAAACAAACATGTTTGTAATTAAGTTGTTTACCAGACCACAAATATATTCAAAAGAGCATGACATTATTTACAGACAGCTTATAACCTCTGATCTCAAGTTTAATTCATTTGACATTTTAAAGTCAAAGTAGGAGGTCCAAAGATTTATCTTATTTTTTATGTATTCATCTTTTTGTAATTTTTTTTTGGATGGGTGGGGGTGGGCTCTGAATTTTGCCTTTAATGTTGGAGGCAGATGTAGAGAGACAGGATTTGAGAGAGTTGGGGATGTCACAAAGGGTGTTGGTAAAGAGTTATATGACAAACTGCTGCAACAAAAACTGCTGGTTCAGTTCATAAGGTGCAGGCTGTAAGCGCCAGGCCAAACCTGTGCCCACAGTGCAAAACTGTAAAGTTGAATCTTCCTTTTGCAACAACATTTTCCGCTTTGTTGAGTAAAATGTTTTTTTTAATTAATTCCCTTTTTTGTTTCTGTCTGTCTCTGAAATCCTTCTTTTGATCCACATCTTTGTTTCTCTCTGGCTTCCTGGGAGCAAACGCTGCACTGACCCAGAGCCATGGAAACTGATCACCCACCGCTATGATGCTAATGGACTTCACGGGTGACCATATCGTGCCTGTTGTGGTCAAAGGGGCTGACTTGGGCGCTCTGCACATGGAGCCATCACTCACTGGTGAAGACAGCTGAGAGTAAAAGCTGATTCAACTGAAAACAATTTGATAACTTTTGATCTCTTTCTCTATTAGAGTACAGTATGCGGTCTAACTGTACCATGGCTGCCATCGTTTAGAGTAAGGAAACAGGCTTAGCTTTATTATCCACGTAAATTATCCAAAGAATTAGAGCGTGTCCCATTCTCATGTGCAAATAATCCAGTGACATTTAGTTTGTTATCATCACAGTAATCTTTTGTCTGTTTAATATCAAATGCAATGCTTCTGGAATCAGCTGTAATAACACTGCTGGTGTTTCAAGCAATTAACCTTTTCCACTGTGGAAATGCCTCAGGGGGAGCAGAGGAACTGAAGTGGGAATGAATGTCTGCCATCCGCACGGGGAGGAGAGTAGATGGCACGTTTCAGGGAGGCCCCAAGAACCCTTGGATCTCCTGAGTGAGCAAGTGAGCGTGTGTGTGCGTGTGTGTGTTGAAGGATGGGAGACAAATGCAAAAGGAATCACTCTCCAAAGCGTTGTTTGGAGGCAACACAATGGGGGAGGGGTGGAAAGCAGTGGTTGTGGGGGGGGGAAAGGAGGTAAGATATTAATAAAAACTAAATCAGTCAGGCTTGACATAAACACCCCTTTGTTCTTTAATGTGATGGCAGCAGCCACACAGTCAGTAATGTGATACATCATGCACAGGACCGTTCAAACCCCCCTCATGACGTCCACATATACACATGTTCTCTTTGGCCCTGTCTGAAACTCTCTCACACATATACACACACTTTGAGGCTTAATATCCCCTACCTGGGGCTACCTAATATCCAGGGCTTGATAATAGAGCACTGTGTCTGATTTGTGTCTGCAGGAAGGAGCCATGAAATTACCTTCCTATGCATCAAGGGCCCGTAGCGTAAAGCCGCACCTCAATCACCCAGAGAATAAGGCCTATTGTTACAAGCCAGAGCTTTCGAGAAAGAAAACGATCTGACTTAAAAAAAGAGAGAAGATAAGACTTGATATCCCTGAATAGTATGACTGTAGCTGGGAGTTAGAGCTTTAGAGAAATCCAGGTCAAGCCCCCTCTGTGTCTTTAAAATCTCAGAAACTCTTGAGTGTGTGATTATACATTAACCCTCAAGTGCAGGAGCAGCTCTGTGTTCAGGGATGTTTAAAGAGGGTAAGTTTTCACTCAGTTTCAGTTGGGGTTATCTTGCTTTTGTCTTCTTAGAAGTCATAGTTAAAGGTGGGCTTAGGCTATGAAACTTGGCAAGCACAAACTGTGATTCTCCTGTTGTCAAATTACATAACACAACAGATTCCTGTGGCACTCATTTGCTGGTATCTTGTCTGAGGAGATCTCAAAATTGTGTCACACGGCCGTCTGTCAATACAGAAAACCACAAAAGAAGCAAAATAAATCAAACATTATATTTCTGCAGCTTCTACCTTATTTAAAACCTTTAAAAAGTACAGCTAATGATGTTGCATTTTTTTTACTTACTCTGCAGTTTAGAAGTTATTAAGAATGCAAGCTCACCCAATGAGAGGCACAGCCCATATCACGTGACTGACATGGGCCCAATAGGTGTTAATTCGGAGACTTATCACCCGTCTCATTTCCAATATGGCCACACTGGCCATTTTGGCTTCAAAACTCAGTTTCAGAAATAGACGGTTGACGTCACGGAGACTATGTCCATTTATTATAAAGTATGTTTTGAACTTAATCTATAGCTAAAAACTGATTCAACTTAGGCTAGTTTAGCCAAAATTAATGGTTTTTCATTGTTTTCCTTCAAATTCCCAACATTTATCTCAGTAAGCTAACGCCATTAGCAATAAACTTGAACCTTTTCATTTCTTTTGTGTTCCAAACAGCGCTAACTAAAGAAGTGGTTCAATGGTAGCCATTGCCTATAACTACATTTGTTCTATTTTCCACTAATATAATAAACTACCTAGCATCACTTTCACAGGGGATCCACACCTTTTCTTTTATGTACAATTTAAGTGTGATATAAGTCAGGAAACGGACGACTGTTTACATAAGCTGTGGTTTCAGGGTTCAAGTTTTCAGAACATTGTTTTATGACCCCAATGCTCTTTTTTATTTCCCACAATCTGTGAGCCTTTTTGGTTTCTCAAAAAATTCAGTCGCAGTGAAATTCCATGTATTTATCAGATTTTCACTTTATGCAGAGCTTTTTTCATTTTGTTTTAAGAAACAGCAGTATGACACAAATTAGGCTTCAGCCTCCTACTCTGAGCTTAAAGTCACTGGAGAATAGCCACCCTGTGAATATGGTAAATGGCCTGTTGCAGTGAAACAGCAGTGCTCACTGACCCCAAGTGCCACAGGTAAAAAGAAAAAAAAGGAAGAAGAGAAAAGGTCACAGTTTTCTTTCTGGTTGAAAGGTATCTAATGGCCAGAGGTCAGCAAGTCATGTTTGCGCTGCCTGGAGAGAATAACAATAGAGGAGGGTGGCGATGGACACAGGCAGGCAGGTAGACAGATAATTAGATGGATGGGTTGACAAAGAGCTGGGTCTTATCAGTGAAGAACAACAGGGGAGCAGACAATGTTGGGCTGGATCACCATGTCCTAGTCTCTTTGTTGGATCCACAGAGGCACATGCTCATTAGAAGTTTTGTCCTACATTCAGAGTGTGAAAAAATGGAAAATCTAAACCGGAGAGATTGGAAAACAAAAGAGCGCTATTAGTTTTAGATTGCTCTGGATGTCTCATTGGAACGAGTGTTTGAGTCTACAAGAAAATAGCGACGCACTTATCCTACTTTACTTGAGACCATATACGGAACTTAATATACAGCAACTAGAAACTAAATTATTGAAAGACTCCTCGTACTCTGGGATGAAATATGTGTAATTTTTGGGCCAAAGGAACCAAGCCTGATTCAGGGAGAACATGAAATTCAGCTCAGAGAGGATTTGGCTGATTTTTTGATAGAGTGAAATTATTAAGAAGGACAGGCCATCACTTATTAAATTTCAAAAGAAAGAGGATGAATGAACTAAGAGGTTGATTAAGGTCTTCAGAGCAGATGCTATTCTTGTCTCTTGGAACTTGTAAAAGAACAACTCTTTTCTCCTAAATCTAACAAGGCCAACATTCAGCAGTAAACTTTACTTTCATTTAATTTAATGTAAGATTTTCTTTTCATCTCAGCGATACTGAAATGATGTAATGCTTTACAGATTTGAAGTGGTAGTGGTGAAATAAATGAGTCGATGTGCATTCACTAACAAATGCTGTTTAGTACCTTTTTGCCCTAAATAAAACTCCATTTGATCCAAACATTATTGCCAGTTGTTAGCCATACGGCAGTTTCTGTAATTTATTTTCGATTAGGTCATACATAATTATGCAAAGCTATAAAAGATGTTTTCAGTTTGAGTGTTGAAAAGTGTACCACATGGAAAAACTTGCAAAGCAAATTCATGATGTGAATCGAGGCCCAGATTTTCTTCCTTTCAAGCTTAGATTAATGTTAATTTAATTACCATCGCAGGAACAATAATTACATGAATAATCAATGTCTGTACTTGGGTTGATGAGCTCTGTGGCAGGGACCAGATAGCGCAAAAAGATCGATCAGGAAACTCTGAGTGACAGGCACCCGAGGAGGGTCGATGCTGAATCAGAACTGACATTGACCCAGTTCCCTCCCTGCTTGAGTCCCGTGTTTGCCCAAGTCCATCATCACTGTCATCAATGGTTGGATTCCCCGGGGGCAAAATGTGAGTGAATCGATTCTGGAGAGCACATGCAGAGTATTAATTTTGGAGGCAGTGGACCTCATCCAAAAACCGACATCCATCACAACGCTGCCCGTAATATCAATTCTCCATTCTAGTAGATTAAAGGTCAGCAGATTCTAAGTCAAACATTTGGCATCATTACACACACAGTGATTCTGGGATTTGACTGAAAACAGACATCTTTCTTCAGGGGGGTTGTTGTGTTATAAGAAGTAAGCAGGGATGTCAGGAATAAAACTTTTAATTAGGCTGCTTTTACTCTACATTTTCCCTCTGTTTTACTCATAGGCCAGTCAATCGGATCACATTATTATGTTTCCATAAACTACAACTAAGTAAAAGAACTGATACACTGTGACACATGTGAAGCACCTGAATGATTTTTCAAGGCAATCTACCCCCAAAACAGAAAAACAACACTACAGGCAACTACTTAAAATGGTCTGAAACTACAGCGTACGTTTCCAGCACTCAAAAGTTACGGCAACTCTTTGTTAGTGTATCATTATTAACAAGACTCGGTGCACTGAAGGAATGCTTTAGAGAGAGCTGTAAACGTTCATCAGCAACTATCCCAGCTCTGTTGGGATTCTAATTAGAGCAACCACCCACCTCACTATACATGACCTTTGACATATTGGTCTCAACATTTGGTTAGGGTGCAAAAAAAGCAGATTTGAAATGATGAAGATGCACAATTTTGACATAGTGGTAAGTAATTGAAAAGTGGCTCTGGTATCCTGGAATGTTAAGTGAAGAGATTTTTATTCACGTCAGCAAAAACTTTTAATAATTACCATAAAATGCTTGATGATTTATCATGGTTAACCATCTTGCAATTTCTTACAACGTGGCAATCTCTGTAGAGTTTACCTTCTCTCTGTTTCTCACAGTAATATCCCTCCAACCCAACCTTCCCTCCTCCTTCTCCTCCTCCCAGGGGAGTCACTCTAACAGACAGGACCAATTTTCTGCTAATTGGGCTTCAGGAAATTGCTCTTCGTTTTAATTTACTGTTGGACAGCCATGAAGACATGTGATCCACCCACCACTTTCCTTCACCCCTCCCTCCTTTTCTTCCCCACTGTAGGTGCAGGTGCGAGGATGAGCGAGGAACACCTCAACACTCCTGTGTCTCCCTCCTTCCCTCTCTTTTTTCCTCTCTCCCTCTTGAAAATGAAATGCAAAAGCAGCACATGGAGTGAAAGGTTAACTGACCATGGCAACAAGATGCATTAAATATAACAGTTAAATATAACAGTCTGTGTTTAAAGGCCAGGAAAGCACACAAAGGGGCCCAGGAATTTAACGTTTTTGAAGAGAAAAGTGAGCATGAAGGGGAAAATAATCAGTGCAGTGTGGGTATTTTCCCAAACAGAGGCTGTCACAATATTATCAAAGCCATCAGGGTGTGTTGGAACATCCTATCCAAACAGGAACTGTATTCATTGGACAGAGTATTAACCTTTGCTATCAGGCGACGACAGGCTGAGCTGTGAGATCACCCAGATCAGATGACGATATCTGCCAGAGCGTCGTCTGGAGGATTGTACAGATAAGATTAATTGCTGTATAGTAGGAAAACGAACACAATAATCGTAACATTAGTAACACAGATCACTCTGTTAGCAATTACTGAACAAATATCAGAGGAAATCTACACCACACTCTAGTTTCTAGACTGAGATAGTGATAGACCGATGAGGCAGGTGTTCACTCCTGCGAGGTCACTACAGGAGCAAAGAACAGCATTCAGAGTCAGCCTCTTGTAGCATATGCAATTCAAAAATGATGAAGACAGTTTTGAAATAAATATGATCTGAAAGTGGAAGATTTTATAGGCTCAAGCAAAATCTTAAAAAATGTTTTACGACACATACACAGCTTTTGAGCTTAAAAGAAAACATGAGGTGTTGCATCTTGTCTTTGTCTCTAGACATATACAACAATTGTTATAGTTTAAGTATAAGACGACAGCAATAAAATGGTAACCAGTTTCTAACCAGTAACGCCCTTTAAAACTTTATCCAAATGTCAAAGTGTAACATTTGGATAAATTCAAACTGTATTCACACTAATCTGTCAAGGATGACAGTTTTTCTTTTCCCCTTGTCATTCTTAATGTATTTCCTGGGGTCTGCCATGTTCAATATCACCGACAGCATTTCCACGTCTCTCCCCTGCTGATTACGGTTATCTCAAAAGCAATATTTTTCCTCAGCTTCAGCTTCTGTCTTGAGCAACTTTTTGGCAGTGGTTTCTATCCACTTTAAATCATTTGAGTCTGTATTGGTTTTCTTTCTTTTTCAGTTTCAACCTCTTCATAAGGGGTGACTTTTTAAAATTGGAAAAAGCAGCCCCTTTTGACCCCTTCATAATGGGTTACTATTCAAAATTTTGGACAATAGCCTGTTTATGATTAATGTAATCCTCAATCACTATTTTATTGTAATCACAAGTCTTATTTATTTATTTATTATTATTAATAACAAAGCATTGTACTTTCCACTATAGAGAAATTTCTCAGATGATCTTTGATAAGTTACATTTTTCATTTAAAGCGTTTTAACATTTCCAGTGGTTTTTACTTTTAAATTGCTTTTTCGCAACCCTGTTTAACTTTTGAAGCACATCACATCGCAGTGCTTTTTTGCAGAACTTTTTCTAAGCATAATGTCTAAAACAACTAAGTTTAAGAGGACCTATGGCCAGTTTTGCTAACATAGCCAACCTGCTGGAAGAGCACTGAGCAAGAAAAATCTTGCGGTCCTCAAAGAGCAACTGAATAAAACCCAGACCATCATAACAAAGCACGGGAAATGCATTCTGTCCTTAGATTCAGCTGTTGACATGCAAGACCAGCAGATTCAAGCGCCAAAACCATTGTGCAGCACTGACTGATAGCGACAACAAGCTGATTGCTAAGACAGATTTGTCGGGTCAGAGCTGCAGAAACAGTTCTATTGTTATTAATGGTCTACCCAAATCCATAGAGAATTTCCAGCCTTCGGCCTACGTTCTTTTAGAGCTTCTGATTGAACTTCTTGGAGACCAGGTTCTGCATTCCCAGCTGTACCAGGCACATAGATCACATGTGTTTAACTCCCCTGCTGGGCTCGAGGCCTCGGCCTGAATCATGTGGCACCACCATTAGTAAAGAAATAAAAACAGTGTTTCAAAATGATATACTCTGTTTTTACTTCACATCTGTTTTGGTATACTCAACTTCCCTAAATTGAAAATTTGAGGGTAAATTTAGATTCTGAATTTTTTTGTTCTTGTTTTTACTTTGTAAATAAACATAATTTCCAATCAGCCTTAGACTTTTGCAAAACAATTTTGAGTCAAGAGACATGCATTTCCTACCTGTGTTTGGTTCCCTCTGTACTAAAACTGAGAGCTTCTAGCTGTGTTGACACATTTTCATCATGTCCTATATAAACAGAAGATACATTCCCATTCCATTGACATGAGACTATTTATTTTAACAAATAAAGTGTCAAACTCCCTGCTGATGGGAGTCATATCCATTTTGACTCATAGTGCCTCTGCAGCGGATACAATCCAAACTGTCTGCAGAAGTCGAGGAGAAAAACCTTGTCTCTGTAAAGCACTTAAATGAAACTTCCACTCCTGTCGTGTTTTCTTCTCTGCTTATTTAGTTTCTCTGTCAGCATCTATCATGTTGAGCTCTACCTATTGTTTCTGTGTTTTGTGCCAACATAAGCAAAGTTGAAAACATTGGTTGGAAAACAGCAAGACCCACCACTTTCCTGACAATCTATAAACTTTGAGAAGAATGTAACTTTGGATTGGTTTTAGCGGTTCAATTTAGACCGTATTTGAAACAGAGCAACTATTACATTTTGAGAAAATCACTCCACAAAACTATCTCAGTATGGCTGTTTGTCATCAGACTGATAGATTTGCAATTACTAGGGCTGTCTGTGTTTGCCTGCAGGGTTTTTGGTACTTGTACAGAATGTGGCAGGAAATGTTCTTAAGACATTATTCAGAGCAGAAACACTCAAATATGAGGAGACAAACTTTAATGAGTGTGCTGATGCACAAAACTACACTCATTCACTTACACACACTCCTCAGCCCTTTCTACAAACACACACGTGTTGCAGAGTGCCTGAATCCACCCTTGGTTGACATTCAAACCAACACATTCACATTCCCTAAGGGCCCGCTCTGACCCTCACGCAGGGTTCATCTGCATCGACCAATCAATACGCGCGCATGTTTTAACGCACAATCCCTACATTGCTGCCTATCAATACTGACATGTTACCTCGGCCAAACATCCATCAAGCAGTCTGACATGTTTTGGAGCCAAAGCGCAGCCATCCATCAGGGCCGGACTTTTATAAACCTAACGACCCGATATGAATCGATAAGTCATGTTTTCAAACATTTCTCCTGAGTCAATATGCAAAGCTCTGACCTCCATTCAAGGACCTCTTAAACAATCATAACAAAGACTCACCTGGGCAAAGCAATGGCTTTTCTGCTACTGATGTAATTGCAACATGGGAAGCCAGTGTAAATACGGAGGATACGAGGGTGGGGGTGATTGTGCTCATTGATCCTTTCTCTGCAGGGACTGGTGGGGTAACAGAGCCTTTGCTAAGCAGTCAGGATTGATAGATCTGCAGTATTTGGTGGACCCTTTTGTCCTCTTCCATTTAAGATGGGTGTTAAGTGACCTGTGTGACCTTATCTGTCTCCAAACATCCATAAAACTCATGAAAACCTGAAGTTTTCAGGATGACCAACATACGTGAACATAATTTCACCCGGGCTTTTTCCTTCCAGCTTGTTTAACATATCTGTGATGTCAGTGCAGATGCAATTGTGAAAACGAAGCAGGAAAACCAACCCCAAGAGAGCAGGTAGGGATGATGACACCAGTGTCATGCAACCTGGAAGAGTGTCATGAAGCAGGATGAGTACAGTTCACAAGTTAAGAGGAAATGATGTGTGCTGATTCCTCTAATCCATAAACCTGACTCATTCCTCCTAGGATGAGTAAAAAAACAGCTTGTTGAGAAGGTTCTGAAAACTTCCAGAAAATTTCTTTACTGTGAAAACTAAAACCTAAGAAAGTTTTACTCTTATTTGTAGTGAAAAATATGTTATTAGAGTTAATATGAGTTAGATTTATCTGACAAGTCCATAAAAATGTTTTATTTCAAGATAATCAGGGATGAATATGACATTTGAATTTCTTGTTAAAAGAAAAAAAAATAGTCAATGGGGTTGGAACAATGTGCTTACCAGGTTTCTTAAAATAAAAATAATGTCTAAGTACTAGAAAATAAATAAGATATGTTTTGTACCCATCAGGATCGTGTGGCTTATTTAGTCTAGAGGATTTTTTTTTTGCTGCAAATAAGACATAAACATGAGTAGAGAAGGAGTGAAAGATCATAGATACCCCTTTCTTTTTCTAAAAACTTACATCCCCTCTAAACTTATTACATCCACCCTGCTGCCTGATGTCTGCTTGACAACTTAGCACCTTCAACTTACTTTCACACTTTCCAAACTTCCTAACTGGCCTCAGCCTCCACGCACAGCGGAGCTCATTCACCCGAATCCTCTGCAGGCAGAAAGGAAACAAGTAACCCTGTGAAACCTGTCTCCACCAAATCCTCAAAATCTTATCGGCTTGAACTCTTGACTTTCCAACCGCACGTACATTTTTCAAGCACTGGCCTAACAGTTGCATTTGCAACTGCTCCTCAGTAAAATTGAGGAACTTTCCCCCAAAGCAAACAGGGGTTTCAGTTGTGACTGAATCGTCATCCATCATGTAGAGAGGTATGTGTCCCTCGAGGGGCTGTTGTAATAAAGTGGACCTATCAGTGAGGGTGGAGCAGGCTTATTACTGTCTGTGTGGCCTCATAGTGCTTTACACACACTGTAAAAGCTCCTGCTGCTGCTGCTCACTGTGCAAAAACACCACTGGATAAAACAGATTTAGACACAGTGGGAGGCAAAGCCAAGGGTTAGAAAAACGTATGTTTGATAATGATAACAGTTGGTGCTGACAATTTAAATGGTGCATTAAAGTTCATGGTACCACATTTAATATTTAAAGAATCATTAATTATGTAAGAAACAATGAGTTACATAGACAGCCTTTTAACTTTGAATGCTTGGGCCAGAATTACTTCACTTTGTTCTCATTTTGTTTTTATGTCAGAGGATTAATTAACTGGTAGGACAATGGGTGAACTCATTCTGCAACCAAATGGAAATAAAACAATGCTCCCTGCGCCATAGAGACTATAGCTGAAAAACAGCACAGAAACACCAATCAAAGATGCACTGCAGACTGCAAAAATATTTAAGACTTTTTGTTTCCACAAAAGAAGGGATCTCTGCAAACTCTGAGCTGTTACAACAGAGTGAAAAAGTCTGAGGCCTCATTTCTGCTGCATCAATCTTTCAAGTACTTCACAAGTGAGCCAAAGGTGAAGTCAAATAACTGAATTATTTGAATGACTGTTAACACCCTAAAAGCCGGAAGCCCTGGGACACTCTGGAGTAAATCATGACTCGCACACTGCACCTGAATATAGCTTGTGAGAGCTCGGTGAGTTTAATGGTGTGGTGGGTCATCTGCTCTATGTTCAAACACCCGCAGGGTATGAGAAGAGCGTGAGGCTCGCTCAGAGAGGTGCGATATGTACAGCTTCATATTCCACCTGGGTGGCGAGTAGTAAAACATACAGTGAGAGATCAGTGGGAAGGAATGTCATGGATTTATGTACGTCAGGTATCACCTGTCAAAGAGCGGGGATGATATACAGGCTGGGATCTATAATGAAGAGGCCAGGGCTTGTAAATGAGCTTTCCATGTTTGTGGCTTATGGCTCTTTTCCCCTCTTACACACACCTGTTTTACCTTTCACTCTATATCCGAGTGTGTTGTTCAGGTCTTCAGAAGTGAGATTTTGAACCCCTGGACCCTTGGAGCAAACCAACAGTTATACCAAAGCTTTACAGTGAGATTTTACTCAATAACACACATTTTGTGCAGCTTCCTCTGGATATTGTCTTCTTCATAGCAACAAATCCTTCGTCTGATACTCCTTGAATAACAATAATAATAATTAAAAAAAAAAAAAAAAAACACTTAATATGAACTGAGAATTTGTAAGCTTCTTCCAACTAATTTTATGAGAGCATGGCTGTAATCAAGAAGGAGCAGGAAGCCTAATTTAACACACTACATGATTCATCAAATCTTCACAGACTTATAGACCAAGCACTTGGTGATAACCAAAGGTAGATAGCGCCCGATTTTCTCATCTGATATTGTAGTGTGTGGTGTGCACTTTGGGGCAAGCCTTGGACGGCCTATGAAAAAAAAAAGTAATCTCACCTGAGAAAATCTGCTAGGTAGGTTTTCATGGAGCCACTATAACTGGTAAGATATTTGAATCATGATAAGCCCAGTGTCTGTCAAACACAAAGGCATAAATATTTCAGTTAATTATGACAAGGTTATCATTGTAGGCAGAGTTTCTAAGAAGTACTGGCTGAGCAAATTCATGAAAGAATGTGTCATTGGAAGGCTGTGAAACCCTGTACAGATTTATGATTCTGACATTTAAAACAATTAGCTCACTCAAGTTTAGCTCTCTGAAGTTTCGTAATTTCAAAAAGTGCGGCGCCCCCTAGAAACATCCTGCTCTGACATATCTGCACCAAGATTTATATCCAGTGCCATATTTCAAAAGCAGTCACAGAGTATTATCAAAGTGTTTTAAAAATTATTTCAGCATCCAGTTGTTTTATCTGTTGAAAGGGTGTTTTTCTCTATGTTAGCAGAAACATTGTAACTTTAAAAAGTCCTGAGCTTGAGTTATTTATCCCTAAGGCCTCTCCAGTCGAGGCAAGGATCGTGAATTCTCAGACCCAGTCAGAGTGAACTATTTCAGGTCATATTTTGATGGACTGCTCCTTTCCCCTTGCATCATCAACTACAGCATCTTATCCTTCAAAATGCTACAGCTCCACCTTGATACCCATCACCTGTCACTGTCTGACCCAGGTAATGCACTTAAGGTAGGCTGTGGAGCCTTGAGGGTGTTCATGTGTTTTAAGTATCCTCAGTCAAAACTTCTTAAAATATCAATGGGTTCCCCTGAGGCTGGGTACACGGCCAACCTTTGACCCCAAAGGTCAGGTGACTAATTAGCAAACACCTCTGCGAGGCTGTGGAATGCTCTGCGCTGAGGGCGGGGAAAAACAGGAGTGGGATGTTTCAATTCCCTTCTCAGGGACTGTAAACACTCACAGGAAGATACTTGGAAGCAGCTGATCATTAATTGTGGTCAGTCACTCCACGTGTGTAATACGGCAGTGGCACCGGTGGAAAATGATAGACAGGAAATAGGAGATGGTTTGGTAACAGAGCAAGTTGAGGTTATGTTTACAGGAGACATTTAGCCTAACATCATCAACGTAAATAAAAACTTACTGTACATACAGTATGAGGTCATGCACTAACTCCAGCCTCAACTTAAGAAAAAGGAACCCTTTGTTTCCTAACAGTCTGCACAAGTTGCCAGAGGGTTACATTATAATTTCAAGTGTTTAGATGGAAGCTATGAGCCAGTTTCTGATGACATATAATGGTCTGTGTCCTACAGCAGTTTATTGGCTTTTCAAGGGCGTAATGACAGTCAATGGCCATGCATTACATTTCAGACCGTGGCCCCATTAAGCGCAAAGGGGTCTTTCATCTTCTACGTTCCTGCTAGTAGCCAATGGAGGATCCTGTGTCATTGTCAAAACTGTGTCCCCACAGTGTAGGAATCAACTCCAGGCCACCTTGACACAGAATTCAACATGATTGATGGTAATTGCCTTCTGTGAAACGCTGCGGCCACTAAAGACTTTATTTTTCACCCCGCCTTGCATAAAGAGCAGCTATAATACTTTACCTGATCTATATGAGGAAATTGCAGGCATCAGATCAAACCCTCGACACATTCAGCTCCAGCTCCAAGCGGCTTAATTATGCTGATGACATGTTGCTGTTCATTGACCCATTTGGACATGGTGACTGTGGTTGAGCATGGCCAGATTTAGAAGGGATAAAAAGTCTATTGTATGTGTGAAAGAGGATGAACCGGTAAAAAATATACAGAAAGGCATTTGAAACTGAAACCAGATGTGTGCGTGAGTGCACTTTTTTGGACAGTGTGAGTGCAAATTGAGTGCTTGTTTCAGGACTGCAGCCATGCCATTTCTTGAACTGTGATTTTTAAGACTTGGTGGTTTTCCGAAGAAGTATGTTTGGTACAATTAAAGGAGAAAATAAAACGAGTAGCACAGTAGTTTAAGAAACTTGTAAGACATGCATTGAGGTTTTGATGTGATTTGGAAAAGGAAAGGTACTGGTGTTACAAAGCCACACATCCAAAAATGCTCTCTTGACTCAGCGAAACAGACCGAAGAAAAAGAAGAGGATGTGTCAAAACTTGTTATCCTGAACTCCAATCATAGAATGGGAACAAACCTCATCCACAGGAGACTCATTCAGAACAATTCTTATACCCAAATGACTTCTCCTGTCAAGGAGGGATACAAAGCTGAGTGACAGGAAATATCTCCTCTATAGCTCAGAAGCTGAGACTCCACCACAGCTTCACAAATGTCCCTTTTCCTTCCACCTTGAATATTTCCAGACACACCAAATAAAATTGTTCCAGGTGCACCAATGAAACCCACGGGCTGATTTCCTAAAAGAGAAGCCAAGAGCTGTTAAATGTCGAGGCGTGAATTCAGCCAGGATTTGTAATAGCTTGAAGCACTGGCCAGTGGCCCCTGTGAAAGCTGCTTGCCCTCTTTCTCACAAAAGCTTGTGGTGTTATAATGTCAGGTGTCTGTTAACTATTATTGCACATGGTGGATTAATTCAATGACATAAAATATGGCGGATATGAGGAAACGACTTGGGACACATTATTATACAGATATTGCTCTGAAATGAAACTTAGTTTTTGTGACGACATTTGGTGGTGAGAATAACTTTAATGTTTCTTCAAAGCACTAGTGAGAAAATGGTTTGTGTACAAGCTGTACATTTAATCTCTTGGCTCTTTTGTCATGTACGTGAATGAATAGATCTTTTAAACAAGACAATCTTTTCTTTACCAGTCAAACACATCACTCATTGAGCATCTTGGCAGAGGAAAATATGAAATAAGGCTGTTTTTTGCAAATAATCTTGGCGCCAACTCTGCGCCTGTGGCTTCAGGCATTACAATGGCCCTATAGAAAAGGCAAATCTTCAAGCTGATGGTCTTGTTTGCTTTTAATTGTCATGAAAGGGCTTAAGTATTCATTTCTGTGTGCTTCATAACCGGCACAAAACTCCTCTAGTAGCTTTGAGGTGATTTGGTTGAAAAAGAAAACAAGGGACTTCAGCACAATCCTGAGAAAACAACTACAGTCATATAAATTTTTTAAAAAGGAAAACCCGATGAGAACTTACTGTTTAATACTTCAGTATTTTTGCTAAACAGTGACTTAAAACTGCAACTCTCTGAATTTCTGTTGTTTGACACTGTATTCTTGTTCATATCATTTTTCATTTACATAAAAAATAGAGGTGCCTCTTTTTAAACATAAGGTCTCTGTGAAGTGTTGACAATATTTAAACATGGATGTCACACTTCATCATCCTCCATTTTTAAAAGATAAACTAAATAACCTCCTCATAGTATTGTGCTAGTGGCACGCTTTATAGCCTAGTTATGTGCAGAGCCAAACTAGCTATTAAAGTGATTGTATCAAAATTTCCTGAGATTGATACAGTTCAAATTCAGGTAAATACTAATGGCTATGGAAAGTTCAATGACTCCTCAATGTGTCTGTTCCCCGTCTACTCTGCTAATTCAGGTGCCTGCATTGATCTCCAGAAGCATCAATCATCACATGAAATTCCCTCCTTTTTAACAAGCAACCAATTAAATCTAAATTTCACAGAAACATTAACATATGCGCATACATTAGCATGATAAGAACTAACTGCTACGACAGACGGCATTATGGGTGAACTTAAATTGACATCTCTCATTTTCTTGTTTCATCCATCTGCCATCTGTTATAGTGAAGAACACAGGCTTTAAGACCTATACTGCAGCAAGTCACTAGGGGGAGCTCTGAAAGTTTCTACTTCACTTCAGGACAGTTCTTATGCCGTCCAAGTTTTAAACAGTCTATGATGTCAGCTGATCTCACGGGGGGCGCCATGGCAAGACCTACCAATTTAGGAGCACTAGCAAGGTGGGATGGGGTTTTTTTCGTTCCATATGAGACCTTCTCAAAAGTAGACTGTCTAAAACTATGTGACATTTTTTAATATTGTTAGGTTTCATGTTGTATTTTCTGGTGTGTTTATTTCAATGTTCACTTTATAATATTTCCAAGTTTCATTCCAATGTCCTGGTGATTTAAATTTTGCAGTTGGCTCGGCCCTTGATGCAAGATTCCAACATAGATTAGTCAAAACACAAGCTTTTGATATATGAGAAACCTCTGTTTTCCACAGACTTGTACACAGTAAACGAGTTCAGTGATATCATTGAACCATTCAGTAGCAGCCGTGCAAGAGACTACAAAGAATTCGGTGAGCAGAGCAGGACAGGACTCATTACAAACCAACAGGACACAACAACTCTCTACAGTTCCTTCCCCTATCTAGATTCTTTCAAGCATTAACAAACTCCAGGTCTGAGTGAGTGGAGCATCAGTGCCAGTGAGCTGAAACCTGAGCAGAGGAAAAAGGGCACCTCTGCGTATGGAAAGGTTTAGGTGAGCAGTAAACTCCCCCTTACGGAACTGATGAGAAACACCTGGATGTCTGAGCGACGACGTCAGCCAGACGAATCAAAGCTAGAGAGGAAGATTGAAAGTGAGGCGGCACAAATCAAAACCTCTGATCAAACGGGCTGGGGATACGGAAAATGTTCACGAATGGTTGGACGGCGGGTGCTGGAACAAAACCTGAGACAGACCATCAAAGACACTTAAAAAAACAAATATGAATAATGCGTATTCACAAATTAATCACATGATTCACAGCAAAAATTGTACAAACAACTAGAAATATTTATAATGACCATGATCCAAGCTGTAATCCATAGAGAACTTAATATTTACAAGTGTGACTGCATGCAATACACTTTGAGACATTAAAGGAATCAAAGCCCAAACAAAATCAAAGCACTTTGAAATGAAATCTACACTCTGCTTGTGTCATTTCATCCACGAGAGAAGTTACAAATGACACTCTCTTTCTCTTTGTCTGTTCCTTATTTGTACTATAAATTATTTAAATTAGCAACTGGGTTCTTCATTGCTTTGGCTGCACAGTGTTTCACTAAAGTCATTAGAGATGTGTCTGTACGAAATAATCAAAAGAGGTCAGAACTTGTCTAATCCTTTGCTAGTTTCCAGTCATTCCACCACGTTGAAGGAAACATGTTGGATAAAACCAAGAATTCAAAGTTCAACGGACAATTTGAGCTAGCTGCTCTGAGTTGCTTGCTATTTTGGAAAGTGTAACCATATACTTCTTAATTTATTCCCCCTTCATGAAACCCAATTACACTCCAACCAAGAAGGACCATTATGGATGTTGTACATCAATTGTAGATAATTATATTCAGGATAATCGCAGGGGTTCCATGTTTTAATTTCCTCTTTGTAGGGAAGATGTGGGTGTTGGCAAATAATAGGTGAACGGAAATGAAACACAAATGCCTCTGACTGTGGGTTCAAGATTTGTTATGTGCTGAAGTAGTCACTGAATGAAAAGTGCCTTTTGTTGAAAACAGACTTCAAAGTTTCAACCATTTCTTTTCCTTTAAACACAGCTTTCCCCCAACTGTGCTACATTAGTAAATCAACTGGGTGTCTGTGAGCGCGTGTTGGCTTCAGCACTAATAGGTCTGTCAGCTGAGATGCTGCTGAGAGCTGTTGTCATAGCCCTATGTCCAAACTGGCAGCTTTCACTTTCCACTTACTGTCCCTGGAGAGAGTTTGACCCGAGTGGAGTTACCACAATGTGGGCTCACGCTGCCTGGTTGGTTATCCAACCCTGCATGCACACACACACACACATACACATACACATACACTCAGGCTCTCTTACACTCAAAGTCCATATAAGTAAGATGACACACTTTTAAGAGTATGCTACTTAAACCTTCGTTGAGGGTGTATTCATTAGTAAGAACTATTACAGGGCTGTGTTAAGTACCTCAGTCTGATTGGTCATTACATAGCAACACATGATAGCAGTGGTCTGTTATTTCTTGATAGTAGACAGTTACTGAGATGACCGTTCAAGAGCAGGTGTCACAAATTGTAAGACAAATAACTAACAACAGACAGAAAGAATAGACATAGAAAAGTGTAAACAAATTGGTCCTCAACTGCTTTTAAAAAAGTGGAGGACAACTCTAAAGTTCAGTTGCGTTAGTTAATCTAAATGGTTTATGAACCTGAGAATGGGTGTGTATTTAAAACTTGTAGGTGATTTTTCAGGCACTTCGCAGCAGCATGTTGGAACACATGTTCAAATAGTTTTGCTGCAGCAGATAAATAAAGAACCTCAATGATCCAACCAAGATGAAACAGAAACATAAACAATCACCTCAAGCTCAGCCAAGGACACAACAGGTCAGAGTTGTGCAACACATCTTGAATGATATTACGACAGACATCAAACCATTTACATGCTGATCCAGAATAGCAGCCTTGCCCATTTAGTTAACACAATTTTGCAGCACAGGTTTAACAGAAAGAGACAAAAACTTTTCAGCATGGTTGGCACAGGATCAAAGACAAAATTAGTTTTGTCTGGATTCAGCTGGATAAAATGATCTTTCATTCAAACCTTTTCACAATTCAAACAGCCAAGTAAAACAGATAATGCTCAGACATTTTGAGGCAAATGAACAGCTAAATGTAGCTTAGATACTGAAGTTGGGAAAGATCAACATAACAGTTCTTATGCGACACCCCAGTTAGAGCAAAAACTGAACAAGCAGAGGACCCAGAGAGGAACCCTGAGGGACACCACAAGGCAAGTCTAGACCAAAGCACACCCTCAATGTTAACCTACAGGACTCTCTGTTGAAAACTAATCAACTTCTTCATTTCACTTGTCAATATCATTGCCCCCTAAAGACTAATCAAAGTCATGATACAGTAAGAATTACTGATATTGACTTTTTCAGATGTCCACGGACTAATCAAGTCCATGTGTGTCACAACTTCCAGCTCTCAGCTGCTGCAAACACAAGGACACATTTCCTTTTCATTGTATTTGAAAATTCCCCCTAACTAAATGAAATTATGCTCATATGACTGCCAAAAAAAAAAGCTAGTTTTGAAAACAGGCCCTTACAGACTTGTTAAAACAGAAGCAATACAACCGAGTATGGAGCTGTGTAAAAAGGGAAGATAATATTGTTGAATAGCTTGTTTTACTGAACTGGAACATTGATAAGTTGAGCAGGAAAGAGAACTTGCCTTCTATTTAGCTTTACTAAACAGTTGAAAATGAAGTTTTGATCAATGAATTTATGTTTTTGAAGGGCTGTAATAATCTATTAGAATGAGTTTGAATGATTTTGATGGAAGGAATATTATAATTTATCGAGTTGATGTTTTTCCAGTATCCCGTGAGAGGGAATTACAGTGTCTGGATTAAAAAAAAAACATTTTACGTTCAAGAGCGTGTAGATTTGTAAACATTAAAGAATCAAGTTTCAGGAAAATGTCATTCAGGTTAAAATTAGAGTCATATTCTTAGAAACTCTAGGTTATCTCTTGATACTTTCTCATAGATCCCAGTTTCCCCAGAAAATGCCAAAACAACAATGGCTCTTCCTGCCCAAGGTCAGGCTTTGACGTACAACACGGTACCAAATAAAACGAGACACAAGAAAATTCTCCTTACACATGCAAATTTAAGGTCATGTACTCTCTGTAGTGCACACGCAGCTTATGAAAAACTCCCACTGTGCTCACAGATGAAGCCAAGTACACAACAGAGCGGGAGGACAGAGACCTCAGCTGAGGTCTGACAGGAAAACAGCGTGCCAGCCTGTTAGCCATTCAGCAGACCTCTCACAATAAAAACAGCCTCGTGTTATTCCAACCAGAGGGGCCCTGTGTTGGCTATATCGTCTGTTTCTGCAGCTAGACCTGTTTTGTCTTTGGTTGATTTTACAGTAACTACTGCTGTCTGTGGTCTACAATAACCACACCACCATGCTTTCGTTGGACATGAATGAAAGCAGTGACCTCACTTCTTTCAACCAGACCACCCTTAAGTGAAAGCTTTGAAAGGAAATCAAAGTGTCAGAGTTTGAGGCCATGGAGGAATCAAACCCTCCCATCAGGGGCTTGTTTCAAGATTTCTCATATTGACAGAGTTCTTTCATTGAGGCAGATGCAGACAATTGGTGCACTTACGTTTGGAAGTGAGCCTGAAAATTCAGCAGAGTGCTGTCAAAACTTTAAATAAGGCCTGCAAAGTGATACAAACACAAAAACGTGCAAAAAATGTACACAAAAAGCCTGAAACTAAACCCAAAGCACACACATCTAAGAACACCAGAAATGGTGACACGGTACATAAGTCCAAGTGACCTCAACCTACATTATCTCATGTTTTTTACCTTAACCAGCACTTTTATGAACATGTTCATTTATTAAAAATGTAATCCTTTTCCTGCTCCAGCCTTTGAAATAAAAGTGCATTGGAATCAAAATGGAGTTCATCCATCTCTGTCTCAGGAGCTCTTATTAATAAATACAGCCAGGCTGTGGTTGGGAGAGGGTGTTGCACCACAGTGAATGTGCACGAAGAAGATAAACTGTGCGAGCAAATGTCGTTCTTGTAGTGCTGCTTGTGCTGCAAGTAGCTTTGTCGTGTTTGCAGCAGAGGACAAGTAGAAGGCACCCGGATCCAAATGACTCCCTCTGTGTGCATGGGTGCTGGCTCAGCAGGCTTTGACTCTGCTTCATTCAGCTCCCTGATTGCATTGCCTCCTGTCCACCAAGCCATTGATTCTCCGAGCCCAAGCCAAGCACTTTTCTGTTTTGCTTTGATCTCCTCTCGATACTTACAACCAAAGCTGTGTCTGTACCGGCATTGTTACCTGCATTAGTGCAGAGGTCAACGGGTTTGAAAGGGGACAGCTCAAGTCTGGAGGAAGATGCATGGCAGTCGGCTTAGTGAAGCTGACATTATGACTTACACCTTGCTGCTCTTGTAAAACAGAACAACCCCATAGGTCAGAAGGTGCTGTTTCATCATTCTGCTTAAGAGGTCCATCACTTTGACTTAAGTTCAATTATTGGTATTTGAAGTCTTAAGAGGAAACACTTTGTGGGAGGTTCACAGAGGTTAGAGGTAAAAGACATAAAGCTTGTATTCTTTAGACCAAACCTCCTGTCCTGGCTGATGGAATATCACTTTCACTGCCTCATAACTTTCATTTCTAGCACTGAATCAGAGTCACACTGAGTGAACCTGCTGTGAAAGTGATATAGGCTTAAAAGTCGGTCTTTCCAGGCAGGTGAAACATAGAGGGCACATTGTTTTTGTCATAGCATTTTACCTCAACGCTTTGATAATAATCTCTCCAACTGTACAATGAGGACGTTTCAGAGCTGTAATATGTCCCCTCTATGACATGGTGAGATTTGATCCAGACTCTTCACCACAGTTTCAGTACGAGCACTCAAAACCTGGCACTGTCCCGTCAGTCAAGCTCAGCTACCAGGGAGGTTTCATAATGGAGGAAACATGAAACCGGACGCAGAGGTGGGAACTTTTGCAGACATAAAAAGTCTCAGAAAACATGTAAGAATGCAGGTGAGGGCCTTTGAAGAATAAAAGCTGAAGGACGAGGACTGATAACAAAGCTGACAAAAGACCTTTTTTAAAAAAGTCAAAGTGTTCAAATTCTTTAAGAGCTGTGCATCTGGGGATAGATGGGCTCTTTGCAGGAGCAGAAAAAAATGCCTAAAAAATTCATTTCTTACAGTTAATTCAACCACTGCTCAGTAGTATTACCTGATAAAAGAAAAACAAAATCTGAATTCTGGAATAAGGTTTTGAATATGTAGCCTCTTCAAATGATCATCTCTTTAAACAGTAAAATTTTCAGTCCCTGCCTCCGTTCTCTTCTTGTCATAATTACTCTGCACTCAAACTTTTAGTCCCACCTCCATCCGAGCCTCCACCTGCAGACTACAAGTTGTTCCAGAGGTTATAAGTAATGACCTAAGCATTTTTTATTTTTGTATGTAAATTAAATCTGCAAGAAAGATGAGGTCGCAGCCTAGATGCCGATGGCAAAGAACACACTGCTGCTAGGATAAAAGTTTTTTACTGAAACAACAACAGTAGGTACAGAGCCTCGAAGGTGACATGGGCAGAAAAAACAAAAACAGAAACAAAAACATGTGTTTCTGGCTAAGTGGGGCTAAAACTGTTGTCATCAGGTCAAAATACTCAGCAAAAACATCATGAAAAAACATCCTAATAAAATCCAGATCCTGATACTGCCATAGAAATCGTAACATATTTTCCCATATGGGCCTCTAACAGAGAACAACTTCTTTGAGAAAAAGCAGAGTTTGCTGATGTTACCGAACACTTATCATTAACAGCAATAGTATGTTTGATGACACAAAATATTTAAAAATAGAGCATTTGTGTGTTACCGTCAGGATTAATGAATATGTCAACAAGAGCTGTTGCACCATGGTCACTTTGCAAAAGCTTTTTCTTTTTTTCTTTTTCTTTATTTTTATTTTAGGTTTAGCCTCCATTATAAGGTCAACAGCTTTGCATGTACATAAAATCTATCAGAATGTCACCTAAAATGGATTTTGAAAAATTGCAGCTTTTTCTCCATACCATTTTGTCAAACCACTGTCACTAGAAAAATACAGGGCATCAAAAATACAGAGAGAGTAAGACAGTAAGAAGGTGAAACTGAGTGCAGACAGACAGACAGAAGACTTCCTCTTAATGAATTCACTCTTACACGCCCGGCACTTTAATGAAAATCAATACTGTAATTTTCTACTTAGATAACCCAATCCCTCCAAACTGATTCTCTCATTTCCTCTCAGTACATCTTCGATTATTCAATCAAGGATCCGACCCCTGCAGACTCTCGGTTACCGAGATTACAGTTTTAAAACCAGTCAACTCCAACCCCCTGGGTCAGCCTTCCTCAGGGTTCATGGTGAATTCATCTGCCCTCATCAAACGCTCAAATTCATGGACTGTTTGTTGTACAACCCCTCTCATGAAGACATACCTCTTTCTACGACTCAATCAATGAAGACCCTTAAACCAATGGGCCAATCGATATGATCACAGGGCTGTTAAAAATCTGTTAAGCCTGGCCATGCTCCAGCTCAGTTGTGCTGAACAGGCAGCTTGAGAAGGCTGTCAGTCATTGAGGTCCTACTCTCTTCACGTTCAGCGGTTCTACAGGAAGCTAATCAAGAGGGAACTTGTCCTGTTTGTGCAAGTTCAACAACAATCACAAAATTTATTGAGCTCCCTCGAGCTTGACTCTCTGCTTCGAGTGTGCCTGTGTTTTCCCTTGAGACATTTAAAGACCTTTAGCACTTAGCAACGCAGGAGCTACAGTGCACCGTCTGTGTTACATTCCTATTGTCACATTGTTAAAGCCTTCAGCTTTGGGTGGGCCCGGTTGTTTGGGGCAGTTTTCATTGCACCATGCTGTTGAGTTGGCATTTTAGTTCCCATTTCCTGCCAGGAAAGTGCTAATGCTAGTTGTAATGGAAGGTACTGCAAACAATTAAAAAATGTGTCTAGACATATAAACTGTTCAGATAAGCTGTGGAAATAGAGACTAAAAATAAATGTGATACTGAAAGCTGTAACATTTGAGTGCCCTAATAACAATAATCTGGGTCATAAAAAGCAAATATGTTTCCTCTAATTCAAGTTTTTCATAAATTGAAAATAAACCCAGAAATAGAGAGGAAAGAAAAATTTACAGAGCAGATAATCTTCATGTTTTGAGGCCAACGCTGATCCACATTTCACAGTATGTACCTGCTGAAGCCTATGGATCAACTTTTATCATGTGCTCGAACTTCATAAATCTCAATATGTACATGAAAGAGGGGCCTCTGCTGATGCCGTGCCAAAAGCGATTTGGATTTTCATGAGAAGGAATCTGCATCCAGATGCAGCAAGCTCCGCTCTCTGTTTTGTGTTTAATCTGTACTCCGATCTGGGACTGAGGTAAGCGTGAGCTGATCGCCACCA
The DNA here is from genome assembly GCA_008086565.1 of Thalassoma bifasciatum. Lineage (NCBI taxonomy): Eukaryota > Metazoa > Chordata > Actinopteri > Labriformes > Labridae > Thalassoma > Thalassoma bifasciatum. The sequence continues at coordinate 197,123 of RPOG01000162.1, read as the reverse complement.
ACAGCTGGAATGTGCTCATTTCCATTGCCTGGATCATCTTTCTTAGTAAGAGAAAAATAAGGCTCATACGGTGGACATGACAAGTTTTCAGTTTTTCAGCGGGAGGAGGTGAAGAGAAAGGAGTTAAAGAGAAAGTAAAGAAGGAAAGAAAGTGTAAGTGTGAGACATAAAGACAGAGAGAAGAGAAGGAGGCTGGGCCTCATGGTACCTGATCAAACAACTTGACGGCATGTCAGCACACATCTGGAGCAGATATACCTCCTGCCTCTCCTCCTTCACCTTCCCTTCATACAGAGTGATCCTATTAAAACAAGAAAACACATTTGATATCAGAGCAGTCAGTTTTCATTACAACAAATACTGATCAAGAAGCTGACTGACCAAGCAGATGGATGTAAGATGAAATTATGCTAATTACATAAGAGCTGAACTTCTTAGCAGACTCCTTACAGTCTACAGTTAGTGTTTGGATACTATTCTTCTCAGCCTTTTGTTTGTTCTTGGCAGACTTTTTTTTTGTTTTGTTTTCATGAACAGGCCCGTTAATCCTCTCAGACCACGACTGATGCAAACAACACAGGGTACTGGCATGTACATCAGGCGATTGCACAAACACTAACATTTCCTAACATTAACAGCCATGATTGAAGTCAAGGCCTTGCAGAGTCAGAATGAGAGCCGTTTCCCAAGGGCAGGGAAAGGGAATGAACACAGAGTGAACGTGTGATTCAAGACATGTCTGAGGCATTAGACTTGACATGTGAACACAATGCATCTGTTATTACTTCCGCACTGTAATAATAAACCTCCTCATCCCTACACGAAGGATGGATAGATCCAATGTTTTGGATTTTTTTTTAACAATGTAACACACGAGACTCTGAAGACATCTTTCCTGAGAGTAAAGGCAAAGATTATCAGAAGATGTAAAATCCGAACGATATGCTGTGAAAGTGTAACAGCTCCAATATGCACAGACGCTAAAGTTACTCGATTATTGAGTAAGAGAGTGCTGTGGCAACATATTAAGCTATTAACTGAGTGGATGTGCTGCAAATGTTTACTTGAAGCAGTATCCCCTGCAGGGCAGCTGTTGTGTAGCACAGTGAGTCAACTTAAGGTCAGAGACTAAGTTTTAATAAAAAGTTTAAACATTAAGTGTAAACTTTTAGCAGTGACACATGCTGTGCAGTCTGGAAAGAACACCGAGCAGTTTCAGAAAGTCATTATTGCATGACTGGATGCAGATGACATGGAAATTTGAATATCATTGAAAATATTTGATGACATACAGGTGAAAATACTGTAACCCACAGGTGTTCATCAAGTGAGAAATGTGTAGCTCTTGTGCACTCTCAGCCTGTTACTCCAAATCTTTCACGGGGGTGTCGGTCTCAGGTACAGAACTGAACAAAGTGCGCTTTAAAAAGAAAGGGGGGAGTTATTTATTGATTTTATTGTTGGCTATCATATAATTATATATCATATTTATATTGCATAAAGATATTGTCAGCCAGCTACAAGCCAAGTACAAATAATATCTCCCATCTGTATCGCTAATTTTGCTAACGGCACACACTCCAACAGGGGTTAATGTTCTTTTTTTTAACTTGGCAGTGTAGAAGATATTAAGACGGTGAGCTCACCCAATCAGAGGCTCAGCCCAGGTCATGTTGCTGATGGGCACCTGTTGTTGTTAGTGTGGAGACCTGTCACCCGTCTCATTTCCAATATAGCTGTGGCACCGTTTTACTTCAAAACTCATTTTCAGAAACAGACAGGTTGCTGTGTCTATTATACAGTCTATGTTTTTTTCACATGCTATACACAACTGAAAGAAAAGGTCCTATCTATTTTTTTCATTTCAATATTGTGCAGCTGTTAACAAGAGTACACATCAAAGTCCTGGCAAAGAATGTCCAGACAAGGACTGACACATGGGAAATAAAATGGAAGTGACGTGCAAAGGCAGAGCGATAAATAAATGAAATGCATGAGTCACCAAAGAAACAGAACTCAGAGTGGGATAAGTAAATATTCTTCGCACACATAAGCAGAAGAGAAAAACCCACAAAGATATGATTTCTCCGTTGTGTATGCAGCCAAACATACAAACAAGCCATCCTGAGTGCCTCAGTGTATGACATAACCATGTGTGTGATCATTAAGTGACTGTGGCAGGTTGTTTTTGCCCAAGCTGCCCTCTCTGCATCTGTTCCCCATACGGCCTCATTAGGTGGGATCCCTCTGGGAGCTGATGGGCAGGGTCAGGGAAAGGGTCCCAGACCTCGGCTGTCTGTGGATCTGACAGAGCTGATAAAGCTGAGGTCTGGACAGGACAGGAAAGAGAGAAGGGGAAGAGGCGGGGGAGGTGGATGGTGGGGGGAAGGATTCAGGACCCCTGACCTGCCTGCCCCATGATCTGATGAGACGGTAAAGCTGAGGAGGTGTGTGGATCCCTGCATGATCTGAGCGCACTCTGCTGCTTTCTATTAGAAGACTGACTCCAGAGTAAAAGAAGAGAGTCAGTCTTGTTTTCTAATGCATTACAATACTGACATAGTTAAAATTTATTTTTGCTTCAAAAATTTGAACAAAGGTATGCTAAAATTATCTGTATTGGAAGAGGCTTTGGTTTTGGTATTCTGTGCTGGAATATCTCTGTACTTCAAACCCACTGACTTGGAAGAAATTATATCTGAAGCTCAAAGCCCTGTAGTATCAAGTCTCTTCCCAGAAAAAATACCCAGCCTTCAGCATCCAGCACACTGATAACCATTTTTATTGGAAAACCATTGAATCCTGAATGCCTTCAACAAAACAAGTCTTCCCTGTGCTGTATTTAAGATGTGGTTAAAAAAAACTCAGTGATGGATATCTCCATATATCAGTGCATAAAACTGAAACTACACGGGCAATTTAGGTGAACTGACCGCGTCGCTTATATTTATTCTTCTCTTGCTCTTTTCTCGGCTCCCTCACTTCCTTTCCCCTCATCGTTTATTTCCCTAAATCATTCCTGTCAGCTTCTTTTCCTGTCTTCATTCTCCGTCAGCAGCTCACGATTCTTTGATAGTGTTTCTGTAATCAGAGCGAGTCACAGATAAATATCAGTAAACAGTGAGTGACGTCTTCCAGCTGGTTTTGATTTTTGTGCTGTCTTAGTGGGTCAGTCAGCGTCTTACACCGGATCACAAAACCTGAATTTGATACCTCACAAATCCCAGCAGACCACTGGGGTTTGACCACCGATGTCCCTGAATTATGCACTCACATGGGTGTGGGTCTTTGGACACAAACACACATATTGATATAGTGAAAGCCTGAAGAACAATCAACACTTTTCTTTGAGAGATGGTGTCTGTGAACACACAGAGCAGAGTGTTACAGGACATGACAGGTGTCAGCACATATTTTTCTCCATATTAGAAGGATTTTCACCTTAAGTCAATTCCTCTGTTTGAAGTCAATGGAAGTTGCATTCTTCAGCTCTCAAGTCCAAGGGTGAGAGGAAGTTCACAGGCCATCAATGCAAATGAACAGCTTTCACAAGCAATTTAACTCCACGTCTATGTGTGCGCCAACTGAGTAGCAGAACTTGGCAACAATATTAGTTTGACCTTTTGGGAGTACAAAATAACAACTTAATAAGATAATCTTCAATAAAACAAACTGTGGGTGTGAAAAATCCCTGATGTAATGTAAAGCTTGTCTATCACAGAATCTGCACTTGGACGATGAAATCCAAGAGCTGTATTTGGAAAAAATGTGCAGAACATACAACCAACATTTCCCTTGATAGCATCTGTATTAACCTATTTCCCAGCAAATCAACCTATATGTATGGTATGCAGTACAAATTCTGAACAACTGATATCTCAAGACGCGTAAAATAAGTAGGTCTATTATTCTTATTTGACTAGAAAGTGTAGACAGAAAGTAAGATTATAAAGATAAAACAATATAGACTAATATCAACAACTGGACTCATGAAAAACAGAAATCTGCTGAGACCATGAAAGAGGGGCTGATGCAAAAATGAAGAAATGGACAGAAAAGAAAGGAAAAAGGACAGAGCAGCAGCATAAACAGTATCTAAAATAATAAGAACATCTCATCCTGTCTTAGAGTTACAGCTCTAATTCTGATGGTATAAGTATGTGTACTTTTTTTCACAATAACATTAGCATTATGGTTACCATGTTATGCTGGTGGTTAGACTGAGGGGAGAGAGAGAGGCAAGTGTATTGTTCCAGATTTCCTGGTGGTCCAAGCCTGAGCCAATACAACCATGGGCTCAAGCAAAAGAAAAACTATTGAGGCAAGGCTTTTGTGCTTTTTCAGGCTTTATACTATCACCCTGGTGCTCCCCTTGTTGCTTTGCATGATCAAAGAAATCCCTATTTTTCTTCACTTCATGTTTTGGAGAACACTAATTTTGACCCTTGTTTGAAACTCTTGATTTCAGTGGCTGTTTCTTTAAGGCTCCCTACTGCTCAAACCCCCTTCTGTCTGACTGGCCAGCCTTCTGGAGAGGAGCTATAAGTAGCCCTTGGTGTTTGAGGCCAGTTTCTTCAAGGAGTTCAACACAATAATGTCATCATCTCAGCAAGTGCCATTTTTTGTATGGCTCATTTTGAGTAGTACAAATATGCAATAGTGTGAAAATCTGCATGTGTTTAGTATGGATAGCCAACTTGTATAATAACCCCTTTTTAAAGACTAAAACTTTACTAAAGCTGAGTGTAATAAATGTAAAATTCCCATACCATTTTCTTTCAATACTATATGCTACACTACAAGCAAAATTTCAATACTTGTACTTGTTGTAACTTAAACTGAAGTATGTATATTTTCATTTATACCTCAAGACATCAATCATGCTTTTTTTAAAACACAAGCTTATGCCAAAAATAAAATTTAACGAGACATTAAACCAAGCTTCAAGTTACCACTAACTTCATGGTGAATGGAGTATTTCAGAATCTTAATGGTGAACACATTTCCTATATTTGAGCACATTCCTCTTCCAACTATTGATACAATTTGAAGCAAACAGTGTAATAGGCTGAGGTTGGCTGTGACGAGTGCCAAGTTTTCACGGCAGGCCTTACACTACTTTCATTGTGAGCCAAAGTCTAGTCAAACATACACTCTGGGCTGTATTTTGCTTGTCACATGCATGCTCTGTTTCCTCCATTGCATCACTCACAAAGTGTGTACTAACTATTGGCAGGTACTTCCAAATCTGGTCGGATTTAATGAAAAGTGACAGCTCATTCTAAACAGGCCCAACATATGAAACTGCTCCATCCGCCTAATCCCACAAGGCTACGAATATCCATATAAATATGCCACATTTGTCTAAATCCACATTTTTGACAGCCTGCAGTAAGAGCAATCGTTTAGGGCCGACAGACACCATGGTCTGCTGAAAAATAAATAAATACAGAAATAAAAGAGCAGCTTCATTTCACAATCCCATCCTCCTCTCCATTTTGGTTATATTAAAATCACTGCCTGTCCCTCTGCCTGAAGGTTTCAGTGGAGTTTTCAAGCATCAACTTGAAGGAGGATTACATCCAGATGTGGACTTAGCCAGAGCATCGGTCAGTCAGGGCCGGGGGCAGAGGATAGGTGAATGGGGTAAAGGAGTCAAGGGGGAACCACGTGCTTTTGGGCACACTACGAGATTCACAGAACAAACATGAACCTGCTGTGACCCCTTACTAGGCGGCGTCGCCCTCAAGGGGCTCCTGCAGGTCCATTAAACCTGTGCGGATACCTCTGCCCTGTTTCAAACTCAATCAGCGTCCCACAGGAGATCTGATATTGCACTGTTAGTGCATGACATACAACAAAGGCCTCTGTTGCTGAAGAATGGACCCATATACCTACAGGAAAGGCTCTGGCCCTGCTGAAGCAAAACAATTCAAGCACAAAATTGAGTTTTGATTCTTTTTCCTAACAATATCCAGCTCACACACAATGAAGGCGTGGAGGCAGTCCCAAAGGATAACACGCATGACTTCTGAAAGGTTATTTTTCATCAATGCATCACAGAGCTGTGTCTAAAATCAGCCTCTCCTCTCCTGTAATGGATCCCTGTGGCTGTAGTTGGCCGTCATGCTCCAGTTGACAGGTTGCGTCATGAAAACACTGCAAGGAATCAGACTGGTGTTTTCTAGCAGACGTCTTTTCTGTCCGTCATGTGTAAAATAAAACAGATTTGTGGCGTCGACCACTGATCGCAAAATAGCCAGTGAGTGCATTGTTCATACCACCAAGGATTTGTTGACCAAGGCCAGATTGCTCACCGCCAACTCACTTTCGCTGTTGATTGAGGGTGGTTCGAAGGGGCTGCGCCATTTTTTAAGGCAAGTAAATATTCAGTAAAAACAGAAAAAAAACAGACAAAAGAATATTAGTCATTTCAATTCCTGGAAAAGTACAGAATAACAAAAATCCCTGAGTGTTACACAGGGAAACCAGTCAGAGCACAATTACACGCTGTCTCAGTGTTGCTTTCACTTCATTCTGTGTTACATTACAGTATCATCACCTCTGCAGCCCCTCCTCACATTTTCAGCCTGTAACCTACTTTGCTTTCACAGCTAGCGGTGACTCTGCAGGCATTATCAGCTCCTCTTAACACCAGCTTTAGCAGCACTACAACCAGCACTGCAGGCTCCTATTTCCACGTCCTGAGCAGTAATTATGGAATGTAATTATCTAGTCATGCATCGCATTCCTTGTAAAAGTGTATCGATTCCAGCTGTGATTTAGGTTCCCCTCAATGCTCAGAGCAACGAACCAGGAGAAGAAGAAGAAGAATGCAGAATGAAGAATATTTTTATATTTAACACAATTCTTGTTGAAGTCACAGATTCTGGTTTTTATCTATCAGAGATATTCAAATATATCTAGACATTTTTCTACCATATGATAATACTCCATTATCCAAGAAGTGATTTAAAGCTTTATATATAAATATTTACTTGAGATCAAGCATTTCACATTTTGTTGCAGCAACAAGTTCATCATCAGAGTTGAGTACATTGTTTGTCCATGAACTTGTCAGAACTTGTAAAATTTGCTTGTCATACATGTACCCAACATACAGATTCCTAATACCACCCTAAAAACTTAAAAATCTATATTTTCTTTGCTCTTGTGTTATGGTGTTTTTAAACACCAACAAATAAAGATGATTTGTCTGAACCAAACCAAAGAAATATCCTTTAACAATAGAGGAAAAGTACAAGAGGTGGGGCATCTACTTGTGTTTTACAACTTTAGCAAATAATTCATCAGTCAGTAGATTTCAGAATAAAGCTTGAACGTGTTAAGAGTTAACTTTAGATGTAAACTAAATGAATCATGATGTTGAAATATGTTGTTCTTTGAGTCTGTTAAACACAACCTGACAGGAGGAAGCCATCACAAAGTTTGGCTCGTTGAAGTTTCATTGTTTTATTGGAAAAAAGGTTTACTTTTCCCAAGGCCCATCACGGACTGTGTTTCACACAAGGGTTTAAATCAACTGTTGGATGTCTGCTTCAGCATACCAGATTTCACAGAGCAGAGGAGTTATTCTAAGGCTGCCACAAGATTATTTGGATGCTTGTCAAGGCTTTAAATAAAAAACCACAAGTATTCAGAGTGCTTAGCCCAAACCCTTGACTGATCAGGCTGGAGACTTAAAGTGGAGTGAGTGGTTTCTTCCCAGGTACACACACAACAATGAAACCCCCCACAGTGGCTTTGACTCATTCACAAGCAGAAAGTCAAGACATCTGCCAAGAAGTATTCCAGTCACACTCTTTCTGCCGTCCTGTGCTAACAATTAAGCCTCTTTTTTCTTATTGTGAATGTGCTGCAAGTCTAAAATGACCACCATGTGATGGCTTAACTAGGCTTTGAGTGTGAAAAAAGAACAGTCCGGCTTTTCAAGAGCAGCTCTGCCCACACATAAAAGCCTCCTCAAAAATGTTACAAGGTGACACATTGGGATATCACAATAGCCCAGAAACAAAAATGTCTGACTATGAAGAGAACATATTATCATCTTTGGTGTCGCATCTAAAGATGGTCCAAAACGCAAAGAACCAGGCAAACTTTTCAGGGTTAGGGAGGCAAGTGCAGATCTAAAAGACTTCTTTTATTGGTGTCATTTTTGGACTAGGAGACATTTTTACTTAAGCTAGAAATAGGGGACACAAACGGCCTACAAATTACATGTGTAACCCAAATTTCAGTAACTTGTGCAACTTTCACTTAAAGTCTACACTGGGCACATCCATTGGCCCAGTCATAACAATCAGGATTTGGATAAATATGTCAATGAATGATATCCTCACCTGCAACAAAGCATTGCAGCCACATAAATGTAGATTTACAAGAATGAAATATTGATATTGAATTGAATGAAGTTGTAAGTTTGTCATTTTGGGGCATTGAAAAGGGAGTCCTTGCTGGGATTGATGACCATATATCATTTTCAAGCCCATCACACACCATATTTCGAAGCCAATGTTTGAGTTGATAAGGAGTCCACGTGTGTTGTTAAAAGAATAAAATGTCCACAGATGAACTCCAGCATCAGAAGACTTTGACTACAAAAAATGGCAACATCTGCAGAAGTGATTGTTGTAACTCAGAGCAAGTTTTTTTCATTCTGAAAAGAAGACTTCATGGCATCCAGCCACCCTAATCCCTCCAGACTGAATGTGTCTGTTCATGAAGTACAATAAAAATAAGCACAAATTAAGTCTTTAAGTTACACCAGTATACATTGAAGCATAGAGCACATTATTGTTCTCTGTTAAACAGCACTGTGCCCCTGCTCCATCAGCCAAAACCACTAATTGTACAACCACAGACGCTCCTGCCAACTCCCCCAAAACTAGCAACAAGCTGAACCCACGAGAGTAATTCTGCCAAACAAGAACAACGGCCAACAACGTGTAGCTGCTGTCAGAGGTCATAAGAATTATCTGTCTACAAATTACTTTGTGGGATCATGGTAATGTGAAGCCTCCAGCAGATGGGGCGGGGAGCAGATTCAACTCTCCTGGATAATGTAGAGTTGGTTTGAGCCCAGGAAAGCATCATCGGAGTTCAGATGATCTCCCAGCGATCCTAACCGCTGACATAGAGGAAAGACGCATCACTGCAGAACACCGGATATGCAGCAGCAGCTCTCATATCAGATTCTTTACATAGTTTGTGTTATTGAAACACAGCCAGATGGAAATGATACAGCTGCTCTTTTGTCATGTTGTGATTTAGGAGGGATTTACACAGAAGTTTTGATTTATTTTCAGGCTGTGAACATCCAGCCAGTACTGACATTAGTGTTTAATAGTCCTCAGAATGGCAGTATTCAGTCTTTACGGGTTTATCAAACTGTCACAGTTACAACTTTCAAATCCAAAGCTGTAGGCCAAACGAGAATTAATATAGAAATCTGCACTATGTGACATGTTCACTGACATGTCAGCACCTGTGTCATCAGCAAGCAAACAGGTGTTCCCCCCCACTGTTCCCTACTTAACAAGAGCAGCACTTTTCTCCCACCAAAGACACTGACCTACAGTGAAAGTTCAACAATCCACCGCCCAGAAGGCAGTAAAGGTCATTCAAGTGGGGCACAAGTGGCAAAGTAATCACTATAAAGTAAGAACACAGCAAAGGGGGGAAGGTTGGGAAGAGCTGGTTCCTCCTCAGACAAACAGGGTCATTAGCACTTTCAGAGGGAGTCTCAGCAAGGGGTCAGGACTTTGGGAGTTTGATCTCAGCGAGAGCGTCTGAAGCCGTGAAACATGGGGGCAAACGCAAACCATGGGGATGAGGCACAAATGGTAGAGCGATCACAGGGCTCTGCTTTAAAAGGGGTCAGATGGCTTTTTCATCTCAGCTAAAGGCGACCGGCGAAAGTGACGTGACGCACAAAGGACAGGCACTGGGTTGATTGACAGACACTGGAGGTTGGGGTTAATGCTATTCTGCATACATCCATCCAGCCTCAACAAAAGGACAATGAAGCAGAAACAGCGAGAGAGAAAGTAGAGCAGCCGGACAGGTCTCAGAGATGAGGAATAGGAGATATTAAGTGATGGATGCTAAACTGTCAGTTTTAATAGGAGGGATTGCAGAGGCACTGTGCTGCTGCTTCAGGAGTCCAGGAGGGAACAGTCCAATGATCAACACAAGGGAGCCAATTAAAAAACCAGACTTTGGCAGCCAACTGCATTACCCCGACCCTCATGTGACGCTGGAAACACATCAGAATCCACAGAGAGAGCTTTTTTATTTTATTTTTATTTCCTGCAAAAACCAACCCAGCATTTTCAGCCACAGTACTACGAGTTATTATCGATCTGCGGTCCCCTGTTAAACCACTGAGATTCCACTCTAATTATTTCTAACTAAGTGGCTGCTGGAGACTCTGGTTTCACCCGCTGTTATGGCGAAAAAGGGATGAGTGCTGACATCATCCTCTCCTCTGATAAGACAGGGAGCCAAATGACAAGGTCACGAGGTGGAGGAGGTGAGGCTGCACTCCATTCTAAAGATAAGAGCGAAGCTTTCTTTAAACCAGTGCCTGCCAGAGATCAAACACTGAGGCTGCCTTTTTTTACTCAACGATGGAGTTTGTCTCAGTTCTCGGAGTTGGGTTGTTTTTCTCTCGCTAATTGGAGAGAAGACTCACAGGCGGATGGAGGAGATAGCTGAAAGTGTGGAAGGTCACTGATATGAAGTTCCTTTGCTTGGTTTTGGTGCTTTGAAACAGCTTCAAAAGCTGTGTGTTTTGTTTAAAAATAAATCCCATGAGATGGCAAGGCGTTATCTGACTGGGAGAAATCTGCCAGGTGACCATTCGTAAGCAGCAACCCTGCTGGCAAAAAGAGATGGATTCTAAATACAGCTGAGTTATTTCTGTATGGGAACTTCGACACTGAAAGAGTAATTATGCTGGAAGCAGCTAATTATATGGTGAGCGATCAATCTTTAGTGAATCAAAGACAAGTAATGGCAAACACACAGCTTTATTCAACTCTTTTGACGACAATGCTTCACAGCAATAACAGTTAATGAGATTCCAATGATTCCTGCACTTTCATTAACTTATGAAAGGATACCACACATGGGAAACGCATCAGAGATAATCCAAAACACATGGATGAGCCCTCATAAGAAAGTCGTTGTTGAACCCAAGTGAAAATGTTGTCTACAAAGCTCCCGTGGAGGGCTCTGAAATAAATCTGTGAACAGAGTCTAAAAACGACTTGAGTGTACCTGGGCCAGATTGTAATGTCTCTGCATCCTGGAAGAAACTTTAGCAGACTTGGTGACAGACATAGTGAGTGCAGAGTGTCAGAGATGTTTGAGGGTTGTCCATCCGACCCTTCGACATAACCAACGTGGCGGGTGAGGGACGCTGGAAATAGAGCTTCCCAACAAGCCTTTGGTGTCTTCTCCGTTTGCACTCGTTTGGTGCTGACGGTTTTACCTGACTGAAGTTCACAGAGTGTTAATATACACCCAGTAAAAACAAGTGAACTAAAGGTGGAGTATTGGTGTCTTGTGGATTAAAAGTTTCTTCGTTTCAATAGCCATTTTTGTCTCCAAGTAGAAAGGGTTCTTAGAATTGTTGTGGTTAGCAGCCATTTCTTTTATCAACCCAATAGGATTTTCCAATAATGATGTCATCTGTATTTATATTGTTACTGGTATCTATTTAAATACCTGTTAAAAGCAGCGACTACATCTCATTAGTGTCAGCTAGTGCGATGACACTTAGCAATGTGACTCTACATTGGAAATACTCAATCTAACTTTCAATCAACTTAAGAACAGACAACAAGTTAGAGTTAAGTTTAGTGTTGGCCTACTGAAAACATCTACAATGCACCCACCATCTAAAAATCCAGTCTAATATGGAATAAACAGGTTAAGAAAATAACCATCCAGAGCATTTTTGTGTTTGTTTCAAGCAGTAAACATGCTGAATTTGGTAAAATATACAAAAATAAATAAATAATGGCATTTCAGCATCTGTATTGATGAAGTTTCTGGGCTTTTAAAAAGAGACTGCATTTTTTTTTCCGTTTTTGACATTGGCTTAATTTTTCAGGGTATTGGTGTTAAACTATGATATCTTCTGAGCCCCTTACCCTAAATACTACCTTAAATATGGCTTTAGGATTGGCAAAGTCCCCAAATCACTTGTTTTCAGATTTATTTTCATGAGATAGGAGAAAAAAAATGGTGCTGACAGTAAACGTTGATGCAAGCAATTAGAGTAAATGTGGTGGAAGTTTTAAGAAACCAGTGTTTTTGCTCAGGCTGAAACAATTTCTTAAATTACTTAAATAAATCTACTTTTTTAAATAATTGAAGAGTAAGATAAACTTTTAATTAAGAGACATTTTCATTATCAAAACAGCAACAGCAATAAAATGATGAAAACAGGATTACATTTCTCGATTGATTGCCAGATCAATCAATAGATTATTTGGTTACTAGAATAACCTATTACTGCAGTACTTTTTTTGTACCGCTGATGTTTTATTTTTTGTCTCACTGGTATTGTGGTGGAATTACAAATCAAGTCATTACTCAAGTCTTGGTACTTGAACTGATATCTGGAGGACAGAAAAGTTTCCTCCCATCTCCATCCAATGGACTTCCATTCCCATGCAGCAACATCTGCAACATCTGAACACCGTGCAAACTATCTATGAGAACAGTAGTACGTCACATCTGCAGCATTCACAGTAACTGTAACTCATGTGTTTGAAGATCAGAATATGAAACACATGTCTGTCATTCATTCTTCATAGTGAGTTACAACCTGCAGCTGAGCAGTTAGAAACCTTTTAAATCAACACTTTATGCAACCAACACAAAAATACCCTCAGGAAAAAGGTCAATGCTACTAAACCGAGCAATACAGGAGAAGGAGGTCAAGGCTCAAGAGGTGAACAGGCCACTGACAATTGAGACATCTGTTAAGCAACATTTCTGCCTGTATGTCTTCATCTGGTGTTTGAGTTACGAGGGTCTCTGGTACAGTGGAAATACAAACACAGCTCACATGCAGCTCGTTGGAATCCGGACAAAGATTTAACCGGTTGTCAGACCATCAAAGGGGCACTCAATCACCGGTCATATGATGATCAAATATTTGGAGAGGCTGTTGTTTGGTGAGCATAAACAAATGTGTCCAGCAGCTGACCACACTAGGCTAAAATCTTGCGTGAGGTAGAAATAAGCTGCACTCTCGCCAAATCAAAAACTGTTATGCAACCCTCTGCTTGGTGGCCTTGAAGTTTTTTGTCAAAACATCTGGAAACAATGTGAACTTATCAAAGTCTGGTTAGAATTTTTATTGTTGTCTGAAGGTGGTGGGAAACTTCTCACCATCCACTATTTTGGGATTGGTGAGAGACGGTGTGCAGACAGAGTCATCTTTCCAGTTGGGAGAATGTCAGGCCGCCTGGGTGAATTCCTTTCCCCAAGTTTCTAGAATGACCTCTCACCCTTGGCTCAACAAATCTTTGGGTGCACAGGTTCTTCACTGTTGGGTGTCCAAGATGGTGGTTTGTGCAGACGGCACAGTCCATATGAAATGACAAAAGAGGGGCCCTGGTTTTCTGAGTCATGTTCATGTGCAATTCTTACTACCTTAAGCTGTTACGCGGTCAGGAGACACCTGCTGGTTGTGGCGCCCCCTGCTGTTTGAGGCTGGTCTACATTCACTGAATGACAATTTGTAGTTATTTCTTGAAGAAAAAAACATTAAAAGTCAAACACAGATCCAGACTTCCAGTTGTGCTTTGCTGATGAGTTTCATCAGAAGGATATTTGCAAACATAGACTATAAAATTTGCCATCAATTATTGTTTTTAATCCCAATTCTGATGTTTGCTTTCACAAAATCAACTTTTGATCAAAACTTGTAACATGTTTTCTTTTGATTAATTATATAGGAATTATTCACCATTGAATGGTGATGGATTCATAGCATCATTAATGCCAGCACTTATCTCTTCAAACTGCTTGATTTGTTGATCAAATGTTCCAAATTCAGTTATTTCAAGATCCAAACAGCGACAAACTCACATTTAGAAATTTTTCCTTTTGTCAAAGTATTAATGAAACACTAAAAGAGTGAATTTTAATTGAAGTAATGCGTTAAGAAAGCACTGTCTGGACTCCTCTCACTTATTTCTTTGAAGCTGAACAACCAAGAAGAAACTCAACAATTTGTGCAAAAACAAAAAGAAAACAATCAAAACAACCAGGTTAAAATCCATCACACCTGAATATTTGTCTAGAAATTCACCATCAATGTTTTTTTATCCTTTGTCTCTTCTCACTGACACAGACATTCACATTTATCAAACCTGGATGTTTTGCCTTGCACCCATATCTCTCACTCTCCCTCTCAATTCAACTCCTCCGATCACTCCCACTCACGCCCACGCAATCCATCACTTTGGCCTATCTCTCTTTCTCCCTGTCTTTTATATGCTGCTGCAGTCAGAGGATAAAATCACTCCATCAGCCGTGGTGCCTCCACTGTCAGTGGCATCAGACAGCTCCAGAGAAGGCCGTAATTAAACAACTCAAGCTCTGGTAATTACCCTACAGTGGCCCAAATTACCCCATTCTCAGGGCGATTACAGCCCACGGGGGGAGGGGCCAGACTGACAAAAAAATTCCATGTATGATGGAAGGAGGGTAGGTAAAATGTTAGCTGGGAAACCGTGAGTCTTTAGTCTGTTGTCATTGTAGAAGTGGAAGAAATGAGGAGGTAAATGGTAATGGGAAGGAAACTTGTTCTTAATGGGCCAGAGGATACAGCTGTTTTGACTGTCCAGATAAAAGTTTTACACAAAAGATTAAAACTGCGACATGATTGAAGGCTGTGTTTAACAGCCCACAGCTTGAAACTTTGCCAGAGGTGACAGTCTATGGGTCAATCATGCAGTGTTCAAAAGTGTATCTTACACAGATCAGCGCATCCTCTCTCTGTCTCAGCATTTTTCAAACAAGAAGGGCCATGCTGCTCTAAGCATATCGCTCTCTCCTCTTCCCCCCCGAGGACTTGCTGACTGGGGGAGGGATCGATGCTCCGCTCCAACAGACACTGGTGTGTCGATTCAGCACCTGAGCCATGGGGACGAGGCGATAGAGAGAAGAAAGGGACATCTCGACTAACTCTGAAGAACTTGTGACGTTCTTTGTGAAGGTGAGTCATTTTGGCGCTTACAGGGACCCATGGGACCACCGCACACTAGCTGATGTCCTTTGGTGGAACACTGCAGTAAGGTGAGACTGTGCAGGAAAGTGCGCTGCACCACTAAGATAAATGACTAAAGCGTAGGTCTACTATTTTAAGTTTCTTCTCTGCACAGTTCAAAATGAGAGACATAACGGATGAAATATTAAGCTCAGATCTGACCACAATGATTCCACACTTTTGTCCACGATCTTATACATTATTGGTTAATTTCCATCTAGGGATGCTTGATATTGACTTTTCTATCCCATCTTCTGATCCTGTCCAACTCATAATTTCTGATTCCGATATATGCAGGCTTTTACACCAAAACTTTGCAGTAACAACATAACCTACTGCCAGACAGTTTTAATTCACAAAGTGCGCTGAAACGTCCAATGCTGGGCTCATGCAGGCTCATGCAAGCCTGAAGAATCAGCTATTAAAAACTCAGTACCAATAATTCCCAAAATTATCGAGCATCCTTTCTTCCATCCATGGTGATTTCCTGCACTGAGTATTAAAAAAATCCAGTAGTAACACTGGATATCCATTCTACATCACTGAACAGGAAACACACTCAACGCCTTGCAGCTGTAATTGGAATCTGTTTTGTCAAAGCAACAGAACAACGTCATTAGCATACATTTGGCATTATTCATAAGTGTGCTTGAGGATCAAACTGGGACATCTGCTATGTGTTGAGTGAGTGAGGAGGACCATTTGAGTGAGCGTGCTGAGGACCCTGATTGATGTTGCTTGCAGCGCAGAGTCCCGGCGGTCCCATTAGTGGCTACAGTCTGCATTACTGTCACCCCCGTCAGCCATGATGGAGGACTGCCCCGCCGCCACAGTCATCAGTAACCTGCCCCGTCTATGAAACGACACACAGGGACAAATGAATCGAGCGCGGCACTTCTAAAATGTACACTGGAGGAAACCAGATACACACTGTGCTGTAATGCAGCCCTCAGCTCTTGTGAAATTGCTCCCATTTCCAGCAGCTCACATTTGGCATCCATCAAAATCGATATCACCTTTCATGGTCGTTGTTGCCTCTGTGGCCGATTCTCAGACATAACAACTCACCTGAGATCAATAAAAGAGGAATACAGTTGTTTGACTTGAAAATATTTACATGACAACACAATATGATACTGTGCAGGAGCTGCAGACTTAGTGCTTTGTTTTGCAAAGTCCAGATGCTGCATTTTATCACTTCCCTTTTCAACTGAGTGAGTAATGATACTGTTCTTATTCACAGGTGCAACATGGACACCATACGAGTCCCCACTCAAGTGGAGATTCAGAGGTCACTCTTACATACATGTTCTTGCTTTCACAAGAGTCTGCTACTCCTGACAAAAAAAAAAGTTTTACAGAGATTCACCAGAGTTGAACATTCCAATTTGGCAATTCCCATGGCCTCTGGCGTGTATGAATTACCCACAAAGCCCTGTGGACCGTGCCATTTGTCTTATGAGTGCTCTTAAACTGGAATCAAATGTCACCAGCTTTTCAAGCTGCTCTGTTTTTGACTGCACGAGACAACGCAGTACAACAAAAGGCTTCTTGTACCTCCGAGTACTTCGTCCCTCACCCCCAAAACAATTAGCTTCAGACACGACAACAGCACTCTGATGTATTTGTAGAAAAATAATTTACTCTCTCAATCTAATTACTCTGATCCCTGCAGACCCAAAAGGCTTCTGACTCACAATGGAGCTGTTTGTAGAGGGCTGAGTGGGGATTTTGGCTGACATAATTGTGATGAATATGTAACTCAAGCAAGACAAACAGGCATGGATACTTAGGATTCCATAATGATTGAATTAAGACATGACGAGATGTATCTTGTTTTCTGGCATGTGTCTGATGCTCCATGAATTGAGATCCTGTGAGTGTATTTTCTGCATCCTTACATCCGTGAGCCTAAGTACATTTAGACTTAATGAATAGTTTTACAACAGGTTGTTTTGTGGGAATACAAATACGTAACTGCACTGACATCATGATTTAAGCTAAATGTAATCAGTGGAACTCTGCTAATGAACTTCAATGAAGGAGTGTTTGTTATGGAGCAGCTGATGATAATCTAAACTCTGCAGGACTTCAGTGTGGAAGCACAAAAGGCCACTGAGTCCATGCCATTCCTGCTGCTTACATGTTCTGGATGAAACTACATGCCCTGTCTTTTATGCTCACTCCTTTTAATGTCACTATGTTGCAGATGCATAAAGGATAACGAAGGTAAGTACTTTCTGGTAATATTTTGAAATGAACATTGCATTTGAGTGTGTCACAGTTTCAAAGAAGTTCTTTTATTTTTCTTATGTGAGGCTTCTGTAAACACAACTGAGAGGGTTCCCCACTACATCTAAAGTTCAGCCAAAGGTTGCCAGTAAAAACGCAGATTCCACAAAGAGGAACATGGCAACTTTAAGCCTCCCTTCAACACTATTGCAAATCCACTCTGACAATGCTCCTGACAGCCTCCCTCTCGCTCGGGCTCAACATGGAGAAAGAAGCAGCAGCATTGGCAGTGGTGTCAGTAATGAGAATGGATAGCAGCATGGCTACACAGGCTGGGCCTCATTGATCACATGGCTGTGAAGAGTGATGAAGCTCAGGGCACAGAGAGAGCAGTGTGCATGTTTTAATACTCCTCAGATCCATTCTAATTTGGCCACATATTGATAACTTCTCCCCTTGAAGCCTTTGTAGTATCGTGTTGTGCATGCTGGACTGTGAAACAGAGTAAACACCATCTTACAGCCACTGAGCAGTATCCATCATTCTGCAGACAGGGCACACAGCTGAAGACATTTATGGATACAACTGTGGTTGTTTTGTGTTGGTCCATGTGTGCGTGTTCGACTGCAGACGGTTCTTCTAACTGAAGGCTTTGTCAATACATGTATTAATGTTTTCTTTAGGCTGAGAAATGAATTATTTGATTGTACTATTTAACACTCAGCTTGCTTGGAGTTCATCACCATCGATCCCAATGACCCTCACATGTCGCTGAATAATGCGGATGTAGCAATTTTTATGATGGAGCATTGTGATGGAGATGTTTGCAACAAAAACAGGCAGAGCTGTCAGTTTCATTCACTTTTCATCTCATATCTGATACTTTTTTCACAGTTATGGATTTAAAAATCAATGGGAGATTTGATCCCCCTGAACCAGTTACTTTAGGCCAGTGTAACTATGTTGTCATGCTAACATACTGTTTTTTCAGGGTGTAAAGAAGCAAACTAGCCAGGGATATGGCAATAGATAAAATCATCATTTTGGAATATTGTCACAAAGCTGAGCCTAAGTCAAAGCTCAGTCTGTGAGTATTTCTTTAATTGGAGAACAGATGCTTTGCTGTCAAACAAATTAGTCATCTCGGTGGACTGGATATATTCAGGACTGGGACAAAGCAAAGTGACTTCATCTTGGATGAGAATTTGTTTTATGCACATATGTGGCCTCTTTCTCCGCCCTACAAACACACTGTAGTCCCTCCTTTCATTCTGAAGTGGTACAGTGTGTCGTCTGAGGATTATATTTGATCCAAAACAACCACCCTTATTATTTCCCCTTCTTCTATCCTTTCCTCCAGCCCATGCCTCATAAATGTCATCCCAGTCAGTCTCAGCATTAATCTCTATGAAGCTGGGGCCCAGTGACTCTCCAAAACAAACCAGTCTTGTTGAACTGCTCCCCTACTGAACAGCAGAAGCTTGGCAGAGCTGGAGGAAACAGGGAAGTATGGACTGGGAGGGGGAGAACGGGTGTCTCTGTCATTTCTCTCCTTTCTTTTTTTTTTTTATTGATGCTGCAGCAGCAGAAGCAACAGTGGGGTCTCCAGTGGGAAAAATATCAGCAGCATTATGGAGTGGGGTTGAGCCTGCCATCACTATCAATGAGAGGAAGAGGCCTGTCAGAGCACACAAAGGGGAGAAAGACACAATCCCAGACAAAGAGTAACAGGAGGGATGGAGAGAAGGAGAGAGGAGAGGGAGAGAGAGGGAAACAAAACACGGAGGAGCAAAAGAAGGACAAAGAGAGGGATTAAAGAGCATTCCAATTAGAAATGGATGGAAAGAGCTACAGAGGGCACTGATGAGAGGCTTAGATAAACCACAATGAACACCAGCAAAATTGAAAGAGATGGAGATGAGAGTCAGAGATAAGAAGACAATCAGAGACGGACAAAGAATGAGCAAGACTGAGCAAAAAAACAAAGAGGAATTAATTAATTAGCCTGTAAAATGAGAAAACGAAGAGGAGCAACTGGGAGGAAATAGACAATACAAGACAAAATTAGATAAAAAGGAGATGAAACGTCCTGTCACAGTGGCACACCAGAGCCTGCATGTGGCACCACTTGATAAGACGCTTCTTTGCCACCTTCCATGCTGGCACCCAAGTCCTCCCCTCCCCTCCCCTCCCGTCCCCAACCATCTGTGCCATACAAACACACCAAGCTGTCTGTCAGTGGCTCTAGCTCACGACCAAGCCAGTTTGGTGACATCAGCCCGCAGTCCGGCTCTCGATGACAGATCCGTGGCACCACCAACCCACAAGTGAAAGGTGCCCAACGCTAAGCTCCCACGGAGGAGGATTTGAGTCATGTGAGTTTAAGACTCTGACTATGGTGGCCCGACTTTTTGAGAGGGAAGTGAGTTCACTGAGACTTTAAGGGGCTGTTTCACTTCATTCTCAAGTTCTGCTCTGCCTTCATCTTTGCATCTCAAACGGCTGTGAACAGCTGTGGGCATTCGAGTCGGGCTTACACACCACCCAGCAGGGGAGCGTCCGCTGGGTAGGAATGACTGACATGTGACAAGGCAGAGAAAGGCATGGAGAAAGGCGTGGAACAGCATAGCAAACTTCAACACAAGGTTGAATGACAAGTAAAAATTTGCATGGTGAAAACAAAAACTTGAGTGCCAGCCTCATTGAAGGAATTTTGTGAAATAATAGGAGAGAAACACAGTTGTGTGGCAGTTGTAAATTATGAATTAGCTTTTAAAATTTAATATTTGATTGGATTAGAAAGTTTAGATGTGTTAACAAACAGTAACCCCAAATTCCTGCAGACCCTACCTTTAATGCTAACTTTTTTTTCATTTATCAACTATTCGGTTAAACTTTGTAATGTTCAAAACTCATCTTCTGTCAAATAGTGTCCAAATTTGTGTTTTTGCCATTGAATTGTAGTGTAACCACCCAATCATGTTTTGTAAACCTATCACGAAAAGCATGGAAACCATCAAGACAGGTCTTGAGAGACTTGGCAAAAACAAGTATGAGACATCCAAATGCAGATCATCATCAGATGAGAGGCTTCTTCTCTTTGAAGCTTCTGTCAGGAGTTTATAGCTTGTTATTAAACATGGTAGTTCCTCAATATAACTTACAAATCCAAATGAGACCATTAACATTGATTTACTGTCACTAAACAGTTATTTTTGGCCTGTCATCACTGTTGCAGGGTGTGTGTTTGACGTAGCAATAAAACAAAATGTTACCAAAACAGCAAATTTCTTTGTACCAAAGTCATATTGAGACTTGCACAGAAGACATCTGGGATTTTTGTCGGGACACACCTGGCTGCTTGAACAATTACAGAAAAACAGCAGAGTTAAGACTTAAACTATGTCCACAAGGTTTGCCAAAAGTGACATAAACCAAAGGCCTTGATAGCAGCTTAAACTCTGAGGTGTAACACAACACTTAATCTTCTAACATCATGTTAGAGTGTTGCCTCATGTTCAAGGTTTTTTTCAAGTCCTGTGCTTGAGACTTGGAGCTTTTAGTGAAAACTACTTGAAATTGTGAAAGAAGTGAAAATCATGTTGAGGCAACAAATAATGGATAGCCCAGATCAAAGAATTTGACCACACTTTCTTTTCCTTGCACAAACTATAGGACCTATCACCATCTCAATGTCCAAGAAGGTGTCAGGAGTTCCTGCCCTGCCTGGCAGAATATAGGAGAAGCTATAACAGTCCTTCCTTGGCCCGGGCAGGTATCCAAACAGCCTCTGCAGGCTTTGATGAAGTGTCCTGTCATGATGTCAGCCTCCGTTGCTCTCCAGCTCACCTGGGACCTCACTCGCTCCTTACAACTTCTGGCTGGACAGAACTTTGAAAAAAAGGACTAGAAGTAGGACATAACAAGCCTCTTCATTGACTTCTCCTTTTGCTCATACTTACTTTCCCTAAATTTGCTTTTTAGCCAAACAAAACCTCTGCGTATAGATTTGTTAATCTCATACTTCTCCTCTCTACCTCCTCTTCCTGCTCTCCGGCTGTCAGCAGGTTAAAAAATGGCTCGGCACTAGTGAGGGAGAAACAATTACTCATGGTGCAGGCTGTATAGACATTAGAAGCTCTGTACTCCTCTGCGATCTCAGGGCCATGTGTTTCTAATTAAACGGTGCACTGGAGGAATTATCAAAGCTTAGGATTGCATAATGAGCACTGGTAGAAATCTGCAGCAGGCTGTGACACTCTTTGTCTCTTGAGGAACACAGCGGTTATGTTGAATTAAAAAGAAAGCATGTCAATAAGTGTTGATGCCAGAGGATTCCCACATTTGTATTTGAGTTTGCGATGAGAACCAGTTTAAAATCTTGCTAAGATCTGGAGTCTGAATGTGGTTAAACAACAAGATTAAGGGATTCATTCAAGGCTGTTTCTATTCATGAGCACAATTCTGCTCCTCCGCTTGCATGATGATCACTAACACCTTTCCTGTTTTTCCTCCTCACCACTCTTCCTCTATCATCACCAGTTGGCCACAGACAGGCACGGTTGTTTCAGCTCGCCAAATGGAGGCGTGCTCGTCTTTACACGGAGAGACACTTCTGTAATTGACGTTGGGTCAGCTTTTGTGAAACATCACACATGAGCCGGCACACGCATGTTCTCGGCGCACAAAGGACACTTAAATCCTAGTCTCCATGGTGATTGTTTTAATGCCCATGTGAACTTGCCCCCCACCCCTCCTCCCCCTGCATCTGTTTGTTCCTTGTGTTAAAGCATAATTACTTATTCATAACCACATGACTATTTTCATTTTGAACACAGCGCTCTCAGAACACAATAAAAAAGTGCAATAAATACCACAACCAGAAAACAACAACCAGAGTGAAGTGCAGGGACCAAACAGTTCCTTGTTTCTTTCAGGGGGAGCAATGTTTTCTTATGGCTGGAGGATCCATGGAGACATGATTCACGTCTGCCATTGATGTACACAACCATCACAGCAATCAGCACGCAGGCCAAGTAAGGTTTACACTTCTCTCAAAGAGGAAAGCCTGCCTGTTTATAACCACAACAGCCGTTCAGAGCACTGAGTCCATCTGGTGGATAAAATGGGAATCACATGTACGTTAACTTTGACTGGCCTGTGTCATTTTACTTTATCCTAATCCTGTTATGTTAACGTTTAATGTTGAATCTACCCAGCACTTCAGTGTAAGTGCTACTGCAGCAAATCAGATACTCAAGAGACATCGCTTCTGTAAACAAATGAGCTGGGGCACACATACAAATGTATACAACTCATGAAAATCAAGAAAGACGCCAGGAGTAATGTGAGGCATGTGTGTCAGAGACTTAACTCTGTGTTATGAGCGGCATGGATCATATTCTGGCAGAGGAAAACAAATGTGTGTCTATGAGGGTCTCTATGATGGTATGCTCCTTTCAGAGTCATCCAGAGTTTCCCTCACTCACTCACTCACTCACACACACACACACACACACACACACACACACACACACACACACACACACACACACACACACACACACACACACAGCTGTGGTTGCAGTATTGGTGAGACTCTTTCCCGCCACACAGAAGAAGCAGCTTACCAATGTCTGCTGAACTGTGGGAAGATAAAACCACACACAGAGTTCAAAATGTTACCAGTAAATCTTCCATCCTTAAATTAGTGTCAAGTTCAAATCACCTGATAGAGAAGAAGTTA
The DNA here is from genome assembly GCA_008086565.1 of Thalassoma bifasciatum. Lineage (NCBI taxonomy): Eukaryota > Metazoa > Chordata > Actinopteri > Labriformes > Labridae > Thalassoma > Thalassoma bifasciatum. Next base: position 173,832 of record RPOG01000162.1, on the reverse strand, counting down.
AAGAGCAGTTGACTGAAAGATTTTGTTTTGAAGGTTTTGTATGCTCAAAAAATGTTCTGCATTGAGTTTATTAATATTTTCTTTTACAGCTGTGTTGCAAGACTAAAACATATTAAACTGAATATGTCCTTAGGGGGATGAGCTGACATGTTAAATGAGAAAAATCACAATAGGGTTTTGTAATTTTTCTTTTTTGTAGCTTTATACTGTCCCTCTGTAACCCTTGTATAAGCTAACATGATTCGCTGATTTTTATTTATTTATTTTTTTATGTTTTAAAGTCTATGATTTAAGTCTCTGTCTGACACTTTTTGGCTGCTGTCTCTTTAAGACTCCCCACTCCACAAAGCCCCGTCCCTCTGATTGGAGGTTTGTCAGGGGCGGAGCTATGAGCAGACAGTGGTGTACAATTTTTAAAACTGTTTGTAGCAGTTTACTGACAGATTCAGGAATTTCTGCAACCTTTGCAGCATATGTTGGGATTTAAAAGATGCTTGATAGGGAAATCAGGAATTGCAATTTTCTTTCAATGTTTAAAATACCTGACCAGGTATTGTTTGAGATACTTGTAGCATACTGAAGATACTTGATCAGCAACTATGAGATGCTGTCACCAACTCTGCTGCCCTTGTCTGGATTGCAGGACAGGATGTTGCTCGTCTTTTCTTGCTTTAATGTTTACTAATCAAAAGGCATTAGAAAAAGAACAGCTTTGCTATAATGTTATCAGGCAGAGGTGAAATGTGCCTCACTCCAGTTGGACTAGTGGATTACCACTTCTTTGGTTGGTTTGATATGACTTCTTAAGGGCGCAACTGAACCGCAAGGCCAAACTAGGCAAAAAGTCCAGTGTTAATATGCAGGCCTCTTTAAAGGTTTGAATAAGACTATCAATGAACAAAATGAAACTTGGCAAGCCCTTTCTGCCTGTTTCTGTTTTTGTTAGGATGTACTTCAGTAGAGTTTACACCCTGGAAAAGAGAGTAAAAAAATAAGACTTTATCTGCAAAAACCAAGGTTTGTTTAAATAAACATAGGTTTGTTTAAATAAACAAACCTTGGTTTAAGTCAATTTATGAAGAAAGAATATTTGCTCTTTTTCCCAGACTGGAATAACTTGCAGAAGAAAAAATGTTGTTTTAGGATCACTTGTTGGAGTTTTGGCAGAGCTGATTTCACTCACATTTGCTGGATTTAATAGTGCATGCAATTCAAGGTAAGCCCTACATGGTTTTTCCCCTCAAGCTGCCAGGTGGGAAAACTCACAGCTCATGACTCCTCAGTGAATAAAAATTACACAACCACGAGTGTCTTCATCTCTCCCTCTGAGAGAGCTACTTTCCATGAGACCTTGAGCATGAGGCTGTCTTTGTTTACCAATGACTTCAGCTGGTTATCATTTTATTTGCACTCATGTTTCACAGATGGGACTCAGAGACAGCCTGCACCGACAGCTACAACACTAGAAATCATGTTCTCTGGATAAATCCTGATTTATTGACACAGGTTTCATCCAGGCCCCGCGTTGACAAGAATCTCCAGATGTAGGGACCATAAAGCTCCTACAGCTGCACACTCTAGGGAATGATGCGCACCTTTCCATTTATGACGAAGAAAATTAAGGTTGACACTTCAAAAGAAAAATCCATATATGGGATCACACTATCATCTAAGTGTTTATAGTTCCAAAACTGCATGGAAGTCATGAAGTCAATATCAAACCCATATCAGACCTGAGATAAGGTTAAATGCTTCAAGCACACAGCTGCCATGCAACTCTAAAGATTTTATAAGCACACATTTCCTGGTAATCCACAGCATGAGAAAATTTATATGCTTTGTTTATAGTACTCTGACTTTGTGAGAGGTATTTCAACCGAAGAGGTTCAGGATAAATCAGGCAGTAATGACTGAAATGAGTGATGACAGATGGTTGAGAAGTTGGAGAAAAAGGCTTGGAGAATGTTACAAAACTCAACCAACAAGCTAAGCATTTGAAATATTACAGTCATAAATTAAGACAGTTGGACATAAAATATATTGCAATCCCTGTTGGCTACTGTCACAGCAGAGTAAAGGGCTCATACATCTCTGTTTCTTTCATGTGAGGTCAAAAGAGATGCAGCAAAGTCCTTCTTTGCAAGGATTTCAAAAGAGACCAGACCAAAAAAGTAAGTGTTGTAGATAGAGTGAAGTTTTAAAGTGCTGAGGACAACATAATTGATCATTGTAAACTCCTGTGGTTCAGTTGAAACACCATTCAACAAATGAGCCTGCTTCCTGAACTAAATATGCATCACAGTGTGAGGCCTGTCCTCATTTAGTCCAAATTCTCCATCAATTTTATACTTTTCAGACACCAAACATCTTTCTCCTCCCTTTCAACCAATTTGCCATCTGCCTCCATTGCCTCCTCCCTCTTACCTCTCAAGGCCATGAGCGGTAATGGGACAGCGCCTCGTGTTTAAGTGTTTGCTTCCTAAAGGGCACTCATCAGCCTGTTTACTGATTACAAACTCTCCTCTCCGCTCTCACGGCCGTGTCAAGGTCGCTCCCATGCTCTTCTCCGTGCCATCAATCTCAGAGGAAGAAGCAAAACTTCCTCTCACGCTATTCTGTTCCTGTGCCCCCTGCTCCCCTCCCCTTATTTTCTGTGTATGAAAAAATAACCTTCATGTATCAAATCGCTTCTTCCTCCTCCATTCATCATACGGCATAAACAAACACAGGTTGACCAAGTCATCTGTTTTGTATAAGTCTTATCATCTTCAGCTCTCAGCCCTGTGCTTAAGCTGCAATTAGTTTCATAATATCTGTCATGCTGTGTTTTTCATTGACCGGGAAGTAGACAACAATGTTGGTTTCGTGGGAATGAAGAGGAAAACAAATAGCTACGAGTGTCTGTTGTGCACATGAGTGATGCTATGGCACCTTGCCAGACAACTGGAAATCAGTTCACGAGAGGTGATTCAAATAGATGAGTAAAAATTAATTCTTTACCATATTTCAAACAAAAGAGGGAGCTATCTGTTGTTTTTACACAGCTGTGTGAGAGAGCAAGGCCTTGGAAAACTGATCACATCAAATCATTCTGCACCAGATTTCATCTCTGCCTGTTAACACTGTGGCAAAGACGTTAGTCTCTGTTAGCTACAGCGGCCGCAAGTGTCACACAATTTGCAAATAGGACAATGCAAACACAAAAGCCACAACATGAGGGCAAAAGCTACAACCTGAATTCAAACAGAACAACACAAATGCACATTCTACAGCACAATGGAAATATAGCCACAACCGAGGTTAAGAGTTCAGCTTTAGCGATTTCCTCATGGACTGTTGTGCCAAAGGGCCAATTAATGCAACTGACACAGAAAAGTTATATTTATCAGAACTTAAGTCATGTTTGAAAATGAGGTCAAACAATATACTGTAAGTATCACACATACCACTAATATGATGGCCACAAAGACTTATGTGCTTTTTTAAGTATTTGTGTAATATGATTTTTCATACTGCCTCTGAACCCCCTGGTAATTGTTATCACATTGTTTTGTATTGTACGTATAGACTGTTTCCTCTCAAAGTCTTTGGCTATTTCCTTGGTTGTTTTCAAAATTCAGAACAATGCTGTTGCTCTCCCATTTGTCCGCAAAAGCTTCTCTCTTTCAGGGTTTGTGCACTTTAACATGGTAACCTATTTCCTTCACATGTGAGTGGTGTGAATGGGAGTAAAGGCGCTATAAGTGGTCTAAAAATTTGTAGTATATGTGCAGTCCATTTACTATTAATGCACTCTCATAACCCTAAAAACCTCCAGATGCAAAATACATCCAAAGAACATATATTTGTTTTTGTATTTTTGAAAGCAGGTTATTGCATTTTTTTTGTCTTTCTTTATCCGTTTTAAGAGCTCTTTTATACCCAAGAACACTACAAAGCTAAGTAGTTATTCTTTGTGGACGCTAACCAGCTGCCACAACAATCCATAGGGTGCAGAGACAGACAGCTTGTAAAAGTTTACAGACTCTAACCGTCGCTTTAAACGGAAACACCACTCAGCCAATATAAATTACAGTGTAACGACACCATCAGTGAATGCCAGAAGAGCCATGTTAAAGTCCAGCGCTCCTGACACATTTGAAGCATGAAACTCCATAGCCTCGTTGGGCTGTTTTACCACATATAAGCAACACCACATGAATCACTGGGAAACACATTCTTCTCAAGCCAGCAGACACTTCCCTTTGACTCACACTGGGAAACCAGCACACAAGTAATGTCAGCAAGTCTAATGGCGTACCACAATCACAATCTACCCTAGAATAAACACGCTGATGCTAGTTTAACTGTCAGTGCTAATTAAAGTGTTATTGCACAATGGCAGATATCACTCTAACCGTAACGTTTAATAACTTTTTCACCAGTTCCCACCAAAGTACCTGCGGGGGAAGTGTGTGACATCACATCCCATCTATTTGTTATTAATCAGCAGCCTCATCAGCAAGCATCTCGTCATCATCATTATAAGACAGCCGGCTTTTCAAACCCTGTCTTGAAACAATTTCTGAAGTTTGTTTCCAGTGAAACTCATTCTCCCATGCACAAAGACCCTCCCACACAAACAGCCATAACTCGGAAACCACAGCGCTCTCAACTCTAGAGGAACTGGGAAGTGAGACAAGATGTATTTAAGGGTCTGGGGTATGCACTTATAGCCCACCAATCAGATTAGTAGCTGATGTGTTATAGTTATCTGTAAATACTGAAACATCATGGTTCATATTTGATGATTTTTGACGAGTTGAATGTGAACGTGAGAATGAAAAGACAACACTTATATGTTGAATTAGCAGGTATAGGCTCCTAAAAGCACAGTGAAGCAGGTTCATGGTGCTTTCAGAGATATAAAAGCAAAAGAAGAATGTAATGCACTATTTCAGGACTTTGAAAGCAGTCCACTAAAAACCTAAGATCCACACCACTGGAGGAGCCGTAGACCAACACAACCCAATTCCCAGCATTGCTGTGGAAGTTTATTTTAAATTTGTGCAATTATTTTCAAAAGACTGCCATCCAGAATAGAGGCAGAAACAGAAAAACTAGGTTAGTTCAAGTTGCAATATGTTAGTTCAATTAACATTAAATATGTTAATTGTACAGCAATGTAACAGTAAAACAGAAAAAAAATTAAAAAGCTCAGAAAAAACATTAGTAGGTAGGTTTATTTCCTATAACACAGATTTGTTCGGCAACATCTGAGGTCAAAGCCCCAATAATTGCTCAAGTTCCTACAAAAATAATAAACTACTGAGGCCCTGACTTGAGCTGTAAGACGTATTAATGTTTTTTTTACAGCATAACACTAAAGAATGTCTCTCTGATTCATTCTGTGTTGAGAACCTCTACTCTTAATGCACGCAGACAGATGGAGAATTTATTAACCCCATATGGAAATTTGACTGTTTAAAGAGCCAAATCACACATAAGAATTTGACGTGTGTTGCAAGAGAAGAAGATAAGATGTAATTGTCAAAATATGACTCAACACAAGTATAAGCTCAAGAGAGCAGTGTTAGTTTGAACCTACACTCTTCTCTACATGCCAAAGAAAAGTATTCTTTGCTTGATAAAGGACAGATATTGAGTTTGCTTTTGGCGTGCTGCTCCACAGGCTCCTAAGCCTTGACGTCCAGTTCTGAAGTTATCTCGACACGCCATCTCCTTCCCTACGCCTTTGTTCCTCGTAGAAATCTGCCAAACACATTTACGGCCACGGCTAATGTGTTGCAGGCCAGATGCAAACTTGCTGAGGGTATGAAGGTAGCACAGATATGGAAACCAGATCCAATACAGAAGTTTCTCTGCTCTGAAAAGATTAAAATGTTATATTCTAAATCAGAGATTGATTACAAATACTCCTGGTTAGCTCAGTGCTCCTTAACTGTCGGTTTGACCCTGACAAAGCTGGACAGAACCTCCTTGTTAGTGTGCAAGTGAAGGCAACTTTCATCTTATAATGATCCAAATTTATTGGTTTATTGGGGAAATTTGTTAAAACTGTATCAAACCTTTTTGTTACCTTTGTTGATAAGAGCTTGCTATTTCAAAGATTGTGATCAAAACCTATCAAAGTGGACGGATAAACTAAGCATGAATTAACTTTTTCCCACTTTCAAATCTAGTTAACCAACAAAAGCCAAATAGTAAGACACTGATGTAATCCAAGTATCGGTTCAGTGAAGATCTTTGGTCTTCCTGATCTGAATACAGGCGTACTGATAGTTTCAAGGACCATGTTTGTACAATAACCCTCCTTCAGGCATGTGACATGTTGCACAAAACGTGCTACACAAGCCTTTTCCCACGCAGCTTTTATGCTAAAGGCTCGGTGCTACTCGATCACTCTAACTAGGACCTTTTCAGTGTCTGCACATATGAACCACAGGTGCAGACACTGAGACAACAGCTACAGCTGCTAGAACACACTTTTAGGAGAACTCAACAAAGAACTTATGGACACAGAAAACCTGACTGTCTCGTGTTTGATTTCATGTTGACATGCAAGGGGGCATACAACTGTGTGGGATTAAATACATTTGCTTAGTGTTAAGAGATGGCAGCAGTCCAGCTTTATTCCTGGACTGCTTTGTGTATTTCTTTTATTTGATTCTGCAGGTATAAAACACTCTCTTTGCACAACACAGTTCGCAGTAAAATATTATTGCAGTATGTGTCCAACTGAAATATCACCCCTACAGCTACGATGTGATGAGGGTGGAGGGCATAAACAGTGCATCTATGATGCAAATAGGCCTCAACACATGGGAGTGGAGAATCTCCAGCTGCTCCTAATTCTTCTGGATGGGTTTCTTCTGGCAAAGGATGTAAGCCACATGCTAATGTGTGCAACCTCTGAGCTGTGTGTGTCTATCTTGTCAGATCTAGTGTACCCAGAGTGTTTTTTCGAGTCGTCATTTGTGAGACATTTGCAGGAAATTAGGTCCATCCGTCTATAGCAGATGAAGACAAAAAAAGATGACAGAGCAGTGGGATAGCTGCAGTATAATATATGAGAACCACTGGACTCTGCTAAAAATTTGTGTGCTAAATGAGTGACAATGACAATGATAAATTACTACGGACCAACAGTGTCTTATGAGAAGTCTTGGAAACAAAGTAAGGAGGAAAGGGGCATCAAAGGCAAATATTTTAGTCATATGGCAACGATAAACCACAAAAAATAATGTAAGGCATCGTGAAGGGTTTCATGTATGGAGAGACTGAAGCTACAAGATCCCAAAACCACAAAGAGAAACTCACAAGTTCAGCATCATGAATAAATGTAGTTGGGAACTGTTCCAGTTTTTCCCAGGGGAATCATGGGAGACCCCCAAGTACTGTGTGCTTTCAAAAATCTCTCACTAAAAGCAGAAATGTCATAAAACGTGATCAATCTGCAAATGCCTACTAAGTTCAGAAAGTGATCAATGGTCTGGCTCCTCCCTCAGTTATAAGAATTCATATCATTGTGTGCAGACAGTGTAAGAACAATTAATACAACCAACACAGGTGAAAAGTTGACTCAATCATGGACACATCACAATTAAACACGCAGTCTTTAAAAAAAAAGTTTGTTATCTCAACCTGTAATGGTTTACTGTTATTTGTTGTTTTTGTAGCAAGTTCAGTTTTGTCATTGTCATTGTCAATGGAGGAGTTATGTGCTTTGAACTGTTGTTGGATCATCAGTGCAGACCAGAGTGGTTCAGTGGGGGAAATTTCAGTGCAACACATGTTCACACAACTATCCGGATATTTAACCCAATCATATGTAAATGTACCTTTGTCTCCCTCTAGTGGTGACGGCCCTCACATAATAGATATTAACTTCTCAGATAAATAATCACTCTAGAGCACAATTCTAAAGGAGTAGACATTATCGCAAAAGGCCATAAAATAAACATGCATTCAATTTGTGTCAAATTTGTTGTTTTACACTTTGCATGCTGGGTTAAGGGCACCAAATTAATACATGTACACTATTAACAGAGCACCGAGGAAGCTACATTGGGTTCTCATTACGACAAATATAAACAATGTTTTATAGCAGTGACAGCAGTTTAATCAATGATCTTACTTCAGTCTTCAGTCCCAGCTTGGCTTCAACACTTTATGTATAGAAGTGATGGATTTTATGCATAAGTATAAATTAAAACTTTGAAACCTCAGCATCAGTATATTGAAATCCTTCATCAAGAACACAAATCTTTGACAAAGAAGATTTCAACATGTCATTCTGTGATATATAACGCAGAAAAGAGCTCATTACATAGTTTTTATTTACAGTGTATTACCCGTAGTCACCACTAGATGGAGGTATACATCCAGGAATATTTTGAGCAATGATTTCCAATTTCTTCATATATTCCATCTTAACAAAAATGTTTAGTTGAAAACATTCAGTGCTCTCACATAGTAATAAGTCTGAACTAAAAACATAAGGTTAAAGTAGTAAACTATTACATTTGTTACAGTGCATCATGAGCTCCCTTTAAAGTGTTCAGACCATACAGTCTATGGTTCAGACTCATAGTTAATTATTTAGTAATTTGCCAGGAAAAGAGTGGGGACCCATCATCACACACACTCTCTACTTTTCCTTACCACAGTAACATCAGTGTGCACCTTGTTCTTCTAAATCTTAATCATGTACTGTTAAAAATATATAGATTATATATATATCTGATCATTCATTTTTAATCTCCAGGAAGTGAAATGTAAAGAAAGCACTGTGAGTATCATTTCCCTTTTTTTCTATCCAGGTAGAAAATAAGCATGCATCTCAGCCAAAGCAATGATACAAACAGAAATTTTCTTTTAGAGCCATTACATCACTGTTGAGACGTCATACAGCCTGAGTGTATCCTTGTGGCACATTGTGGTTCTTAATAATAGACCCTGATTATATCTGTGCCCCCACTGAGATCATCAGATCAGTGCTTGAGATTTAAAAGGTTGAAGTGAAGGTGCCAGCAGGTCATTGCTCCGTCTGCCTGTAGAAGGAGGCGTGTCAGCCCGGTGAGCTCAGTAAGGCTCCGTCTTGATCCGTCTGTACAAGCAGCTGGTGAACACCATGCCACAGATCTGAAAACAGGACGTGTCAGGTCAGAGGGTTGTTCAGTCACCATGGAGGGCTGCAGGAAGCTGGAAGGTTATTGACTGTGGGGGTCATGAGGGGTGAAAGGTGATGGGGGTTACAGTGGAAATGGGGGATGCTGGAGTCAAGCAGTTGATATCATGTCACCACCTGGGTGCAAAGGTGAGTGCAAGCAGATGCAAATAAGCTGCTGACTAAATACCTTTCGAACTGAAATGTGTGATTAGGCCGAAGAAAATACCACTGAATTATCAAGCACAAAAGTGCATTAAATAGTTTATGTTGTGCTGAAGGCCTCCAGATCAGGAAAGACAACTAACTCACTGTGTTGGAGAGTTCAGATAGAGAAACATGGTCGGATTCTCTGTAAAACAATCACTCAACTACAAAGAGGGTCAGCAACAGTTGGAGAAGATGTAGAACTGTGAAAGCAAATCTTTTTTGGGGGGTTTGATAAATAATTAATGGAAATAAGAGTTTTTCTACGATGATTTTTAAGACTTGTTCTGTTATATTTTATTGTATTTGGTGCTTTTTAGGACATAATATGGCCTCTTGGCTAACGCTGGCATATATATGAAATGTTGAATATGAACTGTCCTTTTGAAATAAATAAATAGAATAAAATAAAATGAAATAAACACTGACTCCTTTAGAACTGCTCTGCATGTTCTGCTTTTCAGTTTGTTTGAGGTTTTAGGAAATTTCATTTTTAAAAGTTCACTGTGTGATTCAAAACTAAAATTGCTTGATAGAAAGTACAAAATATCTGCCAGTATGGTATGAAAAACACAGCTTGTTTCTGTTGTCCCTTGTGTGTTCTTGTTTCAAGACACTTGACACGCAAATTTGTATTACACCATTGATGGATTTTTTATACACTTCACAAGTAATGCAGACATAATTTTTTATGTTTCAATAGCTTGGAATATTTTTTGCTGTCACATGAATGTGATATGACATAATGTTAAAAAGATCATTTTTACTTGAAATAAGACAAACACTTAGAACTGATCCTTTAGTTTCTACATTCAAAGAACAAGTCTCACAAGCATAATGCATGTTTGTGTGTATAATAAATCCCAAGACAGCACTGTACTGTAAGCTACTATAAATAAACAGACTGAAAAGTAAAAATAAGACCAGCAGAAGCTGATATTGATCCAAGCCTCTGAGCCTGCCAGGTTTGATGGATCAACAGGCAAATGCCCAGATTCAATATACAAGACCCTAGAAGGCCTCAGAGAAAGGCTCATTGAGCCTGTCAGCACCGTGTATAGACTCATCACTGCCTGTCTTCAGGCCTGTTTCTCTTTTTTTCATCACATCATAAGTGACAGATTTATGGAAGTGTGATTTATTGGCTGAGAGCATGATGATATCAGAGAAAAGTGAGAAAATCTGTCTTCAAATTCATTTTAGAGGAGAGGGTTTTGTTGAGGAAAAAAAAGCAATTCAACTGTCAGTAAAAAAATATTCTCTGCTGAATGTTGAATGGCCAGGCACCCAAAGAGCTCCATTTAATCATTATTTCTTGAACCACTTTTCAAGCCTTGCCTATTTTAGTTTGCAAGTAACTATGGCAACGGCATTGGCCCTTCTCCTAAATGTAATAGAAAATGTCTGAGAATAAAAGGATTAAAGAAAATAAAAGTGTGGGGTGCATTACCGCTACTGTTATTTTCAGAGATTTGAAAAGCAATCTTCTGAAGCGAGGTGAGGTACTGACACCCACAGATATTAAATAGAAGTGTCAACAAATACAGTGGTAAAATACTTCCAGCTTTTATCTCCTCGTAGCACAGGTACCTTATAGGATAGGAAACTTAAGAATAAAGATACAGAGCGGGACACTCATGAAAAGTTACGTTTTGTTCAATTGAGCTATTCTCATGATGTCTGATTTTTATAACTTTCTTATCAGCCACAGCAGCTCATTATTTCAACATGCAGAGCAGCAATCAGCAACACAGCCAAAGCTGCACAGCTGCAGGCTTTACACTCACCAGAGGACGATGGAAGGACATATAAAGCAAAGGCTGAGCATAATGCATGGAACAAACAGCCACACAAGGACAAACATGCAGATGCAAATGACCACAATGCCCTCAAACCTTGTCTGCCCACTTGATTAGACCACAAAGACGCTCTAGACCCCAATCACAATGTACCAAAGTCCTCGTCCTCTTCTTTATAGAGCAGATAAATAAAGCAGGCTGTCAACAGTGCCCCGGCCAGCTACAGTGACACGGAGCACATGGACATGAAGACAAACAGTAAAATTCCACAGAGAGAGAGACAGACATACAAGACATTTGAGCATATTGTGCCATTAATTTGAGACACAACTAAAGCTGGTCTGAGTGGAATTAATTCAAAGTTCTATGTTAATTAAGTCATGACTATAAGAGAAAGTATACAAACATTCAGACACACCAAACACATGACAAAAAGACAGAATATGTGAGTTGATTAAAAAAAGAAACCCACATGAAACAGGCTCACACAACACTTTAAATGTCACATCAGTTAATCCAGGTATTTTTCTAAATTTCATCACCTCATGGTTGTCAAAATAATACCTTTAGATAAACAACAGTGCACATGAAAGGGAATATGAGTCATATGAATATCGCTGGGAATAGTCAATGCAGAACAGGTTTCAGGTGTCCTTCCTCAATTTACAAAGATTTGATGTAAATCTAAAAGAGTACACTGAGTACAGAATCATAAAACAGTATCCTTCGTCTCTATGAGGCTGAAAAGCTCGGCTCCCTCTTGGTCAGGAACAAATTGAATAAAAGGGAGGATCAAATTCGATAACAATGATTTAGAGACAAGGTCAGGATGAAAAGACATGTACTCAGAGGTTGTTGACCTGTGGTGGTGCACTTTCAGTAATGGAAATGTTCGAAACCCTTCAGCTCTGCTTTTCTAAAGTTTTATTTATACAAGAGCAGCATTTCACTGCTGAAGGTAAAAGCATTCTGGTTTTCAGAATACATTTTACCAAGCTTATATAAAGCACACTTAAAAATAATATCATACTTCTTTCAAAGCCCTTTAAATTTTGATTTTGACCTACCTGCAGACAGGCAACACCTATGCCTACAGCTCCGATGATCAACAGGTGTTCTGCTAAAAAACGCTCCAGCTTTGTGATGCAGCCGCCCTGCAGAGTAAAACAGAAAAAATAGAAGTTGTGGAATACAAAACACATCACAGCTGGGCTCACATTTTCCATGACTATTAAGAAAACACACAAAAAGCACTGAGCCAGGAACATGTAGATGTATTAAAACCGCTATACTCTAGACAATACTGACGGAAAGGAATGGCAGAACCTACTCATTCTGTTGTTGGCGTACACCATTAGGTAGTTCTACTCTCTGTGCTTTGCTATGACGCAGATGGCGCAGAATGAGTGGGGACAAAGCACTGAAGAGTTGTGTGCAAGTGTCAAGAGACTCTTGAAGGTTGAAAAGTTCACCTGAGCAGCACAACGGAGCATTAAAAACTTCATCTTTTATTCATTCTGAGCGAGTTAATTTTATCTGAAAAAAGTTTTTATCTATGTGCTTTTCTCCACTTCTGTTAGTTTTTTAGTTTCTGTGGGGTAATATCGGGACAACCTGGAAGAAATCATAGAAAAAAAAGGATATTTTGGTGATGTCCACTATATAAATAAACATTAATGCTATGTTATGTTAAAATTGTACTTAATTTATTCACTGATTCTACATTGATCAATCATGCGAGAGCCGGATCTGATTTATGAAAGTCTTCAAGGGAAGCAAAGGCAGACAGGATGTGGTTCATCAAAACTACATCCCTGCTCCTATCAACAGTGATAAGACAACACTTTTTTCTCTCTGTGGACAGGAATAAGCAGGTTAATACAGCTAATGATTCATTAGTGATCAAAGCCTTTGACATGAGCAACAAATCTCTATGTTGTTACAAAATTTTAGTTTTTAGTGCTGTCAAATTATCAAAACTTTTAATCAGGGTTGTTGATGCTTAATTTCATTTACAATAATTAAATATCATTCATTTTAAATCCATGTTAACCATATTTAATTTTGCATGAGCAAACAGACTCGAGACAGAATATTGAGTTGGTTGGTTCTGCTGCCTGTCAATATTGGACAATGTGTCACAAGACACTTTCATTTTGAGTCATTCTGCACTGCAGATGGGTAAATTGCATTAAAATTTGGAATCAGATTATGATTAATCTTTGTCAAATTTGACAGCTCCAGTGTTTTTATTTCCCGACTTCCTGCAATGCATCACATCATTAATCTGACTTCCATTCAAAGACCAATAAGCTGTTTTCTTCTCCCCTTGAGGAATGAGCTCCCAAAGCTCAGCTCTTGACTTTTTTTCTACTCTTCATTCAGGTAAGATTGAGCAAAGCACTTGTGTCACTTACTATTTACACTGAAATTGAGACTAAACAGAAATGATGGATGGGATTTAAACCACTTCCACCTTTTAATTCAATATCAATCCTTAGTTAGTTCTGATCTGGACTTGAACAAAACAAAGATTTTCATTTACACTTATATTTTCCAGAGACCAGTTCTTTACTAACCTCAACCTTGTATATGTTGGAAGGGTGGTCTCTCCTGCCACACACTGGGGTGATGGTTTTACAGCAGCTGTCAGGCACCAGCCTTTCCCCTGCTGTATTTGAGGTAATGTAAACACTCATCGACCAATCATTGGAGTTGTTGCTGCCACAGCACTTGAACTGGGAAAGGAAAGAAGAGAGCAAATAGCTCAGTTTGGATATGGCACATACTGAAAGCAAAAAACAAACCCTAGGACAGTTTTTTTAAAGGTTAAATACATTTTGTTTAAACCATGATTTCCTGAATCATTATACTGTACTCTTTTTGTGAGTTATTGCAGATGGATAAAGGGACATTTCTTCCTCTCAGGGACTAAAAAAAATGACTTCAGCTCAGGGTGTTTCACATCTGATTTTTGAAGAAATGCTCACACAAAAACAGTCGCTGGGTTTTCAGTATAATTCTTTTTGGAAAAGAAAAGCGAAATTTCTGAAGCTTCAAAAAAGTACAATTGCACCATGCTGATGTTTCTATTACAATTGGAATTGCACACAACTTGAGTAAAATCTAGTCCTGGGAGATATAATTTGCATTATGTGGAAGAAAGAAGGAGGAGTGTAAGCGGCGGTAACCATGGTTATCACAAACATTTCAAGAGACAGAGTTCACAGAGGCATCCGTTTCAATACAGAAACTTTTGATAAACCACCTTAAGAGAGCATAACAATTTTTATCAAAATTTCAGTGTTTTTTTTTCAAAATTCTGGTGTTACCATTACTATCTCTTTGGTGTGATATTCAAGTTTTGCACAATTCTAGGATGTAGCAGAAACACAGCTTGAGATTAATACAGAGCTAAGAGCAATTTCTTCTTCCGAATCTCAACTAAGCAAGACTTCTTTTGATGAAGTTTCTTCAGACTAAATCAAGGACAAAAACCTTCGTGAAAGATTTGACTATTTCTGGCAAAGTTAGCTCAAGAAAACTGCAGCATGTCATCTCACTGCAATCACTCAAAACCTCAAAAGTTTGTCATAAATATAATTCATACATCCTGTTGTAGTTGGTCCACTGCCAATGTGATGGCCTCTTTCCCCGGCTGGGCGTAGTTCTCTGTCATAGTCTGGTTCAGATGCTGCTTCAGCTCCTCGCTCAGCTAGAAATGGGGAATCGAGAGAGAAAGAGAGAGAGAGCAGACGCACACAGTGAAAAAAGCAGTGACTATAAAGGTGAGAGAGTTAAAAGGATAAGCTTGGCAGAAGTGAGAAAGTGGGCGGATTAGGGCAGGTTACAGAGGTAGCAACTCCCACGCAACTGTGACAGACAGATGAACAGTTCATCCCAAAAAAGTATTTCAGATATAGTCTTTGTTGTGTGTAAATGTTGGTGCGAGCACACACATTCACATACACACAAGCACACACACACACACACACACACACACACAGGAGAACAGAGAGAGAGGATGAGAGCCCTTATCTTAAAAGGGATTCCATCCTGTGCTGAACCCTTTTCCATTTCAATAAATCTCAGGCTGCCTACAGATAGCTTGGTGCTCTTTGCAGGAGAAGCTGACTGACAGGCTGATGCTTGTATGATAACAGGATCTTAAGAACTGTGTGTGTGTGAGCCACTCTAGAAACTGAACATAATGCTCAGTTACCCTTTCAAAAAAAGGGTGGTACATTATGTTTGGCACAATCTGCACAGGATGAAAATATGACACCCCAGCAGGGTTAGTCAGGGAGATGCATATGTCTAATTTCTATACTGTCTGCTGCCCCTTTGACAGTCAGATGCTGTTTTCAAGAAGAACTATGGCCTAAATTTCTCCTGCAATTACAGCATTATGCCAACAAAGTGAGTGTACTCATCAAAACACAGTGAGTTTCACAAAACCTAAACAGTAATTAGATGATCAAGTGGAAAACAGTTTTTCCAAGTTTTGTCCTTTATGTGGCCTAAGATACATAAAAATTCAGGTCTGAGCTCTTCTTATGCTGTATGCACACAGCAGAGGACTAATAGATGCCAACTAAACCACATTAAATGATTACATTATAGTGGATTACCTGGCTTATTTGCTGACTTTCTGGCTGTGTCAAATACTTGATTCTGATTAGGAAAAACCCCTAGACAACTATTAAAAAAATTCATTAACATGAGCAATAGCAGAGGAAGACTGGTTGAACACATAAATCAGTGGAAAATACTTCCAGCACATCCCCATTCTGCTTAGTGATACAAAGGGTGCAAGGGGAGTTAAAACTATTAGCTTATATTAGCATCATATTGTTGAAGAATGGTGAGAGCAACTTAAGCTGATGGGTTTTCTTTTAAAAAACTGTGGACAAAAATCATCTTAAATCAATAAAAAAGTCATTTTAGTCAATGATTTTTGCTTAATATATTTGATCTGTAGCTAGTAGTCAGGGTTAGTATCCCTCATTATCATTTTCTTACCTTCTGGTAGTAAACATAAGCCAGCACTCCAGCGACCAGTTCAATCAAGAAGATCAGCAACAGGCAGAAGAAATACTGTCAGTGAGAAAGAAGACAGGGAATCAGTTAGAGGAGAATTTTAGGTAACTCATCTAAGTGAGTGGCTCCCTCACTTGACAGCTCAATCAAAATGTCCATCAGCTGTCAATGTGCCGCATTTGTCAAATGCAGATGCAGAAAAGAGGCAACTGAAAATTTCTTACAAGCTCTCTCAGGTAAAACATTTCCCTTGGCATACCAGAGTTTAGTTCTTCACAATGTTTAAGCAAGGTCGAAATTAATCTGATCTAAATACTGACATGCATCAAAACAGGGGAAACATTAATTTGTATGCTACTAGGAAAGAAGGAATAAAATGAATCAGATGTAGTGAACAATAAACACAAATTAGAACCTCAAAGGATGACATGAAAACAAGTGTCAAGAAAAGCATCTTTAATTATCAGATCAATCTTTTATGATAAACTCTAAACCCTGCACTGTATGCACTTGAATGGAGTTACATAAACTTAGTGGCTCTTCTCCCACACATTCAGAACACTGAAGCAGCAGACAGCTGTTGAATGAGCGAGATCAAAACGGCAGTTTTCTCACACTAAAATAATACACTGCTGCAACACCACACACGCTGTGCCAAGGAACACAACAGAGCAGGACACAACAGAGCTGCATCACTCAGGATCGTTAGAGAGAGTCAGACAATGTGATGATGGGACAGCTCAACACTGCTATTAGAGTGATAGCAAACTTCTAATCAAAGATACCGCTACGTTATTACGCTGGCTTATTTTGACACTCAAACTTTCTATTTTGTTTTGTTGTAATCATATGAATTTTGTATATAAAGAAACAGCAGCCTCCTCTGTTTCTCTTGGTTACCAGACTTTCAAAAGCACTCCGGTTCATGTGTGCCAACTGCCCACACAAAAAAAAAACTTCAAACATTCTTCAAATATTTATCTATAATCTGCTCACACCGATGATTAGATTAAAAACATTATCTCTAACAAAGTGCTTCTATTGAATTAACAGTTCACTAAGCTGCATAACAGATCACTAAATGTCTTCTGCCCCTTATCCTCTCAACTCCTCCATTTCTCATTCCTACTACTCCATCCATCAACTGTGGTAAGATGGACCCAAAAATAATGCAGTGGCAGTGAATGTTTACCTCCTGCCTGCTTCTCTCTCACTGAGCCTGTCTCTAAAAAATAATGAAGAAACTGAGCAATCTTTAGTCAGGATGATTTTTTAACATCCAGTAAAAGATCTCAGACCATGAATTGAATAATGAGGTTTAATGTTTTTTTGTTGTTGCATGTTCATGCAGAGGAAAAATTTGCATACATGTGGGTAAGCATCTGGCTTAGCAACTGTCAAGTCAAACTACAGTTAAATAAAGAATTGTTGTTGTTGTTTGTTTGTTTCTTTTTTTTTTTAAAAAAAGCATAAATCTAGATAGACTAGAGAAGGAATAAATAAGTGTCAACAGAAAAATACCTAACTTTATATATTGGTAAGTTTTGGTCACACAAAAGGAATGTGCTGCTATACAAACACAATGAACAATGTGCTTCTTTATGATGTATGACCATGGATAAATAGGTGAGTTGGTAGATAATCAAATTTTTAGAAATAGATTAAAAAATAAATCATCATCGGGTGCCATCCCTGAAAAAGGTAGATATCTTTCATGGGTTTATCCCACTTTCACACATCACACCTGGAGCAGGTGAGGACCACCCAGAGGCAGGCGGTGTGCTCCCTTAAAAATACCAGAAGAAAATGCCGTGTAATTGTATCCAATGTGTGCAACACCTGGTATTATCTATGTGCCCAGGACATTTCAATCACTACTTAACAACTAGAGAAAGTGTTCTTGGCCAGATCATACAACTCTGAAAGCATCTTCACAGAATACTTGTGTCACTTGCTGGATTTGAAACACAGAGCCTTAATCATAATCTCTGGACTGAAGGGAAAACGTTAAATTATTGATTAAATGGAAATGCTGACTTAGAACACAAAGAGAGAGCTTTCAAGCTCATGTGCATGACAAGCTGAGAGGAGCTGGTGTAGACAGAGTGAAGTAAAAACATGGTGTAAGAACTATGTTATACTGAGGCCTGATGTTCCTCTACAATTATTTATAGTTTATTTACATGTGCTAACTTTCCTGCATGGAGAAGGAGGGCAGATCTTAACCCACATAGAGTGAACGATAGAGTCTGACAAGATGACAGCCAGTAAGGTTCACTCTGCACGTCATCACCCAGTCTGAAACACTTAACACATGTAGATCATCTAAATCCTTAAGTCTCATCTTCCATCCTCACCAAAAAAGGACTGTCTTCCACTGATATTTTTAAAGCAGTCACCCTGCTGAATTATACAGAGACTTTCCAGGATTCAGTAGTAAAACCTTCCCTGAGTCCCTGTCTCACCATGGACAGACAGCTCTTCTGCTCCCGTATGACAGCACAACATCCCAAGAAGCCAGTAACCACCACCAGGCTGCCAGCCAGGATGAGGATATATGCCGAGACTGCAAAAGTGCTGGTCGCCAAAAGACTCAAGTAGTCACTCTTCTCCACTAGTGTCCATACTCCAACACCCAAGACAGCTGCTCCACCCATCTGTAAGAGAAGAAGAGACAGGAAGGGTTAAAAAGAACAAAATAATATGATTTGACTTGAGTGTGGTGAAAGAGTTGATGAAAGAAGTGAGAAAAATGACCCACTAAAACATAAAAGATAGGAGCCAAAAATGACTGCAAGTTCAATGCTTTAGATGAGTGACAAGAAATGCAACAATATAAGTGAATGTGGGTATAAAATGAGGAAGAACGTGAAGATAGAAAATAAAAAGAAGAGCAGAGAGAGGAGACACCAGGCAAAGGAAAAGTGAGACCCCGGAGGTCAAACCGGGGCATAATGACCACTTCCTTTCAAACAGTTCAGACACAGGGTGGCTTCTGTATCTGCTCCTCTCATCAAAGGCAAACAGATAGGAAATGCCTCAAAGATTTCTCCCCGTCATTATCTCATTCCTTTTCCTTCAAAAGCAAGATCCATACACTGATAACACAAGCACTTTACTCAAAGATATAGAGTTTTTGAAGACTTTTAAACATATAAATTTCAAAATATTCTGCGATGGCCTAAACAAATGATATAAGAAGGAACACCCTGTAATTTAACGGAAAAAAAACACCAACACATTTACAAGCAAGAAACAAATGCTAGAAACACACATCCTCAATTTTTGCTGAATTAAAGTTGCTGTGAGGATTTTCTAGAAAAGCTAGCAATAATGCTAGTGATAAACTTTACACTTCCCATAAGCCTTAGCACCCCACTATCATGATGAACTGAGGCATGTCTTGATAACCATAGGCTGTTGTCATTGATACGTTCTGTGTTGCTAGGGAAGCAAACTTTATGAACTCAGTTTGTGCCGTATTTTAGTAACTAGTAACCTATTACATTTAGCTCTACTCACAGCCCAGTGCTCTAAGACATGTCTAGTACAGTTGGTGGATCCTTCCAGTGCTTATCTACCAAGCAGAGTCCTTTTAGATTCTCAGGTTTGAATAGGTCTTTGCTGCTGCATGTTAGTAGGAATGAACACTTTCATTAACAGCTTAGCTCGTGTTTTAGCCTTTAGCCATAAGCCCATATTCCATCACACTCCCTCTCTCTCCCACAGAAGAAACCCAAAAGTGGACATTTCTGCCATTTTACTTCTTTTAGACCTTTGCATACGTTTATAAATTTGCATCACTTCATCACATCAATGTGCAGCTGGTTTCTCATTATGATAATTTGGGTTGTCAGAAAACAAGTGGCCCTGTACTTCTGGATTCAAATTCATTATCTTGTAGACCAGGAAAACATACTACTCCTGCAAGACTTCTGAAATATTCAAGATTCAACCCGGAGAGCTTTGTTTTGCACTTTATTTCCTGGTACTTAGGTGGTCATAAAATATGATGTAAAATATTCATGAGAAAGTCAAAGGGGGAATTAAAGACGTCACAGTTCTTCAGAAAATAGTTTTTTAGATAATGAACGATTATGAACCCAAGATTGACGATAAAGCTCTCTCTCTTCCCTCACTTCAAACCCTTCTACAGATCTGGCAGTCTCCTCCACTCACTATGTTCTCTTTGCATAAGACTTTGAAAATGATCCAAAGTGACCCCAGACAATCTGCAAAGTAGCTGTAAGAGCATTGGCTTAGAGCAGCAAACTGCAGCATCAGATGCGCTGCCATCTTAAACTGACAGGCCCCACATGATGTACGACTCACTTTGGGCCGGGTCCATGGTATGCTCCAAAGACATTAAAAAATCAAAACTCTCTTGCAGTTTCTGTTTGTTTCCCTCCTTTACTGTCTACACCTGCTGTCTTAAAGGAACATTAACACTAAGATGTCTTGTATCAAAGAACCATGGTTTTCTTTTCACAAATCTCTTTACTGGTGTTATGACTGGCATTGAGACCTAACACCAGCGATACTTTTCAATGGTGACCATAACATGGGTTGAATCCAAAATATTTCCATTGCTGTTTGAGTAACACATTGTGAGTGAAGAGATCAATGTGCATTACCCAACAAACACAGGATATCTGCAGATATCACTTACCCAGAAGAGAAAATTGAACATAAAGAGGAGGTACTTGAGGCAAACGGTCTGCCAGTCGTTCTGGTCATCTTTATAACCGGCTGACATCTTCCTGTCTCCAATTTAATTCTGAAACGAAAATAATTGTAAAAAAAAGGGAAAATGAATATACAATTTCATAAATATAACTGTATTAAAGCATAGAATAACTTTCCTTCTTCTAATGCTCAAGTTTTTGCAACATCAAAACAAAACTGGATTCAAGGGGGAAGAAAACTAAACTTCAGAAAGGAGCACAGTTCCACTGACAGGTAACCGAAGTGGGTCCAAATTAGTCTGGCAACATAAACCTCCTCATTTCACCGCTCAGCTTATTGTCAGTTCACAGCCCTGCCTAAAATGTGTGCCCCAGTGAGCGAGGGTAATTAGAGTGAGTGATAGAGTGTGCAGAAATGATACAGCTGCCTATCAAACGACACAACAGATGACACATCTGAGTAGTAGCATCCCTGTGCCTTTTTCAGCATGATGCATGCAAGTCAAATATGCTTCAGAATAGAAATTTTTGTCTCCAGTGCCTTACTTCTCCTGACAGTGTGTAACTCCCAGCTGATCACACAACAGTATCAAGTGACATTCCCAAAAGACCTGAGAGAAACATTGTAAAAACCTTGAATGTGACTCTGTGGCAGCCTCTAAGAATACAGTAATATGTGCTCCTGTTGAAGACACACACCTTTAAATTATTCATATCAACTAAACAGACCATAAAATCTGAATCATTAATTGATCGCACAGCTCAAGGTCTGTAAATAAAATTCTGTGGGCTGGGAAGCACTTCCAGTCATAAAATGGATCTGGTGGATAGCACCGAGGAAGCTGTGCAGGTCTGGTGTTAGTCCACCAGGGAGTGGGACGTGGGCGGCTGTGGCTCTGCGGTAGAGCTGCAGTGTCTTGATCGTAGTATCCTTGAGCAAGAAACTAAATCCCAAATTTCTCCCACTGCGCTTCAGTAATGTGAGAATTTGAATGAATGAAATTAGTACATGTCCACTTTCAAAAGTACTGTACAAATACTGCGAAAAAAATCTTGGTGGTGAAAGTTCTGCGCATCCAAATTACATGATTGTTTAGCAAATGCTATCAGCCAAAACAAAAAAAGATACAAAATAAACCAAGTTTCAATCCAGGAAAAATAACAGTGAACTCAGTTTCTGACTAAGAGAAAAACAGTTTTCTTTCCCATGAATCATTTTCAATAGTCTTCAAATACAAATTTAAGATAAGACTGAGGAACGATGGACTAAGGATAGACAAATGAAGACGAGTTTTTGTGCTTTTTCACTTGTGGTGCCGATATATTTTTCCCTGGTATGATTTACAGACAGGCATCCACAGGCAGCTCTGTGTCGCTGGGAAACACTGCTGTCCATGTGCTGATCATGCCTTGCTCCTCCCCTGTTTGCAGACTGCAGAGTGAAGCAAATTCAAAACTATATCAAAATATGTTTGATAAAGTTGACCAAAGATTAAGCTGTTCCTAGTGTTGACTATGTATTCTACCTCTATTTTTTATCTCGTTATAGCACTATATATACTTCAATAAATGTTCCTTTTTTTAAAATGAGACCTATATCAGTTGTCATCTTTGTGTCATATAAACTGAGGGAGCCAAAGCTGTATCGACCCCAAATATCAGCCCAAGAAAATCGACAGCCTGTATCAGTTAAAGGCAAGGAGTGGTAAAAAAGAATCAGTATCAGCACAAAATAATACATCACATTTGGCACACATTTGAATTTGTGAAAACAGCCAGGGAGAAGCCAAAATCTCTTACTGACAATTTCAAGATCTATGAAATTAAAATATGAATACTTTGCTTGTTTACTATTTCATTTGGTGATTTCTCAACAAAATCAGTCACTATGTGAAATAAAAAAGATACTCTCAAAGAAAATATTCTCCATTAGGGGGCGATGAATGAAAAATCTTTCAAGGTTTTTTTTAATGGCAGCATTAGATCCAGAATTGATAAGGATTGTTTCAAAGACTATTTTGACCTGCAAACAACATTTTTGCACAAGATATTTCTAATGCTGCATTGCTGACCATTTTTTTGCACCACTTTTTATTACTTACACCATTTCATTTAACCTAATCTTGTTTCCTCTAATTAAAAAAGGTTTTTCTTCGAGCTGAAAATAAATTCATTATAAATGCATTGATTTAAACGCGTAAGCTGTCAGAGTTTTCAGTCTCAGCAGAATGTACAGAGCTTTAGATTTACACAAATGCAATGAAAAGTCCAAATGTAGTTTGTGAGGGATTACAACACATACTTGAGTTTTGTTTATGTACTTGTCATAAAGTGTTAGTGTTCACAGAATTCTGAATGGATTTAATATCAATACTACAGTTAAAACTGGTGGTTCACCAAGGAGTGATCACCTAAATGCGCAGCCCGGACACGTTTCCATCTGTTTCTTTTCTGCCTCAATTTCTGCCGCACCTTCTGGACTTTGACCATTGCACGTGTCCTTCAGCAAACAAGCAACAGCTATAAAACAGTTGGTTAAATTGTTCCACTGCAGACTAATAAACTTCCTCGCTTCCCATTTTCTCAGGACGGGATGTAACGTTGTCGTCTCAAGCATCCTGAAAAAATCCGCCACCCCATCTGCGTCGTTGATGCGCATGAGAAAGTTAAACCCAATTCCTTTCCTGTGCGCGGACAAACAACCAGATCCGTCTTCAAGCTGAAAAATACTAACCAGGCCTTCGTTAAGAGCGGAAAAGTCCTCTTCGTTTTGTTGTTATTGACGTCAAATTCAAAGTGAACAGCACTGCAGCAGTGGGCGTTTTGTCCAGTCAAGCTTGTTGCTTCTGGAGTGTCCAACAGCAGGACGCTGCCTTCAGGTGCGGCTCGGATTTCTGAATACATGGAACATACTATTGTGTCACAGCCAGACTTTTTTGGGCTGTGACCCCATGTTGATGTCACAATTTTTTTTAATTTTTTTTTAACTTTGTTGTAAATACAGGGTAGTCAGAATTATTTTACAAAGTGCCAATATTTTTCCTGACCAGGATATGGACTTTACTAAGAGAACTTTCAAATTAAAAAAAAACTTTATTCATGCCCAAAGGACAATTAAAGGGCCACAGAACGGTAAACAATATTAACAACAGTACACAAAGATAAGAAACAAACAGCAAAAAGTTCAGGATAGCACTGTAAGTTTAGTCTACTACTTAAAAAAGAATCAAGGGGGAAAAAAAGGAAACAAATGGCTTAGGATACTAAAACACTTAAAATACCCAGATACTTGATAATAAAATACTAAAAATACTGAAATACTTCAGAATAAAAGGCTAACTAAATCTTAAAACAAAGAATAAAGTTTGTCAGTGTGTTGTGTTTTCATTTTAAGATGAATAATGATAACTGAAGAAAATATTTTTTATCAGTAATCTCTGTATAAACTACTAGACATTACAAAAGACCCCGTTTGGAATCCATGTGACCCCATGTCGGGTCACAACCCCACGGTTCAGAAACACTGACATAGAGTTACATATTGGCAGTAACTAACAAAAAGTTGAAAATACAGAATTAGATACGATTGATACAACAGCAACTTTGACCTACATATAACTTGATGTTCAGCATGCTCCATGTCAGCATCACAACATAGTGATATAAAAGAAATTAAGCTTCAAACTAACTTCAGCCCAAACAAATTACTTGCTTCATTTGAGATGCATTACATCGACGAGATACAACATCTCTGGCTAACACCCGAAGTGAATCATCCACTTTTCACATTTTCTTTTTTTCACTTCGTTGAAAAGTAAAATTCCGACTGTCCCTGAAGGGAGCAGAGGGCAAACTTGAGGAAAGGGTCAGACAAGAAACGTCAGGAGGAAGTGGAGCTGCTAACCACAAAACAGGCTGAATACCACTGTGCCTTTGACAACATAACCCTGGTTACAGTGTAACCACATGCCCACGGAAGAATTTCACAATAGAGTGCGCATGAATAAACTAAGACAAAAAAGGGGGATTACTCAACTCTGTTTCAAAGTTGCTGGCCTCTTAAGTGTGGCCTATTTTAAAATTATAACATTATAGCCCAATAAGCTCTTGCTTTGCCCTGAACAGTATTCAGGAGTAGCTGCCTGATTAAAATGACTATTATGACACTATTTGTCAAAAATGGTGACTTAAGTAAAACATGCAGAGATAGTGTTAGACTTGCTGATGAAGTTTTGTCAGTGACATCCCATGTGACATTTGTCAAGTTTCTCAGTCCTATTTGATAGCTTGAATGTGTGCCTATCAAATAAATAGTCAAGGTGTGTGTGTACCATTGTGCCATTATGCGCCTCGAGATGAGATTTGGTTGTAAAAAGTGAAAGTAATAGATGAATAACCCACTCAAAATCAATACACTAAATGATCAGAAACGTCGTCTGAGGAAGATTTTTGATTTGAAAAAGAAAATCTTGACAGAAGTTGTTGGCTCACTTAAAAATTAAGTTCTTCCAATTGTTACAGAGAAAGTTTGAGCCACTGAACTTCTGCTTTGCATGCCTGACCTCTTGTGGTCATACTCACCTGATAGCCACATCTTCGGTTCAGAAGAGGTTAGAGTGAAATGAAAATAATCTAACAAGAGTTACAGAGAACGGAAAATACAGAGGAGCCAAGAGGTGGGCAGAGAGCTCAGGCAGCTGGTGACATCACTCTTTTGCATGCATTAGTTATGTCAGTTAATAAGTTTAATCATTTAAACCATAAGTTTTATCACCACGTGGATTTTTATTTATCTTAAAAAAATCTATCATTGTTGTAAAATAGGCATTATTCACACAAATGGTGACTTTAAAGATGGTGTCAGTGATAATAATTCCACTGACTTAACATGTTAGCTACATGAGTGGGAGGATATCTGGACTTTGAGGGTGAGCTTCATAAAGCTTCGGGGATGAAATAGTTTTTTAGTGCCTGAGGTAACTTTATTAGTTTTCAATTGCAAGATATGCATTTTTTACATCCAGAAACTTTAGTTTGTAGCATATTAAAAAGCTTTAACACTCATTTTTTCATGAAAATACACTTGGAGACTAAACATGGATTGAAGGGTCAAATTAGAAGTTGTATTACACATGGATGTAACTTCTGTAGTGCATGTATCCATAAGTATTAGGACAGCAGTGAAGCAGTTCTCCGTGTATTTTGCAATGAGACATTTTTTTTCTTGGTTAAACTAAGTGTCAACATTACTCTGTCTGAATTTGCTACTGCATTAAAGACATAAAGAAAAGCCTCGATAGAAAACCCTGAACCTCTGACGCAATAAATGTTCTCTACATTATCTGCTCTGAAAAAATGCTAAGAAATCTTGCCAGACGTGCCTCTCTGTGATGCACACTTTGAGTCATATACAAGGGCTGCTGGTTTGGTGAGCCACACATTATGAGACCCAGTGAAGAATCTCTATGACAGAAGGTGTCCGTCAGCAAGCTGTCAGAAATGTACTATAGGTCCAAACAGGCCTTGTGCATCAAAAACAACCACAGGAAGAATAAAGTTGTCCAGTTTAAGATTAAATATGAGGAGGTGATGACAAAAAATTGAGAGGATAAAAGACTATGTCAAAAATCAGAAAGAAATAAATCATTGAAGGGGTATTGTCAAAAGGAGAAAGGGGCCAGTGAACATGTCTTTCACAGATTCATCCACTTCATCCAAGGAAAGGTTAAGATTGATGAAGATGTGGATGAAAAAACACTTTATTACCCCTCAGAAAAGTATCACTTCACTGAAAAATGTATTCCTACTTTTGCCAGTTGTTGAATAAGAACAGAACAAAATACTTGTCTGTTTTAACTCATTTACCATGAACACATGGTTATTCCAATAAACTTTATTTGGTCTTCACTGACACATTCCCAAACGTTAATAAGTAATTTTTGTACTTGCATGAGCATATGTGTGAAATATTCCCCCATTGAAGTCCAAATTCACCCCTCAGAATTTTGCACACTTTTGAGTTATTGCCTTAGTCAAAGGTGGGTTTTTGGTTGCATTCAAAGATCTGGGCTGTATTTTAGAAAGTGGAAAAAAATGTTTCCCTTGTTTCTTGGCACATACCTTTTGGAAAGTATTTTTATTTGTGATTTTTGGTCGACAACTCCCTGTCTCCATTGTCTGTTTGGTTCATATTTAACCAAAATCATGATAGCAATGAGTTGGAAAATACATGTTCCCATTTTTATTTCATTTATGGTTAAACTATTGTCAGTGTTGTTCATTGTTGTTATTTATATCTCTGTTATGTACACAATTTAGAACAATATGGTTGAACACATTTCACAGTCAGTTCTTCTTGCAGTTTTGAGTAATTAGGGTGTTACTCAAAAGAATAAAAATAAAAAAATCTCCCTCCTTTGTTGTGTCACCTACTTTGTGTGGCCAGTAAGTCAATCAATAGTGGTCAGCCCACCTCTTTCACTCATGACTCCTGCTTATGTGCTCCAGCCCCCACACTGATATCTGTGTGTGTGTGTGTGTGTGTGTGTGTGTGTGTGTGTGTGTGTGTGTGTGTGTGTGTGAGAGAGAGAGAGAGAGGCAGAAAGAGTGAATGCACACATTATCCTCGAATGTGATGCGTGGGCTGGTGTTCTTAAGCACCACTGATGGAGCTCATCCATAACCGTGACTAAAACCTGGTGTGTTACATTGTGTGATGTTTTCATTAATGGGAGATGAACTTGTTTTTCTGCAGCAGCAAAATAAATGTCATATTTTCAGAGTTGGATACCACTGGATTCTTTGATGCAGTGTGAAATGAGTGAGCAGGTACATGCAGGAAATTTATTCTTATAGAAATGATACTTCTTTAAGGAAGACATCTTTACTGAAATGTATCCAAGGATCAAGCTGTTTGTTTGATCATATTTCTTTTTACCTCGGGCAGATTAATCAGGTATGTGAGTACATGTGCAACATTTTAATCATATTTGCTCTGTCCTTCCTTAGGTTAATGCTATATACATGAATGCGCACTGCAAGGGTAGTAACCCCCAGGGAAAACTGGTAAATTGGCCAATTATGGTGCTCTAAATCTATAATGCAAGAATGTTGTAGAGAACAATAGGAAATGACACAGCTGGCGTGTTGCATTCAATCCTTTCAAAGTACAACTGCTGACTTTATAGTATAATTGGTTGATTGTGAGAAATGTTAAAATTGTTATATACAATTTTTACTCAAGGACAGTCAAAGGTGCATGTAATAGGGTTTAAAAATGCTACCTGCTGTAGCTGTGTACTCAAATAAAATGGGCATCAATATTCCAAAACTGCACTTGACATTTCAAATTACTATCATGTATCTTTGGAGCTTAGTTTTCATAAAAATACAGTTAAAATCCTTCTTTTCTTTCAAACATGGCCAAAAACATGGTATTGATTTTCCATGTGGATTGAATGGATCGCACAGTTGTTTCATTATTCTTTGCAGAATGTTTTTATCATGGTCAATAGTTCCATTAAGTAGGTTCAACGCTACACAATCAATCAATCAATATTTATTTGTAAAGAGCAAAATTCCCACAAATGTTAACTATTTATTATTTAATTATGTCATCTTAACCCACCATGAGAGCATTTTGCAAGTTACAATGAAAACATTGTCCTTGTAATGGGCAGAAACCTCGAGCAGAACCAAACTCATGTTAGACATTGATTGAGTTGAGGTTAAAAAGAGAGAAAGGGTGAGATGGAAAAAAAGAAAGATGGGAAAGAAACAAGTGTTAAAGTAGTGAAGATAATGGTGAAACTGTGATACCTTTAGCAGCTTAAGTCTGACAGGTCCATGGTCAACCAAACTAAGACAAGGGTTGACATCTTGTTTCAACAGTTACATTTAACAGTGAAGGTTATTGAGAACAGCAGCTGCAACCTATAAATGTCATGGTTGACAAATTATTTAAATGTGGATCTGTTAAGTAATTCAGAAAATTGTCCAGCTTGTTGAGGGGAAGGGGTTTTTTTCAAGACTAAATAGATGAAACACCTACGTTATGTAAGCAGGCGTCTGAGGAGCTCATTGGCTGCCTTCGGTTGCCGTAGAGCTGGTTCTCTGATTCTTTGGCGAAAGTCTGGTGCGAGGAGGCATCTGTCTGTGGAAAGCACAGATTTATTTCTTTTCCTGGTGACTGTTTTTACAATACTTTTGTCACGACTCATTTCTCTCAGTCGAGGAGCTGAAGTCTAATAGTCGCAGTTTGAATCCGCCTCAACTTTCTCTCTGAAAAGGACTTTTTGTTTCCTCCTCATTAGTCTGACAGCGTTTTCTGGGGAAGTGGGTTAAAAGATGCGTTTGCTGATGTGGAGTTTGGTTTCTAGCGCGCAAATGCTTCTCTTTAGGATCGTGGGTGATCGTTTTCTCGGATCCTCTGCTTCAGGGATGTAAAATGGGTGACCAGGTATGGCTTCAATAACTTGCGCGGGGACATCTGAGAGGGGCGTCCGGGTGTTGAAAGACCCTGTGACTCCTGCTGGGATCAAACCTGCAACCTTTCAGTCGCAGCACAGTCTGTCTCACCAATAGCTGGATCTGCCATTCTGAGTCCTCCCACTGAAACAACCTTTTTTTTTCCAACACCCACAGTATGGATTTCAGTATGTTTTTTTCCTCTGCGAATATCAAAGTGACAACTTTTTCTCGGATTTAATGTGATTTAAATTCTGATACCTTCATGTGTCTTATCATGACTTTCAGCCTAACATGTACTCCAGTTATGAATGTGGTGGTTCGGTTTAATATTTGACAGCTTTCTTGTGAGATTTTTTTATCCCCCGCACACTTAAGAGAGTTGTAGCCTAAATCTCGTCGGCTCTCATGGGACTGAGGCATTCCTCACGTTGTTTGCTGCTACGGCGGAAGATGGCGGAGGCGGACAGCTCGGAGGTAGGGACCTTGTGGTGTCCTGTGCCCGGTAATACCCGGGCTGGGACGCTCATATTACATATATTTTTATGTTGACACCACTCTTGACTTTATATGATGTGCATATGCATTTTATTTGCTTAAATTGCCTATAATGAGAGCAATGTAGCTTTGCGATGGCGTGCAAGACATGGAAAGTGAATCCTAACGTTATGCAGATGTTGCGCTTAACCTGAATAAACCGCTATATGGAGAAATAGGAGCATAACGTAGATAATTTAGGACAGAATAAGTGTTATGCATTGGATGCACACACTGAACGTGGCTATCTTCGCTGTCCTTGGTGCTGAAACGGAATCTGCAGCCTCAGCCTGCTCATCCTGTCAGTGTAATAGTGTTGTGCTCCAGACCACACTATCCGAGACCAAGACAAGACCAAGACTTTTGAGAACTGAGACCAAAACAAGACCGAGACAAAGACCAAAGACCTTAAAAAAAAAATAAAAAAAAATAAAAAAATAAATTTGAGAACCATGAAAACGTAGAACTGTTTTTGGGCATTTTCTCTCTAATCTAGTTTTCTTTTGAGTACATTTGATAGCCAACAGCAAGGGGTCTGCAAGTCTTTCAGAGTACAACATGCAAAATTCTCCAAACTTAACAAATTTATTCAACTGAACTCTTGCAGGGAAAAAAAATCCTTGCACTGATCTGAAAGCCACCGATAAGTCCAAGATTGTTTCAAATATCTGAAAATCAGATGGTCATTTATTAGGCGAATGGGGCCTAAAGTAGATGTGACACATGAGGCACTGGGAAAGATGTTTTAAATGTCAAATCACATCATTAACTGGTCAAGTACTGCTCAACTGCAAATTCATTACGATATTATTATCACATTGATGAAGTTGAAGAAAAGCAGATCAGTGCTGGTCTCGCCCGGTCTTGATGGAAAATCCTGAGTCTGTCAAGTCCAAGCCCAAGACAAGACCAAGACCAAACTCTTGAGTCCAAGACCAGATCTTCAGAATGTGGTCTCAAGACCAGCCTCGACTGTAACAGCACTACTGTGTAATGACTAAGACTGTGTGTTTTCATGATTTACTCCTGCTTACACAGTTTGCAGCTGTTTCTGTCAGCTCTGTATTGACATGCAGGCAGGTCCAGTTTTGTTTATACCTTAAGCACATTTCTAAAAAGTCCATTTTGAATCATTCTTGTTAGTTATCCATGGTGTATGAATCACCTCCCTCACTTTTTTTTTCTCTTATTCCTCCTTAACAGCGGCAGCAGCCTGTCACATCCCCACTTTCTCAGTCAGCCCAGCCCTCCCCACTGCCGAAACCAGTGCCTACTACCCACCATGTGCCCTGCATCCCCCATACGCCTCATGTAGCGGGCCTGGCCACCTGTCCTGGTCGAGGCAAGATAGCAAAGTTTCTCAGC
This sequence comes from Thalassoma bifasciatum, assembly GCA_008086565.1. NCBI lineage: Eukaryota > Metazoa > Chordata > Actinopteri > Labriformes > Labridae > Thalassoma > Thalassoma bifasciatum. Next base: position 142,564 of record RPOG01000162.1, on the reverse strand, counting down.
CCAGAGGAAATGACATCACGGGACTACTACTTTGACTCTTACGCCCATTTTGGCATCCATGAGGTAGGCTGGTCAAGACAGACACATGATGAGAAACATGATTTTTAACATGTCTGGCAGTTTTAACCTCTGTTAGCAAACTTAACCTTAAACTTGTGGTTTACATTTTTTCTTTTGTATACCACCATAGCTTTGTAGTGTAAAGTTAGCATGGAACAGGTTGAATGCTATAGGTAGGTATCACAGAACATGAGCAAACACATAATCAAATCTGTTGATGTACGCTGTACTATGACCTAGTGAACCTCCAGATTTTCTTGTCTGTCTTTTCTGTTGCTTTTTAACCAGCAAGTAGTTTATAAGATACTTTCAGGTTGTAAAATACAACATAAGAAATTTAAAAAACAGCTGTTGCAGAGTTTGGCCCCACTCAAGTCAGGAGTTAATTTTTGATGTTGAAATCTGTTTTTGGCTTTTTTTTAAGCCAGCTACTCTCAACCAAGAACCAAGATTGCTGAGCTATACAGCAGCTAATGACCTTGATTTCCAAGGGAGTGGTGTCAGAAAAAGTTTGGGGACATAAAGACAGACCTCTTTAAATAGTGTTTAAATTTAGCATGTGGGTCAGGTTTTTGTGTGCTCGCAGACAAAGAGGGTGTCCTGATTAGAAGAGTGCAAGGAAAGGAAAAAAGGAAGATGGAGAAGATGGAAAGTGGGATGTGTGAATGGGCTCAGGGAGATGGATACCAGGCGGTCCCAAATAGCTTTGTGTTGTACTCTTGTCTATTTCAAGAAGCTCCTTCCACTGTCACCTTGGTTTGTGGCCTAAATACTGCCTCTGTTACTCTGGATGTGCATGATAAAGAACATAAGCATTTAAGCTTAGAAAATAGGACTGCTTTGAACTCATGTATGTTTGTTCATGTGTTCCCTTCATAACAATGGTTTTTTGTTTTCTTCTTTTTTTCTAAGCCTTTCTTATCCTTCCATACTGGTTTGAATATTATGGTCAACTGTAAAGATGATTAACTGAGCTTCTCTTTCTTTTTTTCTTTTTTTTTTTACCTCTGTTTCTCTAGGAGATGCTAAAAGATGAGGTTCGAACACTGACGTACAGGAACGCCATGTACCACAATAAACACGTCTTCAAAGATAAGGTTGTCCTGGATGTTGGTAGCGGCACGGGGATCCTCTCTATGTTTGCTGCTAATGCCGGCGCCAAACACGTGTATGGGGTGAGTCTGACAGGGACTCCTTTTTTTCACTGAGCAACACTCTCAAGTCTTCAATTGTATCATCTCTGATTTCTTTTACATCTCTGCAAGAGGGAAAAACCAACCATCCATTCAGTGTCCAAATTAATATCATATCTGGCTCTGCTGTCACATTATCTCTCATCTTTTGTCTCTCTTTCCCTGAAAGATGCACATTGCACCATTTTTAAAATACCTCTTTAAGGCCAGTTTCTTGTGCTCTTGCCAGAAATTGTTAATCTCTCACAGACAGTCTTACACATAGAGGCAATAAAAGACATCTGGCTCCCTGAAAGTCACAGGTTATACATTACCGACAGTGTCTCCCACAGTTATGTATGATTCATATACTGTGTTGCACTTATGGATGGGAGAGCAAAGTGATGTATGTGTTTTTGTGCCTCACAGGGCTTGGGATGAGCCAGCAGGGACATTATGGTGTAGATGGATTAGCAGAGTTTGATTAAATTTGTCCTTGCGTGATTACCCCAAAGGTTAAACGTTTACTTACGTGGAAGGAAAAATTGAACCTTTCATCATTCCATTTCACCTCCTTCAACAAGGAAATAAAACATTTTCCTAATACTGAATATAACACTTAAATCATTTCCGAACCTTTGCACAACAGGAATTTAGCAACGGGCATTAAAAAAATCCTGTTTTGTCTTGCAGATCGAATGTTCAAGTATATCTGAATATTCAGAGAAGATCATCAAGTCAAATCACCTACATAATGGTAAGTTTATGTGATTCTCCAATATTTCTGTATGTCTTTAATGCATCTGTCTTCATATAGAACAGGAAGATGACATCTAGATTAGAAGTGGCATGAAAGATTAGCATAGCTCCATCATTACCGTCACACCCAGACAATATTAGTCACAGCTCAAACTCTTTAAGTGGCAGCTTGCCTCTTGATGTCAAATAACCATATTCCCTTCCATCAATCTGGGTCCCCTAACTTGTGCTGATTGTAAAGCCCAAACTTCACAGATGAAGCACAGGCAACAGATGGAAATGATTTTACTGCCTGCATATGCTACCATGAGATTTATAATGTTCTATGAAAATTAAGCTCTATTTTTTCTCTATATTCTCCCAACTCAACTGTTTATAAGCCAACAAGATTAAGAATTTGCCCAACCAGAGTCACTTTGCCATCATGTGATGAATAAAGAGCCAAAGATAGTATTTGCTCATGATATAATATTGTATACTGAAAGTAATTGGCACTTATTTGAAGTATATCTTGCGATTTCTTGGAAAAACAAAAAGCAGATAAAAACACAATGTATGCAATCACAGAGACATGTAACTGGTGCAGTTATTAAGATTTTCTAATTTGCAGCAGTCCCAAGACATAAAAATATACAATTGAGTATAGAATAATCGTCTAATTTGCATTAATGTGAAGAGGATACCGTGAAGTAATTTGCCGCCTGCTGTTCTGTGGCTCTCTACCCTACAGTCATTACCATCTTCAAGGGCAAAGTGGAGGAGGTGGAGCTGCCTGTGGAGAAGGTGGACATTATCATCTCAGAGTGGATGGGTTACTGCCTCTTCTATGAGTCCATGCTCAATACTGTCATCTTTGCCAGGGACAAGTGGCTGGTACGGTGGTGCAGGGGAGGGCTGGGTGCAGTTGTTGTGTTGCCACCTGGATGAAAGAGGCTTTTGACACATAAACACACCAAGCAGAGATGAAGTAGAAGATTTATTGAATACTTTCATGTACGTGTATCTGCTGCTCATATGTTGAGGTCATACTTCAGTGGTTTGGTTTTTAACGTCAGTAGCTGCCTGAAGGCTTCAAACCCAGCACATGTGATCTTATATTACATGCCAGGTGTGTGAACAGTAAAGATGATGGATGGCCTCAGTGGGTGTGCCATGATTCGTGTAGCTTTTCTTGTTTGCAGAAACCTGGAGGCCTGATGTTCCCTGACAGAGCTGCTCTTTATGTGGTAGCCATTGAGGACAGGCAGTACAAGGATTTCAAGATTCATTGTAAGTATTTTTGATGAATGTGTTCACTTCTTTCTCTAATGCTGTTGCTTTGCCATTCCTAAAGTCTGTCTCTCTCTTTTCTCTGCTTAGCTTTGCATTATTAATAAGCATTGTCTGTTAATGTTAAATCAAGTTTATCAAGTTTCTTTATAACAGCTGAAGCTGAAAGATTTATAGTCTCTAATAAATTTAATAACCATGTATGAATCAGTATTTTGGTTGTGTGAAATTAGCCAATCCACTTGTTTTTATGTACTTGAAATTGGAACATTTAGCCAACTGATTTCACTTCTACTGAATCGTTAGTAGCATTTTCAAGGTGTTGTTTTCCTCCACATGCTAAAAGCGAATCAAATATCTAATCCTCCTCCAGCAATATTTTTATTTATACCAACCTCTAGGGGAAATGTTATCTCTAGCTAACGTCTGGATGATTAGATCTGGACACAAGCTTGTCACCAATCCAGTCAGTTTGCAATTTTTTTGCTTAGAACTTAAACAACTGGCTAACAATGCTAACACGCCAAGGATGTTGGCTCAAATGATGACCCTTGTTTTTGCCAAATTCTTAGTAAGCGATTGAACAAAAAAACGTGATAATTTGGTCACTCTTCAATGCTAATATAATAATAACAACTCCTTGTCTTTATTCACAGTCAATGACACCATATTTGGTTTGTTGGGATGTGAGAAGTCAGTTTGGTGTGATGTTTTAATGCAGAATGTGAGTGATAAGTCAGCAAGAAAATGTCTTGAGCTTAACACCATTTGAGTGAGTTATCAAGTCGTTCATAATTTGAGTAGGTGAATAATCAGGAGCGTCACGAACATGATAACCAATGACGTTGCTGAAGTGGTCAGAAAGTTCTGAATAAGCTCACTGATGCAAATCATCTAAAATGGAAAATGAGTTAAGCTAGTGCCAACAGCCAGCAGCACCTGTCTCTAAATATAGTTTTATTTCCAAATATCTACCACTGCATGAGGGCTGAGCTTAACATTGTGATCCAGATAAAAGAACTTACATATATTAAAGCTGCCAGTCACACTCCAAATCTGAGTTTTTAACTCCTGCTGCGTTATACTTCACAGGTGGCCTTCTTTGTTCTTCTACACTTTGACATGCACAAAAAAGTACATGCTCTCAAATAAATCCCAAAAGAATTCAGTCTACCAAAACCTTCCTGCTTTTATTTTTAGTTTCTTTCAGAGTCGGTGGCATTTTCCACCTTCGCATTGTTCAGACTCTGTTTGGCCCTCTGACAAGGCAAGGTGGAATAGAGGGACGAAGGGAATGGGGGTGGGAAATGTTTTTCGGAACCAAATTATGATAAAAAAAAAAAGCCAGACATGGAGGAGGTGTAGGAGGAGGCTTGAGTCTACTTTCAAGAGGGCTTGTCTTTCTCCACATGGGGGGCTGGATAGGCAGATAGACAGCAAGGACTGTTATTCCTCTCAGGGTTAAGTGCTTCGCTGTAGTTTCTCTGCCAACCTTTTTGAGCTAACAATTTAACAGGAACAGGGAGAACAAAGCTCTGCAGGTGTAACAGAACTCAGCAAATTACAATCCAGACATTACCTGTGGTGCAGAGATGTGTTCACTTGGCTCTGCACCTGAAATGCGTATGCTTCTGTGTGCACAGGGTGGGAGAATGTGTATGGCTTTGACATGAGCTGCATACGCAATGTGGCCATCAAAGAACCTCTGGTGGATGTGGTAGATCCAAAGCAGGTGGTGACTAATGCCTGCCTGCTAAAGGTAAGTCTGTATCTTTTACAAGAACTCATTAAAAGATAATGAAGGAGTCAGAACATACACCACCAAGAGGTATCTTTCGTTCTGTTTTGCATCCTTAAATTCAGAGTCCTTTTTAATCTACCTGGGCAAGTTCCCTAAAAATGAATCACAGACAGCTATCGGTCCCTACAACTCTGAACATCCCCAGTTGTCTGAGTCTATTTTCTGCTACATAATAGAGGTTTCTGTAGCTGTAATAGTCTGTAGCTCCGTTTCCATGCTTGAAGATACAGCAGTGGCTTTTTCTTTATCTCACAAATAAAAAGAGGATGGGTGCAATACAGGAGGGGATAGCTTTCTTGTTCGTCTCTTTCACCTCAACCTTTCTTTCATTCCTTTTCCTCTTTCACTGTTCCCTTCACTGCTCCACACAGTTTTTTGTATCCTTTTGATTCTTGTTTCTCTTTTTTTTTACCCTTATACCTTTGTATTTTTTTCTCCACCTCCCTTTTCTTATAATCAAACTTTCTTCGTTTCTTCCCCGGTCAAATTCGTTGATTGAAACCATGTCGGGCCACACTAATTTAAGCACAAATGAGGCATCTCTGTCTCGCAAATGTCACACAAGAGCAGGCATTGTGTCACTAATGGAAATTAAATGGGCTCTCTGTCAGTTTTATGAGCACCAACCTTGCTTTTGTGCTCAAAAAGGTGATTCATGTGTTAGATTACTGGTTACTTAATGCCATGCTAGTCAGAGAATTATTTCTCCCTGTCTGTTTCTCTTTCACATGATGGTCTTCAGGGCTTTTTCAACCTTCTCTCTGCTGACAGACACTTCACCCCATCTTAATTCAAACTGCCACTCATTCCCCGCACATAAAAATTACAAAGTCGCTCCTGGGGATCCTTTTTTGTTCTTTCTCCGCCTACAACTTGCTGTATGCGATACCAGCTTCATATCACTGGAAAGAACAGAGGTGTTAAATCACAATCTGTCATACAGAAGCCACATGGTGTAAGATGAACATGGTGCACCGGAATAAAACTTCCTCTCCGGATTTCCTAAAATACCACCATGTACATGCAAAATGAAGATCTCCACCTGCTCAACTCGTGTTTTGATTCCAGCTTTAAGCCCACCATGTTACAAAAATGGGATACTTAAATTTGCAGCCATATTCATCAGGCAGTGCTTGATATAGAAACAAAGTAACACACAGACGCTGTGTTCACTCACACACACACACTCAGCCTCCCTCCCTTGTAGACATGAGGGAGGACACCCACACAGCATGTGTACTGTGAGCAGGCTTTGCTCGCCAGCCGTGATTCAACCTGTGGGATTTCACACACACACACGCACGCATGCACACACGCACACACACACACACACGCGCGCGCACACACACACATACACACACACATATACACACACACATACACACACAGCAATCATGGTGAATTATCAAGAAAGGGTTGACATATATATGAACTGCATGTGTGGGAGATGGCAAGAGGTGAATGACAACCTCTGTGCATGCCCGCACATAGGGTGATTGATTTCCTTATGAAATAAAACCCATAAGCTGAAAAAGCAAAAGTAAAGTCTTTTCAAACTGAATTTTAAAAAATGACTGTTTCTTCTGTTTTTACCCAGGAGGTGGACATCTACACTGTGAAGCCAGAGGATCTGTCCTTCACCTCAGCTTTCTGTCTGCAGATCCAGCGCAATGATTACGTCCACGCCATGGTCACATACTTCACCATTGAGTTCACTAAGTGTCACAAGAAGACTGGATTCTCCACTGGTGAGTGATAAAGTCAAACTATAAATATTATTTCAGTGCAAAGCTCTGTCAAATAATGTTCCTACTCCAAGTTGTAGGCAGCCACTCTGTGCCAGGATCAAATACTCTGTCACTGAGATTTGTGCCTTTGTCTTCATACAATGGATGTAATTTTACATTCTCATGGCTTTTAGGTTAGACTATCATCTCACAAAGACTGTTAAAACACTCACACTTAAATAAAAGAAGTGAAAGGGAAATGAAAGATAGATATTAAGTCATTTACCAACAGAATTGATTGAAGAAGTGTGATTGGACACTTTTGAGCTTGTGTCTATCAAAGTCATTTTCTCTTACCTGCATTTCAAAACCGGCGCTGTTTCACATTTTTGTTACTCAGTGTCCAAGGAAAATAGGGTTCTCAGTGTCATCTGATTTTAGTCACTGAGCTCACAGTGCTCAACTTGGGCACAGTTCCTATCACTTCTCTTCAGGGTTTATTGATAAAAACCCACACATTCACAGCTCAAGGAGCTCAAGGGGCATTTTAAAAACAGATAACATTCACTATGACAGGCAGTGGTGGTGCCAAGTATAACCCTCCTTTAAACACCAGGTGCGAGAGGTGCATGGAAAATGAAGTAAAGAGCAGTAAGTGCAAAAAAAGCCTGAAATATCAAACAAAAAACTACCAAAGAAGAACTTGTATGGATATCGCAACATTTACTCTCCCAAGTTTTTTATGCAACAGTTTTTATTGACTTATTCCGAGAGGATCCAAGTTGAAAGGTGACAGAATTAGTAAAGCAAGTCTCACCAAACCTTGGAAATTGAAACTAAAATCAGCAGGTAAATATGTCTAGTGTAAGATCTAATCAACCTTATAAACTTTGATTTCATTTAAAACATCGGAGAAACATATTAAAGGCAACATTAATGCAGGACCAGTATAGACTCAAAGAAGAAAATTCTTGAGAAATCCATCTAGCATTCCAAGTCTGTTTTCATATCTTTGCCCAAAAGCCTATTAGAGCTGTAAATAAATCCCCGTTCATTTAAAGACGTCTCTACACTCAGTGTGTTAGCTCTTGGCTACACTCTGCTGGTGTGATCATGATCCGGCCCGGTCTGTGCGGCAACAGAACCACCAAACGCTTCTAGTTCTTGGCATTGAGGACATCTATTATAGAAAGAGTAGCTCAGTTGTTATGTAAGCTTATGTTAATGCATTCATGCATCCAATGCTTACATAATATTGTGTAGAGGAGGTTCTATGTTTGGCTGAGTCTGTTGGACCTGAGGCTGAGCATCACTGAGGGACTTCTCTCCCATCAGCCTCTGTATTTCTCCCTTTGGGTGAGTTTCAGTGGCTCTGCTGTAAAATCTCCACCATGTTCACTGGCCTTAGGCAGACCAGTGCCCAATGGATCCAGTGTGATTTGTAAATTTCATGAATCCCTACAACCCTTCACTATATCCTGTACTTTATGTTCATTTTCCTGATACTTATGTCGTTTCTTCCACTTCTTCTTTCCCCTACCTGTAGCTCCTGACGCCCCGAGCACACACTGGAAGCAGACAGTGTTTTACTTAGAGGACTACTTAACCGTGAAGAAGGGGGAGGAGATCTTTGGAAGTATCGCCGTACGGCCCAATGAGAAAAATGTGGTAAGACTTTGGGCAAATACAGGAACAAACTGATTTTTTTAGATTCAAACTATCATTGATTGATCTGGACTGTAAGACTCCTGTACTTCTCAGATCTTTGTGTTGTGCATAAAGCAATGGCCAAACTTTTAAGCCTGTGACCCCAAAATAGCAGTGCCAGAGACCAGTGACCTCCTGTTGCTAATACACTAACAGGCTGATGGATTAAAAAATGGCCAAGATACTTAATCAAGCTGAATGGTAGAACATTTCTGACCACTTGCAAATATTGCTGTGTTTCCTGAACTAACCTTCAAGTAGTAATAAGCTGTTGCCAGCTAGAAGATAATCACCCATGCAGTAATTACCCAATAGGCGGCTTGTACCTATTTGTTTGATTAAATCCAATAAATAAAGGTGGTGATTTTTTTTTTTGGCCAGGCAGTGTGTCTCCTTAATGAGTGTAATAGATTTCAAAGAACCTGTGCATGAAGTGATTGTTTTAAAATTATTTCTTGTTCTGTGTTTTAGCGTGACCTTGAGTTCACCCTGGAGCTCGACTTTAAAGGACAACTTTGTGAGGCGGCCATTTCCCACGACTATAAGATGCGTTAAGTTAAGGAACAACTATTACCAACAAACTACCCTCAGTCCTTTAGGATGCACTTGGAGAGTTGAGGGAGGACACAGGCTCTCCACAAGCAGTTGGCCGGTGAGGGCGGACGCATCTGATTGGATGCCATCATGCCAGCACCTGTGATGTCACCTGAAGAAGCGAGTACCTGTCAGCAATAGTGCCATCACCTGCACCAACTTGATTGACTCGGGCACATTTGAATGTAAAATTCTAATTGGATTTGATTTGTTTTCCTGTCACTGGTTTCTGGTAATGTGATTTGATGAATAAAGAATGAAGAACATGAAATTCCTTATATTGTCAGTAGAGCTAGTTGGAAAGCAGTCCTGTATGATGTTGAGATGGTTCCAGCACAGTCACTGTGTGTTTTGTTTTGTTTTGCTTTGGTCATTTGAAGAGTTCATTATGCACTGTGTAACTGTATAAATTGAACAGTGGGGTCATGTTTTCTTTAAATCCTTATTTGCATGTATATTTTTTTCATTTTATTGATTTAGAAAACAAAATGTTGTTTTTGCTTGTTTAATTGAGGATAATCCACAACTTGACTTTGGTGCCAGAGAAACACAGAACAATGCCTCAGAACAGTAACAAACACAGATGCAATATGTCTTGTACCACTTTGTTTTTGGACATCTGACAGAGTATAATAAAAAAAGGTAATAATGAATAAAATTTCAAAGATTCTGTGTGCTGTGTCAAAATCAAATCAGAAAGTTAGTTTTGTTTATTTCAATTAACATTCTGCACGTCATACATTTAGAAATTAAAACTAAGATGCCATTTTTACAGTTATGAAAACAGCTACAGTAAATTTATGATTTCTCTCTAGCTTGATGTCATTGAAATAAATTATGATACAGGATATGTTTTTCATTTTAAATCTTATAAACAACCATATATGTGATTTGGTAATGCTATTTACAGGAAAGGATGCAGACAACCTCTTATGAGCTTCATCATCTACACTTGACAGTTAGCTTGATCCTCACGTTGGCAACACTCCCTCACTTAAACATGGAGAGCATTTTAGGTTCAATTAGGGCTGCACACAATTTCACAATCCAGTGTCTATAAAGGTGGGCTCTGTAAAGTGATGACGTGTTTTACTTGCAGCAGGCTTTCTTCTTTATGGGCTGGTTGCTGAGGATGACTGTTTTCTCTCTCACTCTGTCCTCCTGCTGGATTAACACTCTGAGACAGAGAGGGAAGACAAAAGGAGATTAATCGCTCATTGTATCAAAAATCTGATTACTGGTTTGTGATGCATCTTGATGTATTGTGCCAATATTCTTTTATACCCCAATTGCTTCTAGTAGTAGAACATAAGGCAGAGGTTTAATTATTCTGTTAAGTTCCCAGTTGGGGCTAAAGTTTGGTTTGCTTAGAGCTCAAACTTTCCGGTGACTTTTCACACTGAGCTCCTCCTGAGTCTCCTCCTTTATCTATATGTTTTTAAACTATCTCTATGTATTTTTTTTTTCAGCCTTTCTTTCTAACCTGCTACGCCCAGCTGGCCCCACCAGATGGCTGCTCACCAATGAGCACCGTTCTGCTCTAGGATTCTGCCTCTTCACAGGAAGTCTTCTTTCTCACCATTCTAGCCAAATACTTGCTCAGAGTGAATGAATTTGGGGGCTTTCTTTTTTTTTGTATTTTCACAAAGGTACAGTTTCATGAAATTACACTTGTTGTGATAATGAGATACATTGTAGAAGTTGACTAATACCTGGCCAGGTGTGTCAGGGATTCAGTAACATTCTTCCCAGTGTAGGCGCTGACCTCAAAGAAGATCACCCTGTTTTCCTACACAAAATATTCACAAAAGTCAAAGAAGATTCATTTCTTTGTCATTATACTGTGATTTTATATTGATGATGAGAAGCTGAAATCATGAGCTCTGAGCTGAACTCACATAGGCCAGTTGCTCAGCAACTCTGAATGAAACCTCCCTCTGGCCATCCATGTCCATTTTGTTGCCCAGAAGGAGAATGGGGACTCCTTCTCCTGCTGCTTCCTAGAAAAACAGTCAATAGTTTTGTCCAAAACTTTTCAAATCAAAAGTGTGCAATCATGATAAGTGACAAAGTATTTCAGAACTGCATTTTTAAGTGACAACAGAAAAAATCATTTAAAGGGATAGCTTACACTTTTTTGAAGTGGAGTTACTTATTCATAAGTTTCTAGCCTCAAGGCATGTCACCCAGATCATCCTTTTGTACAGAGAGCAAATCTCAATAGATGCTATGATAACAGCTAATGCAGACACAGTCAGTTATAGCAAGTGAAGAGGCTCATTAACCCCTTAGAGCCCAGTAAAACACTGGTGCTACGAGAAATGTACTTGTTTAGTTTTTGTATAAAGATACTTTTCTTATTTCCATTAACTTGGAAAGCAATTCTTTCCTAACTCATTGGCAGATTTATTTTACCATTTTTGAATCTGCTGTTATTTTGTCTTTTAACATCTTATAATTGTACATTTTTCTAGACTTGTCGGGCAGATGAGGCTTTTATTAAGTCTGAGGCAATTCCACAATTCCAATTTTGACATAAACAATTGCTTACACTTGAGTTTCTGTAGGGCAAAACATAGGGAAAAAAATAAAAGGGGTGGAGGTCAAGTGAGGTCAAGGTCAGACCTGAACATTGTTGAGCCATGGTTGCACAGCCCAGAAGCTGTCCTCCACAGTGATGTCATACATCACAACCACACCGTCTGCTTTGCGGAAGAATTGCTTGGTTATGCTGCGAAACCTGTAGAAACAACAAAGTTTGAGTGTCAGGCTAAATGCAGCTGTGAGTACAACACCACTGAAATAAACCAAGCAGTAAATACGGAGTATCAAAATGTAGAAATAGTTTTTTTAAGCATGAATTATCTCTTATGGCAAAAGAAGTAGAAGCTGTGTGAAGTATCGTGTTGACCTAAAGTTGTGATACATAAATGAACCAACATAAAGCTAAAAACAAAATCTCCACCATTTTTGTGTATTTATCCTTTATTCACTTCATTGTCTATGACAAGTGCTTAACAAATAACATCTGAGAGATTGAGAACTGTCAAACAAGGGGATGTAACATTAAAATATTAATCTGTCTTTGGCAATGTAGTGCCTGTAAAAGAATGACTTGGATCAATTTCTGCTAAAGAGAAGTAAAATCTAACCTTTCTTGACCTGCTGTGTCCCAAAGCTGGACTGCTACCTGCATATTGTCCAAAGTTAGTGTCTTCACACTGTAGTCGATACCTGATAAAGACAAAAAAGATTCACAGTATGTCATCTGAACAACGTAAGAAGGTTTTTATTTACTTTTAGTCCCATGTGTTCCCATTCTCAGTGTCTAGTGTCACATTTTTAGTATAAATTTCATTGCAGCTTTTTTTTTTCTCATGACATGACAATGATTGCCACCAGGGGGCTCAGTGAGGCTTAACGCTGACTGTGCCTCATTTCAGAGGGGTAGTGGGGAGCACAGTGGCGATAACACGACTTGAGTCAGAGTATGAAAAAGATGAAAGCAACAAGAACAAAAATTCATCAGAAGTGACATAATCCTCAGCACAATGTGTGCCAGAGCTCTAAGACAGGCAGTGTGACTTCACAAGCCCTTTCATGTGATGCTTAGTTGCCCTCGGATCCTTTGTGTTAGCATCCACAAAAACACACACAAAGCAGGCCTCTGACACTTTTGTATACACAAACCAGAGTAAAACGACTGCAGTGTTTCTCTTCTCACCCACAGTAGCAGTTGTGGAAGGATGGAAACGTCCCTCACAAAAGGAGCGGAGCAGAGATGTCTTGCCTACACTTGAATTTCCAACCAGGACCACTTTAAAGAGGCGGTCAGGAACAAGTAGATCCCCTTCTTTTACTCTCTGGAGAACATAAAAAAGCAGAGAGAGATGTAAAGAAAATGAAGAAATGAATCCATACCTACATTTTTTACTTAATTTAAAATGTATTAAAAGGTTTGAGTTTGGGGACACACTTGCTGCGTTTCCTTCCCCACAGGCTGTCCACGTGGAGACATAGGTGTCTTCTTGGCCCGATTAAAGCTGTATCTCCTCACAGGAGAGTTTTCTCCAGTTGCTGAGGCTAACGTGTGACTCGAGAGGGAATTAGTGAGGTCTGCTGCTACGGCGACACTTGTTTCAAAGTCACTGTGACCTTCTTCTTCCTCCTCCTCATCCACTTCCTCCTCACTGAGTTGGTGCAGCAGAGGTTGGGGCCCCCCATGGAGCAGGTGTGGCAGGTGGTCCTCCTCAATGGAGATGACTCTTCTCAAGGGCCACCCGTCTGGTGGAGAATCCAAAACCTCCTCATCTATACCTGTCTTCTTTTCGATTTCGGGTCTTTTTGCTCTCTCTCTGCCTTTCCCTGTTGTCCTCTTAGTGGCAGCCATCTTGGTGGGAGACTTTTTAGGTTTTGCCTTCACATCATTGGCTTTGATTGGAGTGTGACTGGCATAGCCATTGCTTAATCCAGATGTTTTCTTCACTGCAGGCCGTTGGTGACATACAGGGGTGGTTACAGTGCTGGCATACGACTGGGTGATAGCAGATGTGTCGTCCTCGCTGCTGGTGGAGGAAGCAACAAACACGATTTGAAGGTGCTCTATAGGCAAGGCCTCCAGAGACTGATAGGACCCGTCCACCAACAGTGGGGCTCTTAAAAACAGAGGAGAAACAGAGGATATACCGGGTCACTTCACTTGTTTTAGATGAAAATCTGGACACTAATGTGTCTGATTTAGTCTTATTAAAACCAAAATTTCAATTAAGTTCGGCTTTGGCAGTGAATACAATCAGATATCCTCTGTTTTTCCTCCTTCAACACATGATTCCCATTTTATACCGAGGTGGAAACCCTCCCTTGGAGTTACTCTAACAGAGATGATTTGTTGTTAAGAAGAATTAAATCACCTTTTTAGTGGCTGGTTGGTGTCGTCAAACACGTCAGTGAGGCCCACTCTCTGCTTCTGCTTCTTTCTGAGTGAGCTCCGAGGCTAATTTGAAAGAAAACAGAGGTTTGTTATTTTTATCCATTGGTTATCAGAGTGACAAACGCTGCCGTAAGAAGGTAAGATGGAGCATGTACTCACAACCCCGCAGCATATGTCTCGCTCATCCTTTAAATGCTTGTTCATCTCTCTGGTAAGAGCAGGAAGAAAAAAGAGTGAAATAGGCAGAATGTGCTCTAGAAACTTAAGCATTAAAAAGCAACGGCTTTAAAAGATATGCCAATTAGGAGTGAACCAGAAGTCAAAGGGATTAAGATTAACTGCTGCCCAGGTTTAAAACGTGCTCATGGGGTGCGTTGTTACCTGAGGAGATCAAGCTGCTTCATGAGACTCTGCTTCTCCCTCTGGAGCCCCTCTGTTACTCTGTACATCTCCCTGAATTCACAGAATCACAAACTTTAGCACTAGAACATTTATTCCTAAACTTTACCCAGAAGCCTGAATACCCACATTTCTTTCTCCTGCTGCAGTCGGGCCGCCTGCTCCTGTAACATGGCCAGCTGTTCCTGGGCCAGCGCCAGCTCCTGGCTGGTGCTCTCCAGTGCACGGGACAGCTCATCGTTGGTCATCTTCAGCTTCACGTTCTCCACGTGGCTCTCCTGCTTCTCGCTGTTCAGCTCCTGGCACTGAGACTCCAACTGTAGGCAGAGGGAGAGAGGAATATTCAGGAATGAAGTGCTTATGCTGGGAGAGTGCACTTATCCCAGCAACCAGACTGCATGACTGCTGTTTAAACCCCTCCCTGAAATGGAGGGACTTGGATTTTTCTTTCCTCTATCAATGTGTTCTGTTTTCTCCACTAATTTCAAGAGTGATCTGTGTTAGATTTCAAGGTACTTTTAACAATCACAATGTAAATATTTCAGTATGAGCCTCACTCTCTTCTGCTTCTGGAAAAGATGCTCCAGCTCTTTCTCCTTTGAAGAAAGTTGGTCCTCGAGCTCCTGACTGCGCAACTGAATACGCTCTGAATCCTGTGAGCGCAGAAACATCAAATTTACACTCAAATTCATCTTCATTTATAAAGCACCTTTCATACATCTAAACATGCTCAGACATCACAGCAGAACAGACAATAAAACAACAGCAAAAGGTGAGGGGTCAGAGATTGATAAGTCAAATTGATAAGATCTGATGAATAATAAAAAATCAGTTAGATAAAAAAGTTGCTTAAAATGAGTTTGATTAAACTACTTGAAATGAATAGAAATAAGATAAAACTAGTCAATTAGTCAAAAACAGTGAATTTCAAAGTTAAACAGAATATTTCCTTCTGCATCAACATGTAAAATAACAAGTAGAAGATTTGAAGTAGAAGTAGAATTGCCAAAATTTTTATGTCACACCATGATTAAACTCAAGTGTTTGGCAGCACTTGATAGAAACAGAGTGGGGGATTTTGGCAGTCAGCCCAAAACTATTAACCTGATTGTTGTCTGTGACTAGGCAGCAGCAACTCACTTACTTAATGTAAATGATTTGCTTAATAAACCAACTTAATTATTTAATTTTGTTGATGTATTAACATTTTTCTGTTAAGTGAAGGTAGAATTTGATTTGAACTTTAATATTTGCTAAAAAGCAATGACAAAAAAACCCTTTCCTGTTTCTACAACTGGTCCTTTATGCAGCAACTGTAAAATAACCTTAAGATGTTTTGTTGTTTCATGTGTGTGTGGGTTGTTGAATTCCTCGTACCTTCAGAAACAGCCTCTCCTTCTCATTCTTGATCTGCGCCTCCATCTCTTCATACAAATTACGGATTTCACTGTCATGTGTTGCAGCTCGTCTGCAAGCAAAAACAGGACTTAATAGTCATGAAGGTTAATGAGGGAAAGGCAGGATCTAAGACAGTACAACATCTAGGAACAGAAGAGCTTTGTTGTCTGTGAGCTCAGGGTTGAATTATACTCTGGGTCCCTGCAGTAACATGTAAACACAGGAACACACACATGCATGCAGTTACTTAGCTTCATTTTCATGGAATACTGACTGGTATTTACATTCCCTCTGACAATACTTAAGACCTAAAGAGCCAATTAGTAAAGTCTGGAGAAAAAAGAGGCTGTACCATGCAGTACCATGGGAAAAATACCATATCCATATTGTACAAAAGTATGAACATAAATACTGAACATAAACATCATGTACATACACATTCTGCATATAATGGGGATACATCTATTGAATTTATTTTTTAATTGGTCACACTAGTTTATGTCTTTCAGGGCATAATAAAACAGGGTCTCCATACATAAAAGGGAGGTAGGCTGTACTTTGGATTTGTGGTCATGTGACATGTATGAAGGGGTTGTTTTACAGAGAATTACAAGTAATTCCTTGTAAACACTCTCGTCTGAATGGCTCTTAAGGAACTGTACTTAAATGCTTCATGTGTGGGAACTAAGTTAGAGACATGGCCTTTGAACCTTTAGCCCCTTCATCTCCCACTATATTTTATTCTATTCTTTTCCTTTTGTGCGCAACTGAAGGCACGATAAAGCTATGCAAGAGTAAAAATGTAGCACCGTCCTTTTCAGGGTATGAGTACAGAAGCTTCTGACTACCTCTGGAGGGCGCTTTCCATCTCCTTCTTCTCCTGGTGGGCCTCTTTGATCTGATAGGTGACCCTGGCCAGAAACTCCTCAAAATTGGACAGAAGGTGAGGTTCATCTCGTCTGAGCTGGGCCCAAAGACTGCGCACCTCACCTGGACTAGAGAAGAAAAATAACCAACTCCCTGAGTGTTTTTGACACCCAAAACATATTCACTAAATAACACACACCAAAAAAGGACAGTGGTTATTTTACTCACTCTTCAAACACATTAATGGCACCCAGGCTTTCCAGTAGCATACAGAAGTGCCGCTCCTCTTCGTCTTCAACTCCTGACAGCTTAGCCTCCCATTGGCTCTGATAAAAAGCCTCCTTGGCCCTAAAGACTGAGGCAGGGGCCTGGATTTGATCATCGGCAACAGAAATTCTTCTACCATGGAGGAACTGACCTGAGGTGCAGCCACAATGAGAGGGAGATGGATGTAGAAAAAGATGGCAGAAGCATTTTCAGATTAATACATTAGAGCTTAGAAACATGTAGACTTTGGCTTTAGCTTTGGGGTACATTCCCAAATCAAAGTTCACTACATGTAGATTATTTTTAGAGCTTAAAGTAGTAAAGTAATGGATACTGAATCAGAAGAGTGTAATAAAGGCTCAAATTAAAAAGAATTCCATGCGACAACAACAACATCCAGTGTTGTCCCTGGCATGAGAAATACACGCAAACAGCTTGGAGACAAGAAATAGCATTCAAATGCTGCTCTGCCACACTAAAATGGCTATTTCTGCAAGGTGGAGTCAGTTAAGAAATCTTACAACTCTTCTCTAGAGCCATAGAAATACTTTAGCTGTGTAGAAATTGACCAATGAGAGTTTATTTTCATTTTAAAATTCTTTTTAAGGGTCAAGAAGGAATAAATCCTTTAACCTTAACCTTGATGATTGTGCAAAGAAGAAACTACTCAATGTTCTTCATTAAAATGTGAACTTGAAAGTTTAATACACAGATTTCTTGGTAGAAAACAATAAGAGGTTTTGTTGATACAATTTGAATTTGTTTTGGTATGAGTAGTGGGTGCTATGAAGACTTGACTGTGCCAGCTAAGTTGAAGCTAACTTTAAAAGCAACTTGTACCACTCAAACAACATCAAAAGTTTACTTTAAGTGACATGTGACTGAATAAAGGAATTCTGCTTGCTGATGTGACATGCCCACTTTTATACTGCAAGTATCATTAAAGTTTCACTTCTAGCCAGTGCTGCCTCTGTTTAGCCAACATTCAGAGCCATTACAGGCTTTAACCACAAATACCTAGTATGTATGGGGTTTAAATTTGGTATGGATTTACTGAATTCAGCATTTTAATTTTGGACAGGCTTGATAAAATGCTTCAAGTCAACCTTAGCCATATGACACACTAAAGGCCACCTACTGAATCCAGATGAGAATGCTTCCAGTGTGAGGTAACCTGTATGGTCTGTATCCAAGGAGTCAAACACATCCTCCAGCTCCTCTGCAGACAGAGGCAGCTCTCTGTGGAGTCTCTGCCAGGAAAACATAAACATACGGGACATTAAAATGCTGATATACTAAGCTAAAGGGGGCTGGATTTACTCGCTGTGCTAAATATGATACAAAGCTGACAATGGATGAGTTAGGAGTCACAGAAAGAAACCTTCATGAGACTATAACTTTATCTGCATCAATAAATAAAAGATAACAACACCAGCCATAGCCTTTTCTATGTTCTTTGAATAAAGCACAATAAGCCCCAGAAAGAAAACTGTTTTGTGTTTAACTGTGCAAAGTTTTTTGTAACTGCTCCACACAAACAGAAGTGATACCAGGCACCCCATCCTAATTGACAACAGAGCCCAGGCATTGTCAGCACTTTGAAGAGGCGTGTGTGTATTGTTCCTAGAATAGGTGCAGTTTAATGTGTGAGCAAGCTGAACCTACACTCATAAACATTTCCATCAATGGTGCTTTACGGGCTGTGAAAGAGTGTTGAGTGGGTGAAGAGCTTCTTTAACAAAGGTGATGTAACAGAAAAAAATATCATCAAATCAAGCAAAAGCAGAAAAACTGACATGAAGTCTTTCCTGCTCATGGTTTTCTGAGAACACTGCATTATACTGCGGATAAAAGTACACTAGTCAAGAAAAAAATCAAAGAATGTGGCTCATCATAAGTTTGCCCAGGGCGAACCAATCACTCTTAGAAATAATAATAATAATAATAGTAATAAAATGAGTCCCTAAAATAACAACTGAAATAAGTTATTAGAAAGAAGTAAAACATTTGCTAAAACTTTCTGTAGATAAAAAAAACAGTTTCTTAGATTAAAGAGTCCTTGTCAGTTGTTTGAAAAATAATGTTCGTCTGATTAAAAAATTGCCTGAACTGAAAGTATTTGTCAAATCTTTTTAATCTATTTTTTCCTTCCTTTATTTCAGGGTGGCATGGAGTTGAGTTTAGGTTATCTGTGATCAAAATGGTAACAATGTATTTCCATACAACAGGGAAAAAACTTTGCAACCATTTGTTTAGTTTTTAATGCTGGTTGAGTATCAGCTAATGGCTACATGGAGACAATAACTACTGCCATACCAAATATTTAATTGGCTAAAAGTTGATAATACATTTATAAATCAGTATTTAACATTATTTAAAAAGATTCAATAGCCTTTTATTTACCCATCAACTGCATCTAAATGGCAAGCCAAATTTACCAACGTTTTTAACACATAATTTTAAACTCTGAAAGCCTGTGACCAGTTAATTTCCCAAATTTATGTGTTTTGAATTTTTAATGTGTTGTTCTTATTGTTTGTTTTTTTTATTGATGGACATGGTACCAAATAAATTTCCCCACATGGCATTAATGATCTATTTTTTTCCAATTTAATCAGCACTTTAAGTCAGGGGTTCCCAATCTTTCAGCCAAAACCCCCAAAATAAAGATACTGGAGCCTAGAGATCCTTTGCCATGGAACACGCACATAGACCAATCCGAAACAGACAAAACAGAAAAAATATATACTTAAATTGGCTTAATATTCAATCTACATAATTTAAGCCTTATCTTAGTTCATATTTTAAAAGCAATGGGGAAAATATGCCATTTTAAATCGAATTTGATTTCAATTAATGTAATGTTTGACGCCCATTGGAGTCCCCGCTTTTACAAATCCAACCTAAAAAACTTGACCACACAAACACAAACACACACTCCTCCTCTGACCCTCATATCAGTGCGGGTGATGAAGCCTTTGCCCTCCACATCGCAGGTCCGGAAGAATTCTTTGGTCTTGTCCAGAAGGGCGATTTGACCCCAGCTGGAGCCCCTCCTCCCTGGGCTCAGTCCATTCACCTGGCCCTCCTCCTCCATGTCTGCCACTCTTTATTTCTGACTCACTCTTGAACAGTGTGGTGGAGTGAATGCAGCATGTATTTTGGCATCAGTGAGGGGTGGAATCAGACATCAGGGGCTCTTTACTGCCTCTGTATCCTGTGCTCTGGGGCTCTTACGGTCGCCATGACGACAGAGGCAGGAAGTAGCATGACAAGATGAGATTGCTGATAACCATTTGGATTATTTATACACTCGGACCTGGCTTTGGGTTTCTATAACACAGAGAAACATAAATTAGTCTTTGAAGGCTTTTAGAAATAACTTTTTTGAGGTCAGTTTGGCCTGATCAATAATGCATGAGACAAATTCAGAGGGTTCAAAGGACCCCGTGATGGTCCCTCGCTCTACTGTAGGCCTCGACCTTTCTCAAGCCACATTGCCGACATTTTGGCCTGTTTTTGCTTTTCTTTTGCTAATATTGTGCATTTTATGGTCCCCTTCACCTCAGCTGTCCTTGCAAACTAAGGCACACGAAAAAAAAAAAAACACTCCTCAAACGTAGACTTCTGATGTTGGGTTACACAAGCATTCACAATAATGCAACACTTAATTCAGCTTCACAACACTTCCTCTTTCTAATCAGCCACCAACAAGAAACACTCAAAGGTATGTAAACACAGTGTAAAGGATTATCTTAATACCCAGCCATACTGAACACATGACAGCATAATGCCTGAAAAACTGTAGGAGAACCCAGAGCTGTATTTGATCCCCTGTGTGCTCTGGCATTGTTTAATACATTTCTTAATGCAACAATCTTAAACAAAGATTTGAAGCACAGGTTTCTTGCGCTATTTATACCTGGGGTTGCATATTTTCTAAATGTGAATGTTAAATAGGTACCATATGAAATATAGGTTTGCCTAGAAACGTTTAAACAGACAGCAAAGGATACAGGGATCAAACAAAACACAAACTAAAATTAAGATGAAGTGTTTGTTATACCTCTTTAAAGTAACTACATAACTACTAACTCAAAGGCTTCATTTGTTAGCCCTTGCCTCATCACACTAGACATGCAAAAGACTAAAAATTATAAGCATTTTTCTGCTTTTACACAAATCACAAAGTTTTAAGATCCTTTGTCTATGGCACAAAATTCCTCATTCAATAATCACCAACAGAAGGAATCGTTCTTACCTTTGACATCTGATGTACACACAAACAGCTAAAACCTTTCTCTCTTCTCAGCATCAACAGGGCAGCAGTGTGTGCACGCTCTGTGTTCAGAAAGTCTTGGCTCAGAGATGAAAGTTTGAGAAGTCATTCTGCAACCATGTGATGTCATGAGGAAGCAGCCTGAGGGGTGTGCAACAAGCAACCTCACACACACTCACATACGCCGCTGCTAAGAAGAGGTTGGAAGTGTAAATCAGGACCCATGAAGGCTGCAATGTTTACATCAGCTGTTACTAAGACCACAGTAGCCACATTACTATACATTACTTGAATTAAGCACGATGATAATCAGTTAGGGTTTTAATCTGAACTTCAGGGGCAGTTCCCATGAAGACTTAAAGGTTTGTGAGTCATTTGTAGAGCACATACTCTAGCTAAACATAGCCCACTAAATAAGTCACTGGTCTTTTTCAAATGAAAACACTTTTCAGGGAACATCAACTTTTATTGACAAAAAAAAAAAAAGTCCCATCAAGCAAGAGCTCTAATCCTGCAGTGGCCTCTTCTGGTCACAGATGAGATTGCAGCCCAACATTCTGTACAAATGTGAAAACTTCTTGCATACAAGCACCGCTAACAAAAGCATCAAAGTAAAATCTTCAGTGTCCTTTATATTAACTTGAAAAACAAGTCCATCTTCTGTTTGATTTTTCAGTCCAATTCATGAATGCAGTGTCATTTCCCACTCTTTTGGATCTTTTCAAGCAAAAACTCCATTTGGAGGTTCAGGTTGGGCTGTCCTTTTTTAGTCTTTTTGCTCAGCATCTGATAAGTCTCCATCTTTTTCTGTTTGTATCTCTGGATGGCCTCTTCCCTCTGCTGCTTGTTCCTCTGGTACTCCTAGGGTGAAAACAAACAAATAAATAATTTTTTCAATATAAAACAAACTTTTAAGATTGCTAGGTTTTTATTTTTGTACATTGAATGTAACATTTCTTGTAGTAATCAAAACCTACCAAATCACAACATGTTTTTAAGCCTTAATACTACGTATAGTAATGTTATTGTCATAATATTGTTGTGGTGATAAGGAGAAATGGAAAAAAGTGTCACCTCTTTTTTCTTCCTTCTTTTTTCTTTGATTGCCTCAAATTCCTCTTTTGTCTTCTGGTACGACGTCTTCCGGAGCATTTTTTTCCTCATGCGATTACTGATTGGAAGACTGAAAGAAAATATTAAAAAGGCAGTATTACTATGATAAAGCATTATCTGAAGTAATAAACTGTTTTAAGTACATTTTACTCTCAGAACTTTAACAGCTGGTACCAAATGTTTGCAGTGTTCTTAAAGTAAAGGTGGTGCAACATAATTGGTAAATATGCTCCTGTCATTGCTTTTTCAAATAGCACTTTAAATTTATGTTTCTTCAGTCTCTATTAAAAGAACTCAGACTTATGGAGCCCCACACAAGACACGCTTACACAGGTATCCTCTCATGATCAATATTCATCCACGAATTGATAAGACTTAAAACAGTTATGAGTATTACACAACCTAAAGCAGAGTTTGGGGTAGGGATTTGTCTTTTCCCACACATCTACTCAAATACACACAAGTCACAAACCGTGTAATCCTCTCTGTCAAAAGCAGAAAAAGAAAAAAAACTTCTTGATCCTGAAGTGCCATTCAGTTTCAGAGCAGGTGTGTCAGACTCCTCTCACCTTTCTTCCTCTGGAGCTCCTGGTGCTTTGGGGTCCTTGGTGATGGGACATGTGGGCTCCGATCCACCAGCCATTTCAGTGTCTGCTTCAGCAGCTTCACATAGAGGTGCGGCACTTTCCTCTTCATCCCTCTTTTCTCCCTCCTCCTTACCTTTCATCCTCATCTTACTCCGGTTTAGTCTATGTGCCCAGGCCTCACTTTTCAGTTTCTGTGCCTCAGCCATGTACAGGTGTTTGAGGTGTTCTGGGTACCTCTCCTCGTACAAAGGCTGAGACCCTGGGTTCCTCCTCTTCTTTTCTTGCCTCAGCAGCTTGTTGTACTCATATTTGACTTTCTGCTTTCTCTGGAAAGCAAACCCTTGACCTGGAGACAGAAACACGACATGGACCTTTAGCTTGATGTTTAATTTCTTATAACACATCAGTTTCATATCATTAACACTGCAGTTAACTGGTATATGATGAGTATGTTAAAAATCATACCTTCCTTAACGCTGCCTTCAAATGGTTTGTTTTCTTGGATCCATTTCCTTTTCGTTTGGACTCCTTTCATTTCGTTTTTTGACTTTTTCCAGTTTCTGTCTTTCTTCATTTTCTGACCCGACGATGCCATTCCGTTTAATTCTACTATTAAGGGATCTAAAGGGTAAAAGAAATGTTTGCTGTTTGTCCTGCTTGGTTTCGTTTACATGCTGTCTGCGCTTTGCTTGCAGACGCAGGGTGATGACGTAAGGTGGGCACACGTGATAGCTGAACGCGGAGCGATTGATCAGAAATTGATTTGTTTTGATTTTTTGCAAACACCAATGAAGATTTCAATATAGATCTATTTCTAAATCAAAGAAAATTAAGCAACAAATTCAAAAATAAACAAATGCAAATTAAACACATTTCTTTCCTTGTAAAAGTGTTGAGGACTTTTGGCTTTCATTTCTGGAGAGGCTCAGCTCTAAGGATATTATTTGTAACCTTCAACAGTCATGTCAGTAAAAACAGTAGTATTTAGGAAAGAAAAAAATATGGTGAAATACGGAAAAAATGGGCCACAAGTTACATCCTGATCAACTCTATGCAAGAACATGTGTTGCACTATGTTTGGCAAATGGTGGTAAAACTATTTCTTTCTTTTTTTTCCTTTGGTTTAAAGAAAACATATTGCATTGAAAGGTTTGAGTGAAAAGTTTGAGGAAAGTCAGGTTTTAAAGTTTGACTGTTCATTCTTCGTGGTTGAAAATTCCTGATGGGACTTGGTTTTTGTCTTGCATTTCAAATCATCTCTGACTGAGCCTTGTGTCTATTTGTCTTCTTACTATTTAAAAAAAGGAGAGTGACATCATGTCCTCTGGTGTCCTTTCATATCAGATTGCTGTACAATCATATAAACTGGAACTTCCCTTTTTTGTTCAGGACATTGAATCATAACTTCATGTCCATGGACATTTACTTCATTTTTTTGCCATAAAATGAAGCACAAACCTTGTGCTTGGAAGTCCCTCGCTGGAAAAATCCCCCAAGCGAAATAAAATGGTGATGAGCAAATTAGGTATTGAATTCTTAGGTAGACCATAGATGTGTCTTAATCTGTAGTGGTATTTAAACTTTAATGAAAGTGTTAAGAGTTGTGCAGCTTTTGCACCTTTAGCACTTAATAATCTTATAAACTCTCTGTTGCTTTACAGTCACAATTTAGTTTCACAAACTTTGGTTCAACAGCCTATGAATCTTGTCTTCAGATTTTTGTTCTCCTCATTGATAAAACGTTTCTTCAAAATACCTGGTGCTTTATTTAGTGATATGTACCTTGTCGAATTTAAAGTCATCTACTGCAGAATCCAGTTAAAAGAAACGTACAATACAGAATTGAATTTAGCAGATACTTCAGTCCAAAGCTACATACATCTGAGAGAAAGCACAACTCATGCAAGAATCTAGAAAAGACGGAAAAACATTAGTACCCTATTTTGTTTCTGCTGAGACAGGTTGAGTCAAGTCAAGATGAGATGAGTAAATTTTATTGATAAGTGTCATAAGTACAATGACTTAACTAAAGTAGTTAAACTTCTCTGACAAAGTCATGAAGTCCTGATCATTTTTTATATCTCAGGGCAAAACTCCAGGCATAGCAGTTGTTTTTGTTTGTTTGTTTTGTTTTGTTTTGTTCTGTTTTTTCGATCCCTTGAGATCAGCAGCAGCAGCACAGAAATGCAGGTTACATTTGTGGGAACTATTGTGATGAGCCAAACATTGATGGCAATATTCATTAGATCCTATTTACATTGAGGTGGCAAGTCAATTTATTTGAAATAATTTATACATTTTAGTTTTTAAAAAAAGTATTTTATCAAATAAAAATGAACAAAAACGAATAAAAAGTAGTATCACCATTAGCATCATCACCAGCATTATCCGCAGTAGGTTGACCTGATCTTTACTTATCTGCATCAGCATGGACTTTTTTTTTTTTTTTTAAGAAAATGGTTGACCTTCGATTCTGTTAATTGTTGTTTTTCTGTCCCTTAACTAAGGTACCAAAAATGTTTGAAATTACCTCCCTGTTCATAGATACCTGAGGAAAATTTAACAGTGAGTTGGATTGAAAGGGTGACATGGGAACTCTTTGAACAAAGACATTAAACCTCTACATGAAGCTTAGCCAAACAAAAACGTGTCTCCAAGAGTACCTCCTGTCAAATAAAAAAGAAGGAAATAAAACTTCATATCAAAGCAGTGAATCATATATGTATGTTAATGATTGAACAGAGTCCACACAAAAGTGACAAAGGGATGAGATTGATTTCAGTTTGCATGAAGATAAAAAACTCGCAGACAGCAGCACAAAGACAAGCAGTAGGCAAAAGTTCTTCTGGGACTCTTTCACCTATACCTTCAACATTTTAAATCACACAGGGACTTGGAAACTCAAAGGAAAATCATGGCAACCTTGAGGAAACCCTATGCAGTGAACAGACCAGTGTACTCTGATGACACCTTTTCTGTGGACCATAAGAAAGTCTTCAGGCTGCATAAAACGCCCCTGGACAAAGTGAAGGAGTATCTGACGTATGTGGAGCATATTCTTATCACAGTCTCTAATTTAACTTCATAACTTGTCATAGTTAAATTATCAAAGGTTTGGGGAAGTTGCAGGTGTCTTTGGAGTTGAAATGCCTGTCTGTTTGTTCCAGCTGTGATTCAAAACGTGCAAAGAAAGTGGTGCTCTCTTTTCTGCCCATCATTGGCTGGATGAGGATCTACAGGATCAAAGAATGGCTGCTGGGGGATGTAGTTTCTGGGGTCAGCACCGGACTGGTTGCCATCATGCAAGGTGAGGTCTGAAGTAAGAAACAAAATAAGCAGAGGGGTCAAAGAAAATTTTTCCTTATCACAACATTTTTTTTTACAGTTCTCTTTAAATTCTTGTCAGAATGTAATTATTGTTTTGTAACTCTTACTTCAGTGATTGACGAGCTGCCGTCATACAACCATAATTTTTACCATATAAGCACTGTCAGCATTTTTTAAGCATTCAGGGTATGAAAGAATCAGCTTTGCTCACAGGGGAATAGCTATTTTTAATAATAATAAAATGTTAAAGTCATCAGAAATCGTGTGACATTTATGAGCTTTCCTCTGCTGCATTTGCTGTGTGTTCAAATGAAATTGATTTGGTTTCTTTGCCAAACTCCAAAAGAACAGGAGACTGTTTTTGCCTAATGAAGAAAATGTTTGAGTGAATTTTAAATAGAAAGAAACCTACATAGTAATTACATTGTATTGAAATTACCTTAAATAATAAAAACATGTTGAACACTGAAAAAAACAGCAACATTCACCAAGCCAGGCACTGAAAGATTCTGGAAATTTAGCAGAAGTGCTTAAAAATCATTGTTAAGTATAACTCCAAATGTCAAATAACATATATCATTATAAAATTAATCTAAAATCTAGTTGCTAAATTTGCATTACACAAATGTGAAGTGTTGAATCTAGCTATTCTTTTTTTTAAAGTTAACAAATGTTTACACAAATATAAATATTGAATGTTACATAGTTTTTCACATAGACCACTCATGTTGATTTGTATTCAGCACTTACATTTCACATTTATGATTTTCATTCAGTATCATTTATACAGTTTCACAAGGGAAATAATTATAGAAAAGGTCAGAAAAATTACTGTCGAACTACTGAAAAGTTCTCCAACATTTTAGAGTTAATAATGGAGAAATGCTGCTTATATTTTGAGCGTTTTCTATATTCAATTCTCTGCTGTGACATTTTTCACGTTTATCATTTTTCTTGTTCTACTTGTGCAGCTTTTTTTTTGCACTTTATTTTTGCTTCTTAAGAGAATTTTAATATTGTAACCCCCAACAGAACACATTTTAATGAGCTGATATTCAATAAAAAGTAGTCCGAACATATCATCCTTTTTTGAATGTCTTCTCAGCAAAAACATCCCCAGGATGCTTCAAAATGTTGTTGCTGTCGTTGTTTTTGATTAAACTTAATCCCTTAGTTGTGTATTACAAGAACATAAAGAACATCAAACAGCCTTTTACCCCCCGCCCCCCATACTCTGATCACAAGATCTACATTGTCTGGATTATCATTTAAGACAATAAAAAGATGATTCTGGGCTTGTAAACACAGTCATTAAATTTACAGTGAAAGTTGCTTGCAGCCTTGAGTAGAACTTTTAACTCGTGTTGTTTTTGAGGCATCTTAGCACGTTTCTAATCCTGTATATTCTAAGGTAGTAATGTCAGACAAATAAAGAAAAGAGTTCATCTAGTTGTCCTTAAAGAGTCAAATGTGTCTCCCAATGAAATACAACATGTTTGTTAAGTTCCAGTCAAAGAACGATTTCTCACAGGTCACATCTATATCACGTGTGTAGCAGGTAAATGCTCTTCTTTACATAGTGCTGTATGATCATCACAAGATCTGCAATGCCCAGATTATTGCCGAAAAGCATAAAATTGATTTAAGGCTTGTAAAAAACTGTCAATGAATGCATGGTTTGGTTTTGTGTTGGGTAACTATCCAAAGGTGTTTGTTCTCCCTTGGTTACCTATTACGTTTTGTTATGTGTCGGAAGAATAAAAGGTTATTTCTAAAGAAGCTGATGAGTTAAAAATATCAGATTTGAAACAAATCTATCATCTATGTGTCATTTTCAGGACTGGCCTTCTCTCTGCTGGCCTCGCTGCCCCCAAGCTACGGCCTGTACACAGCTTTCTTCCCTGTTCTGACATACTTCTTCCTGGGTACTTCAAGACACATTTCTGTGGGTAAGTCACACAGAGCTTTGTCAATTAACATTTGTTGGTAAAACGAAACATGATGGTTTGTTATTTGCTTATCCATGTCATCCCTTTTGTCCAGGATCTTTCCCGGTCCTGAGCCTGATGGTGGGAGCTGTGGTGACACGCCTGGTCCCAGAAGTTGGACCATCAGCCAACCTTACTGTCTTTGACAATCTGACCCTGTATGAGAAGAGAGTGGTGGTGGCGTCTTCTGTCACCTTCCTAGCAGGAATTTTCCAGGTCAGTAAAAGTCTCTACCCAACAGAACCAGTCTGTTTATACAGTACCCTACCTTATCATGTCAGAGACTTTCAAGAGACGTCTTTGAAAATTTTTGATTTTTCTTTCCCCTACAGCTTGGGATGGGTCTTCTGCAGGTGGGCTTTATTGCTGTGTACCTGTCAGACACTCTGGTATCCGGCTTCACCACAGCA
Organism: Thalassoma bifasciatum; assembly: GCA_008086565.1. Lineage (NCBI taxonomy): Eukaryota > Metazoa > Chordata > Actinopteri > Labriformes > Labridae > Thalassoma > Thalassoma bifasciatum. The sequence goes on along the minus strand of RPOG01000162.1, from coordinate 113,910 downwards.
GCTGCTGTCCACATCCTGGTGTCACAACTCAAGTTTGTGTTAGGATTACAGGTTCCAGGCTTCAGTGGTCCACTCTCCATTTTTTATGTAGGTCCAGAATTTTGTTCTGTCCTCTAGAAATAGCGAAGATGCACAGAATTGAGCTAACCCTTTGCTTTGTATAAAAAAAGTTGGTGCACACTCTTCTGCACGATGACCTCTCTTTTTTTTATTTTTTATTTTGTTTGAAAGGGGATTTCTGTCAGTGCTTTAATAAGCACACTGTCATGGCTTCCCTTATCTGGAAACTCACATTGAAACACAGCTTTGACAAAGATCAACAACAGTTGGCCACTTTTAGAGTTACAGCATTTTTGCACAAATCGTCACCTACCTATAAACTACTTTTTACCTCTTAAGATAGTTTTTCCAATGACCAGCTGTGAAAGGGAAAAAATAAATAAAAAATACAGCAATTAAATGAAGTATTCATTTTCTCCCGTTTGACCTATTGACCGAGTTCTGGTAAGATAATTGACACTAATGTTTCTTTGACCTCCTTAAGAGGTAATTTAAAAGATAAGATACGCAGGCAGTTGTAGCAAAGACATTTAAGAATTTATTGGTTGATATCTTTCTAATCTCCAATTTAAAAATAGTTGAGGAGATTAATGTGTTTATAGTCACCTGGAAAAAAGGAGAAGGAAAACAAGAGAGAAGGGTAAGTTATAAAATAAAACAGGAAACAGGAAATGGGACACAAATAAAAACTTCTCTTATCTGTGTGTGTGACGTTTTTGATATTTTATGATTTCCATGTCATCTTTGTGTAATGATCCTTGGAGGTCTGCCTTTTTGAAGTGTGACTGAGTAATACTTTTCCCCAGACCACAATCAAAGTGCTGATTAAAATGTCTTTGTGGTTTCTGCACAGACACTGGAGGAGAACTTTGTTCAGATCACATCCACCAACATCTGTGACCTGGTGATGTCCATAATCATCATGATTGTGGTGTTTATTGTGAAGGAGCTGAATGACAAATACAAAGCCAAGTTGCCTGTTCCCATCCCTATAGAGGTCATCATGGTAAGAGAACGCTTGTCTAGTTCCCCACAAATATAATTTATGTGTACATTTTCCTTAGTACGGCTCAGGATCTTTTTGTTCTGACTAAAATTAACCACTTTAACCGAGCAAGCTGGGAAAGCAGAAATTAAACACTATGCAAGGGTTAATGGTTGGGTGACCATATTTTATAAAGTCCCAAAGATGACTTCTCTGCTTTTTTACAGACTATCATTGCTTGTGGAGTGTCCTATGGTTTCAACTTTGAGAAGACTTTTGGTGTTGAAATTGTTGGCAAAATGGTTAGCGGGTAAGTAAATAATTAATTTTAGCACTCATTTCTGGACACTGTACTTTCAAGTTTTGAGTGGTATTATCTGAAGCCATTGACAAGTAAATAAAAGAATCCCTGTTCAAGTTAGATACCATGAATTTCCCTTTTCCCTTTAATGTAAACCCACTTATCTTTCAGGTATGAGACTCCCATTGCACCCAGTACAGAAATTTTCCAAGAGAGTGCTGTGGAGGCTTTTCCTATCGCAATTGTGGGGTTTGCTGTTGCCTTCTCTGTAGCCAAAGTTTACTCCAATAAACACGATTACACCATTGATGGGAACCAGGTGAGTTAGGGAGTTTACTTTTGGCTCTGAAGGAGGAAAAAGTGTTTATTGGTCACTGAAGTAAGCGTGACAGTAACAACCATGATAACTTAAATGAGGAAGATACAAAGTTTCATTTCTTGCTTTCACCTCAAGGTTACACGTGAGTATACAAGTCAGCATGGTTCTGTTTTTTTTTCTTTAGGAGCTAATTGCATTTGGTGTAAGCAATATATTTGGTGCAAGCTTCAGGTCATTTGCAGCCAGCACAGCCCTCTCCAGGTCAGCGGTGCAGGAGAGCTCAGGCGGAAAAACACAGGTGAGTCATTCCTCAAAGACATTTGTGTCTGCAAAACAGATATGTCGTAATGTGACTTTATCGGTTTAATGTCACGTGCTGTTCCAACGTCTGCACGCTGAAATGAAACATTAACTGTTTTTATAAATGCAGATTGCAGGGCTGATCTCTGCTTTGATGGCCATGATTGTAACTTTGGCACTTGGTTTCCTGCTGGAGCCGCTTCCAAGGGTGAGGCTTCTTTTCTTTCCTAAACGCTGTTTTTGTGAAGGGGAAAGGTATTCTGGTCTGTCAGATTGACTCACACATTTGATGAAGACAAAGATAGTTGGAGTACATCAAGGAAAGGCAACAAAGCTGGTTTGCTGTATTTTACATCATTTCCCCCTGACCACAAACCCTCACTGCAAGTCACCCCATACTTTCTATTCAACCATAGTTAAATTTCAAAAAGCTATATCCTTGTGCCATGACGGTGCCTTTTTGTTCATACATGTTATTTTTGGATTCCATCTCAGTCCGTCCTGGGCGCCTTGGTCATCGTGAACCTGAAGGGCATGCTGATGCAGTTCAGAGAGATCCATTATCTGTTCATGAGGGACAAAATTGAATGTGTAGGTGCTCTAAATGTTTTATCACTCACTTTCAAGACTAAGATGACTTCTCATCTATTCTGTTGAAAAACAGTGCTTTTACAGTGATTGACCTCAGGTGTTTGTCTGCAGGTGGTTTGGGTGGTGACATGTATAAGCGCCATTGTGTTGGGACTGGATCTGGGTCTGGCTGTAGGATTGGGAATGGAGCTGCTCACCGTCGTCTTTAGGACTCAATTGTAATCACAAAATACCTCATGTGTAGTAATTATTTTATGCTAAATAAATCCAGAATGAAATAATGAGAAAATCTGGATAATCTGCAGTTGAGGAATGACACTGAATTGAAAATACTAACATACTCCAGTCCTGTTGTCAAACAAAAATCTGTGGCCCTGGAAAACAAAAAATTTCGAACAGTGTTGTACAAAATAAAAGTGTGACTTTCTAAAGCCAGGGCAGTCTGTTTGTAGCCTGCGAGACAAAACCCAGAAAAAAAGCCAATCAAACAACATGTAGTTAAAATGCGGCTTGAAAAATGAGACGTTGTTAAAAAAGAGGCTGAAAAACTGGTGATAACTTTAGTGCTTGCACCTTAAAAAATCTGAGATCCCAGAGAGTCATTAAGTCTTAAAAAGTTGAGCTTCACCACTCTTTCACTAACTCTGACCAACACTAATGTCTCTGCAGCCCCCGCTGTTCTGTTCTGGCTAACATCCCATTAACTGACCTCTACAAAGACCGCAAAGATTACGTTGAGGTAAATATGCAGGTAGCACTGTAAAACATGAGGAGATACTATTAAAGTGACATTTGTTTGAACTCTGTGCTTTCTTTCAGCTGTATGAACCACAGGGAATAAAAATTTTCAGGATACCCTCACCTATCTTCTTTGCCAATATTGATTTCTTCAAAGACAAGCTTGTGGAAGCTGTAAGTCTGACCAGACTGATCTCTACACAGCCTCAGCTCGCTTTTGTAAAACATGAATGTCCGAACTTGATGCAAACACTTGCTTGTCACAGGTTGGGTTTAACCCTCTGAGGGTATTAAGGAAAAGAAACAAGGCTCTCAGGAAAATCAAGGCACTGTGGGAGAGAGGGGATGTTCACAGCACAGAGGTGAGACATGCAGTCAGATTGAAAAAAGCTGCAAATGTGAGTGTTTCAATGTCTTTTATGTGTTAATCTTGTTTTTCTGAATCCCACAAAAAGAAAGGATGGATGGAATTATTTCCCCAGATGACAAACATGGATCAAATGGATCTGCCCTCTGATCTCAGTGGACTTCCCTCTAAAATTTGCTGGAACGCAGAGCTTCCTGGAAACATCAGAGTTCCCAGAGTGGACATCCACAGTCTGATCCTGGACTTTTCTGCTGTCTCCTTCCTGGACATTTCGTCTATGAAGGGCCTTAAAGCGGTACAGAATCATAGTAGCGATGATGAATCTGAGGTTTAATCATGGGAGCAAAACATTAAACATTTCTTGTATCTTGTGTAATCTGGGTGTTTTATCACTTTCAGGACAAAACATGAGGACATTTTTCTTGTTTGTATTTGTTGTACATTTTTAGTCCTGTGAGGTTTCACCAGTCACACAAAGCTGATTTCATACACATGAACAGCAGCACAAAAGGCTTTTTCACAAAGTTATTTCTTAAATTCACAGATGCTCAAAGAGTTCATCCATGTTGACGTGGACGTGTACATTGCTTCATGTGACGGTGAGATTTCCAATATTTCTTAAACATATCATCCACTGTTATGTCTTTGGTGATGGCACTTAGAATGAAAGTCATAACATGCTTCAATGTGTCAACAGTATACATCCAGGAGAAACTACACAGCTGTATGTTCTTTGATGACGAGATTCAGACCTCTATGTTCTTCCCCACCATTCATGATGCCATGCTGAGTGCACTGGAGGAACATGCAGGAATAAATGTAGGCCATGTGGTAAGAACAAATATCAACTCTGTACAGTGTTTGCACTCAGAACAGAGCTCTGGGGTAACCTAAAAGAAAACTTATACATGTTCTTTTCTTGTAATTATAGAGCCCAAGATATAAGGATGAACCTCTGTTAGGGGCACATGAGAAATGAAAATAAAATCCAAGGAGTTAATATGATCCATTAAAAATGAAAAAACTGTGAATCCCTAAACTACTTTAATGCAGAGTCTGTAGGTCTGAAAGATTAGGATTTCTTAATCAGAATAAAATAAAAATAATCAAATTAAATCATTAGTTCTTCAATCATGTGCTTTACGTGTTTCCAACATCAGCTTCTCAAAAGCATTGATTTGGGCTTCGACATGTCACTGTTAAGTTAAATTGCTATTCACAAGAGTAAAAGTCACTGATTAAGATTCATAGCAAACCAACTTCTTACTCCCAGATGTTGAAAGATGTAAACTGGATTGAGTCCTTGATCCTAACCCTCCTTCTTTTACCTCACCTCCCTGGGGTTATTTCTCAACTGCCCTGTGATTGACTTGTTTGTGAAATAGGATTTAACAGAAGCAACAAAAGAGGAGTATAAAAACTGAGTCATCCTGCAAACTACAGTCCTCATAACACTTGTCTGCTTCTATAACTCTAACACTTTATTTTATTATTATTGCAGTTATCAAACACACAACTCTAAACGAGCAACAGCCTCTGGGAGGGAACTTCAACTTTCTTCATCTATTTGATGTTTGGTGCTCTCTAACTTTATATCCGAGTGTTTTTACCAACATTATGACATTTTGTACCTTTATTCATTTTTTTCACAACCCTTTGAAATTTCATTTGATTTTTAAAAATGACCAAATCTTTGACAGAACACTTGTTACTTGCGACTATGAAGTATCTTCTATGAATGCACTATGTTTTTCGACTTGAATAAATCCCACTTTTTGATACTAAAAACTGAGTTATAATTTATTCCCATCTGTAGCATGCAGCTAGAAGTAGCCATCAGGAAGTTTTTGAAATGCAACACCTTTGGCTTGTAAACCAGGCAAACTGTCTAAAAAGAGAAAGTACAGCATCCAAAATTAACAAGGAAAGATGCTTTTTATCATTTACAAAAGCCACACACCTCACTCTGGACTTCTGGCAAATCTTGGTGATAGGATTTAACACACAATCATCAAAACAAAACAAACAAGAATGATAATATTTTAGATTTCATGTTTATCTAAGACCTTAGAAGGACCTGCAGCGGACAATTCCAGATATTCCCAGGAGTTTTTCAGAAGAAACTGTTTGATGTGATTTTGATGTGGATTTTTTAGTATAAGACAACAAACTGAATAAAACGATCAACTGCCTCTTTGTGGAGAACTAAGCTTTAAAATAACCAAACACAGCCTACAGACTGCAAATACATTTTGAGAACAAACCCACTTTTGACCAAAATTGTTGTTTTGGTTGCACTGATTTCAAGTTGAGCTCTGATTCACTTTTAAGCAAAAATTTCAGCTGCTTGTCCAATGAAACAAATGTGCGATGCAGATCTGCTGTTAAAAATTTATTGACACAGAGTTAACGTCTTTCCATGTACAGTTCATGTGTGTGTGATCAGCTGACAGAAAGATACAGAAAGATTTACCATACGCTATTTAAAAAAAAGGGACATTCCTGTTCTTCTCCAAGTCTATTTGAACGTTCACCCAAAGTTCAGAACACTTAACTAAATGTGCAGCACAGACACATTTACTCTGGGGCAGTTTTATTAAAGTTAAAGTCCTACACCATGGAACCCTGAGGTTTGCTATCACATTATTCAGACAAGTGGTGTGAAACAATGAAACAGACTGCTGCCCTTCAGTCATTGGCAGTTTACTGATAGTAAGGCCGATAGCGACCCTGATCTGGGTGGTGGGGTCCAGGCATCTGACTCTGAGGGGGAGGACCCTGCATTCTTGGAGGTGGGGGCCCTCTTGGAGCTGGCCACATTCCAGGACTCAACCCTCCGGGCTGGCTGAACGGGGGACTGAGGGTGCCCTGGTCTTCGGGGAACTGCTGCATGGAGTTGGGGTTATAGTGATGAGGTGGGGGAGCGTTCACAGGGGGGCCACTGTGTTGGGGTGGAGGTCCTGGGGGAGGATGGTTCATGTAGGGGGGCATCTGGCCCATGATGTGCCCTGGTGGAGGGGTGATTGGTGGGGGAGCAGTGGACATGGGGGGAGGAGGGGCTTGGTTGTACACCATGTGTGGTGTGCCGGAGCCCTGAGGAGGATGCTGCATGGGGTGGCTGATAGGAGGAGGAGGAGGAGGTGGGGGGCCAAAGTGCTGTTGTGGTGGAGCCATCATGTGGTGAGAGTGGGTCACTACAGGGGGCTGGCCAGGGTAGTCGCCTGGATGGTGGTGGGGGGGCTGACCAGGGCCTGGTCCAGAGTGTGGCTCACGAGTGGAGGAGTCATCTTGGATGGGCACGGTGATGAGATTGCTGTGCTTTCGTGTTGTTACCGTGGCGATGCGGAATGTCTCAGGACCAAGACCAGAGGTCGGGGGCGGGGCATCATGTGCAGAGGGAGGGGGTGGCTGACTGTAGGGGTCATGGCCGTGCTGGAGCGGGTTGGGGAGGTGAACATGGTTTTTGGGTAGGTGAGGCGGAGGCACCCGGAACCTTTCAGGAACCTCGGATGAAGGGGGCATGTGGACCGGCTCCTGGCGGCTTCCAGACTTGGCGGCCCTCAAATGGCGGTGGTTGACATGTGCCTGCAGGTCGCGTTGAGATAGGTAGGTGCGTTTACATCCAGGCACAATGCTGCACATGTAGAGGGAACCACGCTGGCACTGCTCGATGCGCTGCACGGGGTCGGTGCAGCTGTACAAGGTGAGGCTGAACACAGAGACACAAGTTATACAACCAAACACATTCCCAGAGCAACTTACATACCCTCTTTGATACCACAAGTCTAAAACTTAACTGTCTTGAACCACTCTTAACCAAGCTGGAAAGCTCAACCTGGATACAGCGTGCCTTTTTTAAGCAATTCACAAAACTTATCTAATTACGATTTTTTTCACCAACACTGCAAATGTGATTAATTGTTTGTGCAATTATTTTTAGGTTCCTCATCTTAAGTGTTGATAACATCAATTGCTGTATTCAATGGGCTGATTGGTTGCTGAATAGAAAACAACGTATGACACCACCTTCCTATGCAGCTGTTGTAACTGAGGGATTAAAATATTCAAAGAGACCACAAAGCTTTGAAGCTCACCCAGGGCACATCTTGTCTCCCTTCTTCTCATGTAGTAAAGCACAGTCGTAACAGAAAACATGTTTGCAGGGGATCTGAGGAAAGAGTCACAGTCAACAACCTGCTACAAAAGCTACTGACTGGCAGCTTAGAAGGGTGGGTTAAAGAAAATACATACCATTCTTCCATAGAGCTGAATAGGAAGACCACATTTATCACAGAAGTGTATCGGTACTTCATCCCTTTCTCCAATCAAATTTAACTGTTGGAGGAAAGTAATAAATTAATATCTACGGTGCCTAATATTAAATCACTCAAACACAGGAATACCTCCACAGTCACAAAAGACTGTCATACCTTATAGTCCCAGAACAGCTGTTGGGGGAATCTTCTCTGACTTGCAAACACATCACCAGCTTTTGCTCCACAATCAAACCTCTCCTCTGGCTTAAACACAAAGTTATCTGAAAAACAAAACAAGATGAGTTTAATTTTGCATTCATGACATACTGAGAGAAACAATCCATGAGTGAAACCGAAATACCTGAAAACAAAAAAACAAACAAAAAATAAAAAACCATACCTTGAACTCAATGGGGCAAAGACAAACTGTTTTCTGTCACATAAACCCCCGAACACAGAGACCCTACAGTCACCCATGAAGAAGAGTACAACACTGGCAGTTCAGTGTGTGAGTTTTTCATTGCATAATGGCATTGCCGAAGCTAGGACATAAGTGAACAGCATAAGCTTTACAAAGACACACACAACACTGTTCATCCCTGCTGCTGCCACCTCTGATGTCAGCTTAGTGACAGACTGACTTCACCTCATCACGACGCTTCTGTGCATTTGCACTGATACCAAATATAACAGTGCTATCTCAGACAAGCTGTGAGACAGGAGCTGAAGTTGCAAGTGTGCAACAAGCTCAAAGATATTAATTCTCAGCAACTTAGGAGCACTATTCAAACCCTGGAAAGTGAGCACAACTGTGATATCCAGCTCCCAAAGCCCTACTTAGTTTCACACTTCAGGGCATAACCCTTCACACTCCTTGATCTCACATACAGCTAAAAATATGCCGTAAAGGCTTAAACTGCTGCTTTTATTGTGCAGTAAATTAAAGAAGACTGTCCACAAAAACTATAAGTGAATAAACTAAACTAAACCCATATTAAGGGGAGGGTAAAGGTCTTTGCACACTGAGTCCATTTCTTTCCTTCGCATCTGTCCAGGTTGATTTGAGGGCTTTTTGACTATTTGGGGGTGCTGTAGGTTAAATTCATTATTATATTTGAAATCAACTCATTATCTGTAATTTCAGGCAATGTTTAGAGAAACGAAGACTCATAGACATACACAGAAACTCACAGACATAATATATATATACATAAAAGTTTTGCAAAAGCATCTTGTATCTTAACTACATCTCTGCCGTTTGAAACATACCACACCGTGTGAAAACTGGATGAAAAATTTTGAGTTATGACTTTTTAGTTGGGCACACACCTTCTTAATGTAAAAATAAAATGATTGTTTACATTTTATTTATGCTTACTGGAGTAGATATAAAATCACACCCTACAACCACAAAATTACACCATCAGAGATCCAGCGTGAAAGTACAAAGGCGTACTTTGGCTGAGCTTCATGGCACTGTTGCCCATCTTATTCATTCCAAAAATGGCATCTACTTAAACCAGGCAAACCATGAGTTGTTCTTGAGACTGCTAGAGAGTGAAGCATGATTCATCACCCTGAAGCAAAAGATTCAAACCGCTCCAGGGTGCAGTAGAGGCATGCTTTAAAGTGATTGATCATGGTGATAAGAGGCTTGTGTGCAGATGCTTGGCTGGGGAAGCACACTGTATAAAGCTCTTTGTGCAAAGTTCATGGACTGATGTTGCATAGAGAGGTTTATTAGGTCCCAGTGGTAAGAGCAAATGGTGTCTGCAATTATTAAGCTCTATCAAACACCCTGACCCTGTTCTACGTTGGTGTCACTTCTTAATTTATGGCTGAACTGTTCCTGCCCCTATTGCTTTCACTCCAAGAAAAGGGCACTTTCAGTTGAGCAGGGGGGAAGTTGTAGACCTGTAATCTAATATGTTGACCTTTATCAAAGGTACAAACCTAGTTATCAATGTCTCCAAACCCATTCTTAATTCTCAGACCATTTTGTAATGACTGTGCTTACCGTCCTCTCCAGGCTCATTTTTACACGGCCTGCTGCTGGGTCTCTGAGCGCGAGGGGGAGGTTTGCTCCTCAGAGGCTGCTTTGATATGAGTTTGATGGGGATCCTTCGTCGAACATCTGGGCCTCCCAAACTCCCAGAGCCATCACTGCCTTGAAGATCATTGTCTGCAGAGAGGAAATGAAAATACATTTGTAATCCTTACTCAAGCAGTTCAGCAACGCCTGTGCATCCAACATTAAGTTGAACTGCTATTCTCAACTAATAGAAACACTTCTTAGAAATATCAAAATGGGTACATGAAGCCAACACTCAAGTCATACATCTTCATACACAGACACTGGGGTTGGGTATTGAGAGACACAATGAAACCAGACATTCTGTTTGACACGAGATGAAGGTGAGATTAAAAGGGAGAAAGTGAGGGTAGGCAAAGTTAGAGCAGGGCAATTAATTGCAAATTCAATTAAATAACAATATGACCTGCTGCAGTGTTTTAATCACAGACAGTGCAGTATTGCTTTAACCTCAAAAGTGTGGGAATACTGGATACAATTTTTTGCAGTAGATTTTTTATGTAAGTCATAATCGTCAACATTTCAATGCATAACAAGTCTACATAAAATCTGAATTTTACTTTCTGGAACAAGTCACCAAAAACATTGAACTTTTAAAGACATTCTTATCTTTAGAGATGTACCTGTATTTTCAAGCAGTTTCTACTGTAGATTTTTTTTATAAACAAACATCTAACTTTTCTACCTCATCTTTGTGTTTTTCTCATTCAAAATGATAATGATGAAAAATGATCTTCCCCTTCAAAATAGGAATTTATATCACAAGGACATAAGACCCCCCCCCCAAAAAAAAACATCACAACAAATCGCAAGTGCAATACAGGGAAAAGTAACTGCACTTTTATAAGTTTTGCAATTTGTTCAACCCTTGGCAAAATGTTCTCCTATGACATTATTTCATGTTCAATGTGTTATATACCTTTTCGCCTCACTTTCACGATTTGGGTTGGTGATTTTCTTTGATCTATGATCAACTGACAGTTTGCTTGAGTGTCCAACTGGTCCATTAATGAGAGCAGGTCAACTTAATGCAATTTTCATTTTTGTCTATTCCAAGAATAATGGAATTGGATTTAGGAATAGACAAAGTAATGTCAGGAGCTGTAGGAAACAGATGATCTACTCTAACACCTACAGTTGTTTGAAAGGTTTTTTTTAACTTTTGTATTAAGTTGTTTGAAAGTATTAACAGCCAATTTTGGGGATGATGGGATACTAATACCAAATATGATTGCCTCCACGTTTGGTCAACAATTATGTGTATTGCACTGGTTTAGAACAGGTCTGTAATCGTCCGACAGTTTGGTTTGAATGTTAAAAGTTAAAGGCCAGGATTAAGGATTAAAAACTTTCTTTAAATGTGAGATGACAGCACTGGCTTTGGCATAAATAGCCTTATTAGCATTATGCTAATGCTCGCAGGGTAGCATTCGCGCCCCAACTACACACAGCGCAATTTGCAGTTTCAGCAACCCAAGAGTTGGAGGTATGAGCTGTAAATGTTTGTAAAATAGTATGCTGACTGTGCAAACTATATTTTGGCAGGCCTGGTAGTGTTTTGGTATCACTAAGAACTTGATGCTAACTTTCAGCGAACACAAGTGCAGCCGACTGTAGATAGCATTAGCTTCAACCATGCTAGTTCAAAAGCTGTTTCCCAATAAAACTGAGGCCTTAGCAAACTGTCTCAAACGAAGCTGGGTGAGGCTATCTGAGGATGTTCAATTTGATACGAAACACAGAGTAGAGGCAAAGACAAAACTGAGAATAGTGTTCAAATATCGGCCCGGTTTAGCATTTTACCTACCGCTTTGGTCCATGATCCAACGAGTGAACGCACTGCATTCTGGGACAGGGGTGGAAGAGAGGGAAGGGTGAAGGCAAAGAGGAGGAGAGAAGAAAAGATGGGAACGAGAATGAGTAACTATTATGTTTGGGAATTTTATTAAATAACGGAGTTTCAAAAAAGAGATGGGACCAGAAGCTGAAACCCCGGTTTTCACATAAGTTACACACAATATCAGTTGCACATTATCATATTCTGCTGGTTAAATATAAGATAAAACTTTATTGAGCCACAGGGGTAAAATCGTTTTTCTGCGGCATAATAGGCATATACTGTAAGAACATAGTGGGAAATGATGCACAATCAAATAAAATGCCAAAGAAATAAATAAAATAACTGAAGTCAAACTCACTGAGAATAGGCTACATTTCACTACATAAAAGTAAAAAAAAAATAGATTTGTATAATAAAAAATACACGTTAGGGTGTATTTCTCCAAATTTACTCACTAGGATGACTGAAAATAACATGGTGGATGCAGTATGACATACAGATAAGTGGGTGGTGCTCAGTGTGGTGACAGTCTGCAGCTTCCTGTGTTGAAGAGTCTTATGGCAATGGGCACAAATGAACGCCAGAAGTGCTCAGTTGAGCACCTTGTAAGGATAATGTGTTAACTGAATGAGCTGCCCACCATCATCATCATCATTGTCACCATTGTCATCATCTGCCACAGCTCCTCGTGGAGAGGGTGAGGGCCACTGCCTCCAACCACAGAGTGGATCTCCCTTGCAAGCTTGTTGCCTTTGCTGGCCTCACCAGCCTTGATGCCACCTCCTAGCACACCAAAGCAAAGAGAAACGTATGGCCACCATAGACTGGCAGAGGGCCTCCAGAAGCCTGAGGCAGACACTGAAAGACCTATGATTTCACATTTCTGAGTGAAATAGATGTGAATCAGACTATAACATCTGCAGGATACTTTCATGTTGTTATAAGTAGATGATATTATTTGAGTCAGAAATGGTTAAGTTAATGGTATTCATTTGCATGTGTGCACCAAATTCCTCATGCTATTCCTGCAACCCCTTCCCATCATGTCGGTTCCGGGGCTAATTTGGAACTGGTGCTAAATCTGAAACCAGTTCTTTGTGTTTTGTCCACCAAAGATTAGCCCTAAGCCAGGAAAACCGGTTCCGTAGAAGATCCAGGTCCTTGTTGGAATAGAAGATTGAACTGATTATATCAGAGCAGGATGGAGTTATTATGCTTATGATGGCTAAAGACAGCCAACACTGAGTGAGTCAGCATAAGTAAGCGCCCCATCAAATCATGCTGCACAGTTATTCCTCTGGTTATCTCACTGTAATGGATAAGGGTTTGAGTCCATGTGCTGGTATTGCCCATTTTCTATACACTCCTGGAGCTGTTTAGCATTTCTAGAGTTCTGCATCCTAAGCAAAAACAAATTTTGTTGTCAGCTGTTTTATGTTTCTGTTTCTGTGCAACTTTGTCAGCAGCAATAGAGGCCAGTGCCAAGAAGAAACTGACTTCACTCATTTTTCTGAAGGCACAAGTCAAAGTTCTAGAGCTGCTGCTCATGCCACAATCCAGTTTCTCTCTCTTTTTTACCTCATTATTTGTAAAATATTAAACAATAAAAGCAAATCTTCAGGGCCAAAGGAGTTACAGACATGAGTGCTCAAGGAGTCAGAGGTTCGACAGTGTGTTGACACACAATTAAAATTTGAAGCACACTTGTAATATTCTAGCCATGAAAGTGACAACTTCCTTTGTTTGTGAGTACGTAGATGTTTCTTGGCAAGGAAAAAGTTAATGAGCAGGGGCAGTTTTTTATCATAAAAACCCCCATGATATTCAGCTATAATTTAAGATAGTTTTTTGCCGTTTTCTGTAAGATGTCACAAAGTCAAGCTAAAGTTGTGGATGAATTATTTGTGACAGTATTTCCAAAATATTAGGCCTTCAAATGTTTGCAAGTGGAGAGTATGGGGGACCTGGATATTATTTAATCTGCAAAAGGGGAGCTGCAAAAAATAATTTGGAGCCATGAGTAAAGGTATCGAAACATAGCACCCTTTGATTTTACGCCCGATTCTTGGTACTCCTGATGGAATTTGGTTGTCACTTCCCTTACATACTTCGATATCCATCCCTATTTATCATTCATATTTTTTTATTGTTCTTAATGCTCATACAACTTGCATGCATCATTGTATTTTTATGCTCTGTAGCTTGGTTCATGGTTTTTGTTTCTCACTGCATTTCTCCCTTTAAATTTTTTTCTGTTGCTTTTAAATGCTTCCATTATTTCACATCTTTGGTTTATTTGAATTGTATTCCTGTTGTTAGTTTTCTTTTTGTTTCTGTTTGTTTTGTTTTGTTCTGATGCTCTTTGGGATTATTTCATTGCTTGTGTTTTTCTTGTGTTTGGACCATGGGCTGTATGGAGTTGGTATTTTACAATAAAATGACCCCGTTGATACTTTCGAAGAACTTTTATTCCTTTGCTTTTAATAACCTCATAATTTGAGTTTCACGGACAGACAAAGATTGCACTGTCGCATCATTCATCCACATCCACACTCTCAGTGCCTGAAGTCAGTGCACGTGCCCCATGTAGTTCTACTGCGCGCTCTCGTGCGGTGTCGCCATTTTGATTCGAAAAATATGACTGAGTTTTTCCTGCTTTGCCTGCTAAACTTAGCCCCGCGTTTGAATTACTTTGTTTGTGAGTACGTATCATACACTCTGATTTGAAATAACAATTATTCCAATTGCTGTTGAGGAGCCATTGTCGCCGGGGAACTGTGTATTTGATTGACTTTAAGAACAGGTTTGACTAACGTTAGCTAAGTTGAGCTAGCTCACTGTAGCCTGACCCTTCTTCAAAACAAATCACTAAAGCTAATGTATGTGAGCTAACGCGGCTAGCTGGTTAGCTGGAGAGCTAGTGACTTAGTCTGCCTGACGAAAAAGTCCACCAACAATCTGATACTGACGGAAGGAAAAGCTGCAGACTCTCAATCAAAGGTAGGTTTTTTCAAGAAAAGATCACAATGAGTTTGAACACTTGGCAAACGTTACATGTGCTGCCTCATCGACAAAGTTAAACTAAGTTGAGAGCTGTTTAACTTTGCTAACTGAGCTCAGCACACGTTAACTGTTAGAGGCTAATTAGCTTTGGTGCTAATCAGTGCAAAGGAGGAACTAACGTAAACGTTAGCTGAACATTTGATAACTTGACAACTCAGGGAGTTAAAATCACACATAATTACAAATCGAGAACCCTCTGTTTACCAATCGGGCAACTTTGCTGGATGTCTAATGTTTTAGCTGTCATATTTCAGCTTATGAACGTTCCCTAGTTTTAACTTCTGTGTTTTTTGTCGCCAAAACCAACCAACGCGTTCCACAAAGTTAAAATTTGGAAACAAACGTATATAATATGTTGTTTTTCGCCCATCAGCACTAAAAAGCTCGTTAAGCTAGGTAATCTAGTCGGTGTATCCCCTCGGAGTTGTCTGAGGCCAGAAGCGACAAAGCCTTTCCAGGTTAGTAAAAGCAGCGTTTGTTCCTTCGCTCAGTGTCACCTAAGAACATTGCCTTTTTTAAAAACAAATTGGTAAATTAACCCCGAAAACAGCGAATACTATGGCGTTCGTGTATTGGTTCAATGTTTCTTGTATTATTTTGTAGTGGTGCCTCCACTGGAGTTGAAGTAAACAGAAATCCGAGCTCCAACCGCAAGTCAGTTGATGTGCATTTCATGCCAAGGCTACAGCATCTCAGTTTACATTTCTTAAGCTACACACGAGTGTGTCTTGTATTGTTAGTTTTAACAAATGGGTCAATGTGGAAGGAGAATTAAAACGTTCAACTTAAACACATGTGTAATGACTCGGGTGAAATTATGCCGTGAATCGATTTGAGCTCCTTATGAAACAGATTGAAATGAAAAACCTGTCAATGACCTAAGGAAGCCACCAAGCCTATCAGCGATCATGTCAGCTTGTTACTCCAGTTGCCTCAAACCACTGCAGCAGGGCAAGTGTCAAATAAGGAGACAGACTAGGATAACCCTCTTTTGCATATTTCAAGACGGAGATTCTCGCTGGAGCTTTAAGTATAAAATTCTTTACTCTGAAGTTGCTCTTACCCACTACTTGAATCATGAACTACTTCAAATTATGCAAAAGCATAACCTCTTTGTTAATTGGTTAAGTTCTACCGGCTGAAGACCATCATTTCTGGAGAGGTTTTGTTAATATGACACCTGTCTAGGTTGAAGTTGTTGCATCCTTTCTTCCTTGGACCCCCCAAGTACTGAGCCACAGCCCACTGTGCTTGTAGTTCACCACAGATTTTTCAGTCCACATATTGTTTCATTTTAACAAAACCTATGTTCAGGCTTGTGAGTTACTGACCTAGGGTGGATAAACCTGTGAACAACTTAACAAGAGTGCTTCCTGTTGTGGTGTCTGCATGAGCATGCATGATCTTCTTCCCTGCTACATGTTAGTTCACCTGACAGTCAGGTGGTCGAGCTCAGTCAGTTATCTGGTAGTCAGCAATTAAATGGAAGCCTATGTCTTTTTTGCTTTTTAATTTTTTGGTGTTTGCTCTTGATTTTAAAAACTACTCAAAAAGTAATAAGAAAAGAAGTGCAAGCTGCTAAATACAGTTACTGAATTCATGGTAATAAGTTATTTTTAACCCTTGGGCACTTTTTTATTTTTCAAGTTTTTCATAACACAAAGCTCTTTGGTAACTCTGATCTTATTAGATACATCCAGAGTTTTCATGAACAAAGCATACGGCATCTTAGAACGTGTGGATTTTGATCCATTGCTTTTGTATACATCTATGTATCATCACCTATTACATATCAAACCGTACGTTATCAAAGACTTAAACCCACACATTTTGGTAGCCAAAAGTTTTTTTTGACCTTTTTGTTTCAAACTGAAAAAACAACAACTTTTTTTCACAGCCTGTGTCCATTCAGATGGTTAAATTCACCTTATCTTGCAACTTTAGTGCATAAAAGTGTACAAGCAGTCTGAAGTGCACTGTTCAGAGGTTGTTTGATCATTTGTTAGCACATGCTGTGCTTAGTGTCTGGTACAGCAGTAACATTTACTTGTCACCAGTTTTCATTGAGAGAGTAAGGGGGAGAGAGAGAAAAGAGAGAGAGAGAGAGAGCTCATACGAAGTCCAAGTAGAACTTCCCTTTGATTTCACTGCTTTCTGAACTTACTTAATTACCAACTACTGTTGGCTCACATCATCCATACCCTTTGCATGTGCCATTGTTCCTCTTTTCAAGGCCTATGAGCGAGTAGACTGTTTTTGTTGAGGTTGCCTCTGGTGGGTTCTATTTTGGATGTAAAGTCAAGCATTTGCTTTCCTGCTCTGTGTCCACAGGGAGCGTTCAGCGGGTTATTATTGCACTTGTGTACTCTGTAAATGTATGCCAGATGGACGCTGCTGCTTGCTGCTGCATGTACAGAGAGGGGTCCTCCTGAGGAGAAAAAAAAGAAAGAGAAAAGGAGGAAGCACTTTAATTTCCTCCTTCAGTTTTACTTCCACCACCAACAGTTCATAGCATGTTGCTATCAGAGACACAGTAGCTCTGACAAAGCCAGCAGATGTAAATGTGATTTGTCACTGCTGGTGTGTTAGGTTATTAGATTAACTGCCACAGTAACCAAACAAGAAAAGAACAAACCACACTTGCACAGTCACAAAAGGATCAATTACTTCATCATTTTTGATGCATTCTCCATTCTTAACCCTCTTAGAGTGAGAAAAGACTTTTATGAAGTTGACTGACTAAACATTGTTATTAGTTGCATATGTAAAGAGTTGCATTACTTTTGTGTATTGCTCAACAAAACACAGCTTTGAAACGGGACTTTATTGTTGATTGTCACTTACATGGATGATAGTGAAACTTTAAGATCACATTAGGATTGATAGTAACATTTGATTGCATTTCATTGCCTTTCCATACAGGAGAAGTTTTACCTGAGGGATGCTATTATCTTGCCACTTTGTCATGCTATTTCGTCATTCATGGAAAGAAAATAACATTAGTGATGCAGGGATGTTTTGAGACTTTTTGAATGAACTTCCTTAATTTAGTTTTTGTAAAATGTGGTTTTAAAAGTTGTGTTCTTGCCTGAAGTTGAGAAAAGTGAGTGAATGCACCGCCCTGACTGCAGTGTAGAGGAAGCCCTGTGTCCTGTTGCTGTTGTTGATTAAACTGGATCCTACATTAGAGATACTACATCACTATCCCCTCTATTGTCATTATTGTTAGCTTTCAGGAGAAAAGCACCAAGGCCACATTGTCCTGACTAACAGGAAGGTGAAGAACGGATTTGTTATGAATGTCTTTGAGTCCATCAGGAATGAAGGTGTATGTGAATTTTGTTCATGCTATTTGCATTGAGTTATACATTAACAACATTAGACCATAGCCACTAACGACGGGCAACTCCACGTTACTGTGTGTGAGGTTTCATTCCAGCCAGTGAACACAGAGTTTAAGATAAAAAGGAGAGAAGAGTTTGCTTTCTTTGTATAAAAGAACAAAATATGTCTAAGTAGTTGTTATCAGTGCTCGTCCAGTGGGAAATGATCACCTGTCGGATGTAAATCTCTACACAAGCAAACGATACATCATGACGGTTCCTTTGACTTTTGAATTGTTCTTTATCTTCTCAGTTTTCAATATGCTTGAATCTCCTCTTGACTTAAGTTTTATTAAGTTAAATTGCTTTTCTCTCTTGTTTTGTCGTGCAGGTTATGGTGAGCCTCTCAGCGACTCATCTCCTACAGAGGCCTGTGTTTTAAGAGGAGACCCATGCTGATAAATGCCAGGCCTCGCCACACACTCTGTCGTCTGCACAAACACAAATGCCTGCCTGCCCGTGGGGGAGGTCTGATTAAAGATATCCACATTTCATCCACTGGTATGTGAGAGAGCTTTGCTGTATGGCATTTTTATGTTTTTGTAGTATAGTCGTGCAAGGTGACGTTACCTGGACCACAATAATCCAACTATGAAAAAATGCACTGACCAAAGCTCTTGTATCATATACAACTGCATTAGTAATTGATCACAACATGTACAGATTTTGACAAGGACTGGGCAACTAATTGCTGAAACTGAAAGTCCTCACGTCAGAGTCAAATCCTAGTTGAAATGCGCTCGTTGTTGCAGAATAAACTGGAATCCCCTACTTTAATTTGATTGTGAATAATTTAATTGTTGATCCAGTGATTATGTACTTAACCTTCCAACTAACATCTTTGTTTGTATGAATTTCTCTCTCCTGATTTCCTCTTTATTCCTCTGCCTTTCTCTCATTGTCCTGTCCACTCCTCCTCTACCTCTGTATTCCTGTTCCTCTACCTCCAGGGCTGTGTCCCCTGTCTCAGCCGCCACCATGTTTTGGAAGTTTGACCTGCACACCACCTCCCACATCGACCAGCTGCTGGACAGGGAGGACGTGACGCTGAGAGAGCTGATGGAGGAGGATGATGTCCTCCAGGAGTGTAAGGCCCAGAACCGTCGGCTGCTCCTTTTCCTCTCCCAGGACCACTGCATGCAGGAGCTGGTCAGCCTCATCACCACGGAGCCGCCTGCAGACCTGGAGGAGAGGAGTCGCTTTAAGTGAGTCTGCAAAGATGGTGACAGGGATTATGGGTGGATTTAAAGACAGTCATGTGGATTTAATTGCAGAAAATAGCTTTTGGATTTCTTTCGTACAACTCAAGTAAAGGAAGATTGACAAGAAAAGATTTCTACTCTGCCAATCTGCTCAGAGCTCTGTCTAATTGTCCATCTGTGCTGTTTTTTAAGGTTTCCTAACATTGCTTGTGAGCTCCTCACATCCGATGTGTCAATAATAAACGATAAACTGGCTGCAGACGAGTCTCTCCTCGAGATGCTTTATCACTTCCTTGAGCAGGACCCACCACTCAACCCACTACTGGCCAGCTTCTTCAGCAAAACCATCGGCAATCTCATCGCCAGAAAAACTGAACAGGTATACTTTTTAATCAAGAATGTTAACAAGAAGCCCTCTGGGTTTTTTTTTTTTTTGGTAGCAGAACAGGTCAACATCTGTGTTTGTGTCTCAGGTGATTACCTTCCTAAAGAAAAAGGAGGGATTCATTGGTTTGGTGCTGAAACACATCGATGCTTCTGCCATGATGGATCTGCTGCTTCGCCTCATCAGCTGTGTTGAGCCTGCCCCCTTGAGGCAGGAGGTTCTTCATGTAAGACCTCTTCACGTGACATTTGAGGACTTTCCATGGTTATAAACCAGCTTGTAAATATCTAACATGGCTCATGTTTCTCCTCCAGTGGCTGAATGAGGAGAAGTTGGTACAGAGACTCACAGAGCTCATCCACACAGGCTTAGATGAGGAGGTGAGGATCAGACCTGTCACTGTGTGCAGGATCGAGGAGCAGTTCTCATTATTTTACTGAACATACCTCTTGTTCAATTTTGTTTCAGAGACAATCAAATGCATCCCAAACACTTTGTGACATCATCCGCCTTAGTCGAGACCAGGCCAATCAGATGCAGGAGAATATGGAGGCTGATCCATTATTGGCTGTACTAGAGTCGTAAGTTCACCCTGCCTTGAGATCGAGTTTCTCAGATTGAAGCGTAAAAACCATGAGTCACATTGGTTTTTGTATTTAGAGTGAGTGGTTTATGAAGGATTTGTGTTATTTTTAACCAAAAAACTTCAGTTACATTCTGAGCTTCCCTAAAGATCTACCAAAACCAAGTGCGTTTTTAAATTGTTCCTCTCCTCTGTCTCATCTGTCTACCATACAAATGAATTTTAGCTGCTAACACCAAAAATCACGTTTGATTCAACCACAACACAGCCTTACACATGCACGTCATGTCAGTGCACATCTTCTGATTCTAGCAGCAAACAAAACCTCAAACATTGACTTTCATTTCTACATGTAGGTGTAGACATGTTCACACAGGCAGAGATCATGAGCAAATTTACGCTGATACCCTGCATGACCTTGCTCTTCATGGGTGGCGAATTTCCCATTCAAGAGTTTTTCAGGAACCCCTCAGGATATTTGCTGGCAGAGCCTCTTTTAGTACAGCTTTTGTTTTTTTTTCCTGCTTCCCAAGAGGTGATCATTTTGTACATCTATGAATGTTCCCAAGTGCTTTAGAGGACAACTGGGTGAGCTGTTTGCTGGCCAATAGAAAACTCATGAGATAGTTTTTAAAGTCTGTCTCTGTATAAATCTTTGTTTTCAGGCAGGAAAGTGTAGCACGGCTCCTCAAGAACATGTTCGAGGGGGAGAGGAGTGAGGCCTCCATCGTTAACGGAACTCAAGTGCTACTTACCTTACTGGAGACCAGGAGGTCTGGGTGAGTCCTTGTTGTTTCTGTATCAGCAGATAACGCCCAAGAGGTATCAGGAGCGGAGGAGAAAGAAAAGGAACACAGGAGTTAAATTTTCTCCAATCAAATGAGATTTGCAAATCATTGTTTTCTGTTTTTTATTTAGATTTGATGCATGTACCAACTTTTTGGAAGTGTAGTTGTGATATTTAACGTCTTGTAATCGTCCTGTTTTTGTCTGTTTGCGTCTCCCCAGGTTGGAAGGGCTGATGGATCTGTATTCTCAGGGTTTTGAAAGGTCTTACACTGTCAACAGCAGTATTTTAAATGCCATTGAGCCCCATTTAAAGGACTTCCAGCAGATTCTTCTGGATCCCCCCAAGGTAAAGGCACAGAGGATCATCAAAATGTTTTTTGATATCACTTGTTAAATTTACAAGTCAAGAATTTGCCATGAGTTGCCAGTTAATTTTAACTTCCCTTCAAAAGTTTCAGTGACCTTTGAACAGACTTTGTGGTCTGCAGTGTAGCTCCTGATTCTTTATTTTTACAGTCAGAACTTTTCCTGATACAATATTTCTTCCTTGACAGAAAAGTGCAATATTGACGACCGTTGGCGTTCTGGAGCAGCCACTGGGGAACGCCCGCCTTCACGTAGCCCGGCTGGTGGCCTCCCTGCTGCAGACCAATGCCCCCAGTATCTGCCAGGAGCTCTGCAGTCTTGCCACCATGGACCTACTACTGGTGAGCTAAAGTGGCCTTATGCAAGAAGATCTCAGCTCCTCCAGAAGTTGACAGAGACAGGAATTCTTGCTCTTGGAGATCAATTTAATTTTTACCTACTGTTGAAAGGTTTTTGAAAGATGCTTTTGTCTGAAAGTGTTGCACCAGAATTCCACATAGTTGGTTTGAGGCCAGGAAGCTCTGATAATTATATCACACCATCTGATCAAAGGGCACTGTCTATGGCTCATGTGGAACAGGTTCATTCATATAAGAGTGCCTAAATGTTTGTAGTTCAGCAGGTGTACCCTCTTGTCCCAGTCAACACAGCAGCACTAAAGAAGTCAATTCAACTTTTTTCATTTCAGTATTCCCAAAAGCGCAACAAAGGAAACACGAAAAGTACTTAGAAACTGACTTTTGATTTTCCAGAAGTCTTTACAACAGTGTGGTAGAAGTCCAGATTTCAGTTTGTATTTATTTTACTCAATAGGGATAATACTTAAAGATGGTTCAAAAACAGGGAATGAAACTGATAAGAGACAAAAAAAAAAAAAAAAAGACCAGTTACGTCCTGATGCAGTTCTGATTTTGTACCATTTATGGAGTAAGCTGATGACATCTCTCTCCCTCTTTCTCTAAATAGGATCTGTTCTTCAAATACTCCTGGAATAACTTTTTGCACTTACAAGTGGAGCTCTGTGTGGCGGCCATCCTGAACCATCCATCCTCAGAGGAGCGGCCCAGCCCAGGCCTCCAAAACCACGATGGGAAGCCTGCAGCAACCAATTCCGAGGCGCCAGGAGAGGCAGTGGAGACGGGCCGGACCAGTGACCCACAGACCTCCATCCACAACGCCCTCGTGGCACATGTAGGTGTTATTTCGAACCCATGACACTGAACGCAGAACTTTATGGTCTTTTTGTTTGTAAGCAATATTTTAATTTTCCCTCTTCATTTTTCCTGTATGTGTTTTCATCCTTTGTTTCTGTTGCACCCTCAGCTCTTTCAGAAGTGTCATTTGGTACAGAGGATCCTTGATGCCTGGGAGGAGAATGATAAAATACAGTAAGAATCTTTGGGTGCTCAAATTCATTCACACCACACACTTCAGATCCCCCAAATTATACCTCTGCAACGTTTAATGTCCTTTTGAATGTTTGAGTGGCATTTTAGATTTTGAAATCTGTTGAATTTCATTTTTGTTGATCTGTTTTTTCAGTAAAGTAAAACAACTCTCCAAACTCTGTTCAGCAAAGTGTGTTGACATGAAGCAAAATGAATGTAAAGGTTAACAGAGTGTGTCCCCATCAATCTCAGGGCGGAGGGTGGCACCAGAAGAGGCAACATGGGTCATCTGACCAGAATCTCCAACATGGTGGTTCAGAACCTGGAGAAAGGACCAGTACAAGCCCAGATCACTGACCTCATCAAAGGTATTGTTGTTTGCCCAGCACAAAAATAGCATATAAAAATAAAAAAACAAGGTAAAATGAGCATTTCTGTTTTTTTTCCAGAGCTTCCAGAGGACTGCAGAGGTCGCTGGGAAAGCTTTGTGGACGAGACCCTGAGAGAGACTAACAGGAGGAATACAGTGGAACTGGTAGGGCATCATTCTGGAGCAATCTGGATTATTTACATGCATGGATTTCTTAAACTTCCTCGTCTTTCCTCTCATTTTTAGGCATCTGGGTGTAGAGCAGCTAGTCAGTCAGGACGGTGCACCGTGTCAGCGCTGCTCCACTCTTTTTTTGAATAAAATGAAAATCGAACCAACATTGATTGAAAGTGTTGTTTCAATGAAAAAAGAACAAGGGGGCAGGGGGCAGGGAGTGGGGTGGTTACTTAGTAAGTTTTAGGTAGATGTGAGCCAAACAGTTGTTACTACAGTTTTGCTCTCAAATAGGAAACACTTATCATTTCACAGAAAGATTAGATCAAAGATACTGTTAGCTTTCAAAACCCTACAGCACTGAATCCCAATCTCTGGTGGGCCGCGAAGGTATGGCAAGTGGGCCACCAAATCATTTCCAAGATAGTATGATTTTTTTGTGTGGTGCTCAGAGAAGGCATTGTATGACTTTGTATTCATCGGGTCAGAGTTCGGCTGCAGCAGTTTTTAAGATTTAAAGATGGGTCCTGAGTTGGAAAATGTTGGGGACCACTGCCCTAGAGATCAAATCAGTATAACTGGGGCCAAATTGCTGTAGGATCAGAGAGAATGCCCATTATGTGTTTCATTTTTTCACAGGCTCACTTAGAATAAGTTCCTCTAGAAGCTTTGTTTTTATCATTCATGTGAAACATAATATTCCGTATCTGTCTGAGGGTGTTTGAAATGCTGTTCAAATGTGAATATGTCATATGTTCACTAAACTTCTGCAGGTCAGCACCCACAACATGCACTCTTCCAGTGAGGATGATGACATGGAGAGTCCTTTCCCCAACGACCTGTCTCTCCAACAGGTTAAGTATTTTTTCTGGTTTTCTTTTAATAATTGATAATTAAACAATTAACAATTAATAATTTTATTGAGTTCAGATTCCAGATGTCTTAGATTTCCATATCATGCTTTGAAAATAAGAGCTGCAGCTGACTCAGGCCATGTCAGTCTGATGTTTTGCCTGTTTGACCCTTTTTAACCAAGCTTTGAATCCGAGTCCACATAGACGTTAAATCACTGAACATCAAAACATTCCCAGACAGCTTGAAATTTCAGCTCCTTTCATCATTGTCACTTGACCTGTTGTTGATTTATCCACCTGATGAGTGGATCTGAACTTGTCAGAGCTCACATTCCCTGGATCCCTGTTAAAAAGGTTGGGTTTTTTTTTGTTTGTTTTGATGTGTTTTAGAGAGATGAAAGCTTTTTTAGCTTAAGGTAAAAGGAAATAAATATGAATCACCCTGATGCCACAACAGAAATACTTCTAAAAACCTACCTTTTTGATTTTTGTCTCCTCAGGCCTTCTCAGACTATCAGATCCAACAGATGACCGCCAACTTTGTGGATCAGTTTGGATTCAATGATGAGGAGTTCAGTGAGCACGATGAAAATATCAAGTAAGTCACGGGGCGTGGATGTGCTGCTTTTGTCTTTCAGAGAAAATAAAACTAACTAACTAACTAGAAAATATGAAAAAACTCAAATTGATTAATCTGTTTATGTTATTACAGAGCTTCAAAGTAATGCTTTCTTTTGCTCTTCAGCTTTTGATCCAACATCTGTTTTCTTCTCCTTCCCCAGTGCTACATTTGACAGAATTGCCGAAATAAACTTCAATCTAGATGCTGATGATAATAGTGTAAGTGTTTTTGTCTGACTCTGATATTTTTACAGAAATATGATAAACGCTGTGTTTTCTTGCTGTAATTGGTGTGAGACATTGTTTTCTTCAGTAACAGTGGCTATTTTTTCAGAGTTGTTTTAAACCATTCTGCCTAACAGAATAGCCATGTGTTGTAACTTGTAGCAGTGAATAAACTGAGGATGTTGTTTGTCCTCAGGCCAACGCGGCTGCTTTTGAAGCCTGCTGTAAAGAGAGGATACGCCAGTTTGATGATGCTGAAGAAGAAGAAGACATTTGGGAGGAGAAGGAGATGAACTATGCAACACAAGTCAAATCCAGAACAAGGTAAACTTTTTGGTTTTGTTTGCTATGAGGGCATATTTTGACCAGTCATTACTAACCTGTGTGTCTGTTTTGAAACACCTGCCATCACTTTCTTTCAGGTTTGGTGTAACCCAAACCTCAGAGGGAAGCTCCAGAGGCAGCTTGGAGAACGGAGGCAGAGAGCGGGACCATGGATCTGAATCTGATGAGGACGAAGACTCTGAACAGAACACATCAGATTCAGGTGAACAAGAACAGCGGCTACAGACAAAAAGTAATATTTATGTTTTAGAATCTGCTCCATTCTTCATGAAAGAGCCTCGTCCTGTTTCAGGTCCAGGCTGGACGGCAAACTTCAGGGACTCTAGAGGGACTGCAGCATCTCAGACCCCGGCAGGATGGGAGAGCTCAGGTGGGAGCGGAGAAGTGCAGGGAACCGGCTGGGCCAACTTCACTGAGTTCCAGCCTTTCTCTGGGTGAGGAGCAAACTGGAATGTAAAGAAGAATGGGTCATCGCTGTGATTGATCCAACAGAATTCAGTATTAATGTGGGAAATAGAGGCTATTTTGAGAAGACCAGTAACTTTCTACCTTCATCACCTGTTAGATCTATACTCCTGTATGCAAACTGGTTAGTTTTGTTACATACTTCTTAAAAAGAAGATTCTGGACATTCTTTACAATATTTTCCCTTTTTTCCTCTTTCTTCCTTCATTCTGTCCTTTAGCTCAGAAACTGAGCCCAGGTGCAGCTCTCCTGTAGAATCCAGCGGCGGTGACGCTGACAAACAAGCCAAACAAAACCACGAGAAGAGCGGTGAGTGCTGGCCTGAACATCTATTTTTTTCCTTATGTTTCAAGTTACACCTACAACTACTTCTGTCTTAAAAACAATGATAAAAAAACAAACATAAAAAATACGCTTTATGTTTTTTTTTTTGTGCTGTCAGACGGAAGTTCCTCCTCTGGTACTTGGCCGGTAGGAGAGGGGAAGAAAGCTCCTCTCGTGGCCTCAGACAGCAGCTCTTCTGGGGGCTCAGACAGCGAGGAGGAGAAAGGAGAAGACAAAAGTGCTGCAGCAGCTATCACCTCTGAAACCCCCGCCAACAAGACAGCTGACCTCAAAAGGTTTGTTTCGTAATTGGATTTTAAAAAAAAGAAATGAAGCTCCTCTGCTGACGAGTTCGCTCTGCACTTCTTACACAGAAAGTTGATGTGTGTTTATAAGCATCTATATTTGAAACATAATGACCACATTGAGATAATCATAGACCAGAGCAGGATTGGAAATTCCTGCTGGCATGTAGTTTTGCCTTTTTAAGTAAAGTATGAAGAGGAACTCTGCAGAGACTAGCGCTCAAAAAACAGAAACAAGTTTAATGTCAAAGACTGTTAAAAACTACATCAGAGGAAAAATATATGATATAAGATAGAAAATTTCTGAGGAAAACGTGCGAAATATATCAGAGAAAAGCTCTGAAGACATGGGCGGATAAAGCGAAAATGAAAAAACTATTAAATTTGACTGAGGTAGAAAGAAAATTGCATTATTGACAGGTAAAATGATAAGGATGGCAGCGTATCACTACTACTGAAAGGTGCTTCACAAAGTGAGCCCTTTATATTCAGGATTTTTTTCTTATAGATGACTATTTATCACATTTAATTCTTCTTCCGCATGAAAAGGCACATCTGTGATGATTCATTCTGCTACACATTTTCACAAACTCTGAAAAAGAAGCCCGTAGAAACAGCGCCATGAGCCCAGAATAGAACAAAGTGTGTCCTGTTGTCTTAGCAGTGAGGTCAAAGGTCAACACCAGAACAAAGAGAGGACTTTGCCTGTACACACAGTGCTGCGGGAGCAGAGAAATGACTAACAGTGTTTGTGTGTGTGTGTATGTGTGTGTTTCCTGTAGTGAGGAGAGTCCGGTGTCTCTGGAGAAACTCTCTCTGTCAGATCCTCCTAAAGTGTCAGAGCAGCCACCTGCTGCCGGCTCACCTGTAGCTACACAGACTGACAGGAAGTAAGTGCTGCTGTTTTCTTTCATTTCAGTGTTCATCTCACTCCTTGATCAGCTTTTTTTAATGAACTCTTTTTTTTAAAAAACTCAATGACTTTCAACAGTTCAACAGTCTGGTTTGCTTCTCTTCTTGACCGAGCATTTCATGTCATTACATTGGCTGAATCAAAAATGATTCACTGAAAGGGCCTAAAAACATCAAAAGAGAAATGTAGGAGATAAAAATGGAACCGATTTTTAATACTAAATTACAGCTCACTCTTTGCTGTGTGTCACGTGTCTCTTCAATAACAAACCATGCAAGATCTTAGAAGTAAGTCAGGCACCTTTGAATTTAGCAAGATTTTCTCAGTTCAGTATGTTTGGATTTTTAATTCTGTGACAATGATGATGGGAGTTTGTCTTCCTGTCCAGTATCTTTCAGTGGCGCCCATGAAAAATTTGCCAAACCTTCTCTGTCAATGCCAAACAGGTTATTCTACCATTGACGTTGACTCTGGTTTTGAGTTTCTGGTGCTCTGAGGTGCTGGCAATCAGGCCTTTAATCCACTAATTCCTCACCAGAAGGATAAGTGGTTTGACATTGGCAGAGTTGGCAAATTTTTCAAATTTTTCAAATTTCACTGCTGCTTATCCCTAAAATGCATGTTGCTTCCAGATGTGCTCCTTTTAAAAGTGAAATAAATAGGGTGAAGTATTTCTAATGGCTTCGTAGGGGAGCTCTGCTATGTGAATACACCTGCCTTTTCTTCTCTCTCAAACAGTGTGAGCTCAGTCTCTGACTGCCTCCTCTTGTTCCCCCTTAGAGAGGACATACCCCCGCCTCAAGAAGTGTCAGTGAACGGGCCAGTCTGAGCGCCTGCAGACTGCTCACAACCATCTGTGACGCTGCGGCGGACTGTCAGCCTCCTCCAGAGTGACTCCCCTAAAATAACCTCACTGCAACTACGGTGTTTTTTACTGAATCACTCTGCCATGTTATTGGACCTGGACACTGCCAATCAACTCCAAATACGAGGCGGCGGCGGAACGTGTAAAACGAATAATTCAAAATGAGAATCAACAAATCCAACAGACAGAGCGGAGGAGTGCAGAAGAGTCATCTTCAAAGCCTTTTTTCCGATGTTGCACATGTTTACGTGCGGTTTTAATGTAGCAGCGACAGAATCTGAGGGGTAACATCGTCATTATTATTTTTTTATGTCCTGAAAGATTTCTCTCCTACCTGTTCGAAGCTGTTGGAATCCCGTTGTCTGGGATTTTTTTACATCCTCACCCCTGAATGGATAGCACAGGCTAATTTTTAACAATGCCTCAACAATAAATACCTTTTTTTGACAGCATTTTTTTCTTCAAGCTTAAAGAGAAAGCACTTATGCAGCCATTTACTGTACATTATAGCACAATGTAAGTGTTCTACCCTCATCTCTGCTGGCTGTCTTATCTGTCCTCTCACCCACATCAAGGTTTTTATCCATCATTTCCTGTTTTTTCTTTTTTTTCTTGGTTGCTGTTGATGAAACATCTCGTTGTCACCAGGTTTCTGAATGTTTGAAGTGCTTCAGGGGGGGCCCGTCAAAGAAGAAGAAGAGGAGGAGGAGGAGGAGGGGGATGAACAGAGCTCTAATAGTATTACTGTCTTTTTGCTCATGTGCAATAATGTCAATTAGCCATTTTATTTAAAAGATGAAATTTCTTTTTAAAAAGAATCAATCTAGCGTCACATTGGGTTCGCGGTTTGGGCAGACAAATTTGGATATAGCCTCTGATGTTAAATTTTGATCTCCTTTTTGTTTCGTTGTTTTCTTTTTAGTGCATGTATAACCGGTTCTCTGTTGACCTAGCTAGTGAGCTAAGACCTTCTGATTGTAATGACTTTAAGTTCTTATTACTATTCCCCTGAAATCAACCAAACATTATCTACCTATATACAAATATTATCTACATTTAAAAGTAATTTTACAAGCAATCTTGAGATTACTCTTGTTGTCGGTTCCTTTTCTCTCTCTCCACTGGGCACTTACTCACAGGGCGAGAGTGGCATCTGGTTAGAGTGACGCTGTATGTTTTTTTTTTTTTTTTTTTTTTTTTTTTTTTTTTTTTTTTTTTTTTTTTAAGTTTAATTTTATTTCTCTGAGCAGCAGGATTTGAACGAGGACAGGTCGGGGCTCTGCAGAGCTCCAGGCCTCTTTGGTGTACTTAAATCATTTGACAGCGATCAGGTTCTACGATCATTGTTAAACAAAAAACAAAAAGAAATTAAAAGTGTCTGGTTGACCACATTAATACCAAAACTTGGCTTTTTGCCGTCTTGTTGTTGTTGTCTTTCCACGTCCAGATGTTTCTTCATGCTTACAACACCAATGGTTAGCAGCTTTCACTCAGTCCATAGAACTCAGGAGAAGATGGGATGTTGATGCTCTTTACTTTGCAGTTGCTACTAAGGTGACAGAGTCAGGAGGTTGAGAGTGAGTCCAACAAAGATCTTTGAAGATGTACTCAGAGGTCAGAGGTCAGCTAAACAAGCGCAGTGTGGGCAGCCAGGAAACAAGACTACATGGTGTATTGTGGTAGAGACTTCCTGATGTGCTGAAAATCAAAATCATTAAGGTGCAGTTTTTACTGAGAGTGGCTCAGATGAAGTTTGTCAACCCTTTAAAGTAACTGTGAGGAGGATCTGTATGAAGGGGATTGAGTGACTCCCTTGGCTTGAGGACTGTTGGGAAAAATGAATGGAGATCAAATTTCATAACTACTTTTCCTTGTTCAAGAACTTTTTACCTGATACAATGTCATAAGGTAAATTATTCATCAACAATTACATACCTGTATTTTGAAACATCATAGCAAACAAACTTAGTGAGTTTAGTAACCGGCTGCATTTAGTGCTACTCACAGCCTGGTGCTCTGAGACATATCGGTACTGTGTAACGTTAGTGAATCCTGGTTATATCCTATTGGTGCTCACCTAGCAGAGTAAATGTAACCTCACTCCTAATTTTTGTTCAGATTTAAATCTTAGACTGTATATAGGATGGACAGCGTGGTCCTGACTTTTAGCGCTGCATGGTTGTGAAGCCAAAAAAACCTTATCATAGGTGTCGTCATTGTGCAGCCAAAGTCTCAGAGAATCTGACAACCCCCCCCCCCCCCCAAAATTATTATTTTTTCCTTTTGAAAATCTAATCTCTTCCTGACCCTCTTTCCTGAGGTATCTTATTATTCCTGAAAAACTACGTAAGAACAGCATCAGAATCATTGTAAAATGTAACTTAAAACCCAGTTTTTATGTGTCAACTAATGACAAAGCACCTTCTCTGAAAAAAAGGACTTGAACACAAATGCAGCCAAATAATATCTTCATTTTACCACAGCATAAGGATGTGAGAAACATTTCTACAAGATATATTAATTTATTCAAGTTTTACCAGCTCTTGTCTGGAATGAATTAGGAGAGAGTTTTTGACTTGTACTGCAGCCAATCACAAGGGGGAGCAGTTTTTGTGGAGATCTCAGTTTGAGCCAAGTGACATGGTGCCCATAATTTTTAGTCATTGGTTTGAACAGACTGCTGCATATGGGTTGGAATGAACATTCTCACAAAGTGTTTTCGCCTGTAGCTTGTGTTGACCTTTGGCCTGTGCTCTATCATTCTCCTATTTAGCTTTCTCCTGCTCCTCTGTTCTTTTTCTGACAGACAGTCGAGCTCCTGTTTCCACTACCACAACTGAATAAGTTATTTCAGCAGAGAAAAACACTGATTTTTTTTCTCACTGCTAAACTTTGTTAGCCCAAGTGGTGTTATCATAGAGACTTCAATTTGCTGTAAATCCATTCGGTTCTGACTCAGTTAGGAAGCGTGGAATGGGCATTAGAAATAACTAGAAAAATATTTTGTAATGCACTGTCATGTTTTTGAGAGAGTCATTTAACAACCACATTTTAAAGAAATTACATGTGACACATCTAAACATTTAAACCCACGGTTTTTTTTATTTGGATCTAAGACCTATATTGACATGATTGACAACATAATCCGGCTCAGAAAATCATTTCTATTAAAAAAAAAAAAAAAAAAGAACAAAAATAAATAAAAAGGATTATGTCTTATTGTTGTGGTTAATGTATCTGCTTAAGAGCGTTACCACGGTGAGATGAGTAAACAAGTGAAAAGACAAGCTGGGTCTGACTGGATGTGGACTACAGTCACAAACACACACCACCAAGTCTGACCACAGGGGGTGGAGCCTTACACTGCTGCGGAGTCTTTCAGTCTCTGCTCTCTGAACAACGGCAGTTAAAACCTCACAGGAAGTTTCGGATGATCAAAGAATGATTTCATTTTAACTTCTTTAACTTTTATAAAATTGTTGGCAATTGAATGAGCTCAAAGGTAAAAAAAAAAAAGTTCAAGTGATAAAGATCCACTTAAGTTCTCACTTCAGTCAAATGGCTACTGAAAGCTTCTTGTTGTCTGCAGAAGTTTCTAAAAACCACAGAAAAGGATTTGATTATTTTTTTTTAGACCTGCTTCATCACTCTCTTGAAGGAAACCAAACTCCAGTCACAAAATCATCAAATTAATCTCACGGAAAACAGGAGTTGCTTGTCTGCTGCTGCCTTCACTTGTTTGCTTCTTTCTAAGTTCATGAGCAATATCAACAGAAAAAATTCTCAACATGCAAAACACTGGTGGGCGAGCCACACTGGGGCTCAGTGTATTAAATGATATTTTTGAATGGAGTTTAGTTGATATGAGGAATCATGCAACACGTCCCTTTTTCATCACATGAACATTGGACAGAACCAGACTCATGTTGACTCAAGTTAATCTACAATAAAATAGCTTTAACAGAAGAAAATAAACCTTTTGGGATGGTCTGGTCTGAGTCATGACCTCAATTTGATTGAAACACATTGCATGGATTATCTCAGAAAAAGTTTTAATTTGAGTTTTTGGTGAGAGTCAGTTAGTTTGATGGAATAAAAGCTATGACTCTTGTTTGTGGAACAATAAATCGTTGCTTTTCAGAGGCAGCAGTGGACAAGCAACTCCAGCTAATTTTGTAAACGAGAACAAGTAACTGTTTCCATAATTTCTACGCAAGTGTGTTATAGTGTCCGGGAAGCAGATCATCATTTCAGGACATTCTCCAACTCAGTTAAGATCTAAAAAAGAAACAACCTTGTGAATGGAAATGAACGTTTTAATTCCTCTCAAAACGTGCAGCAGAGCCCATCAGAAAAACTCCATGTGTTTGATTTTTATTGTGACTGTAATCTTCATCCAGAACATCCCACCACTGTGGGTGAGCAAAACAGTAAAATCCAACCTTTAAAAAAAAAAAAAAAAACAGCCCACAGGTTTCAGCTTCCACTAACACAGCGTCTCCACTCCTTTGTGGTGAGTAAAGACATTTACAAAAAAAAAAAAAAAAAAAAAAAAAAAGAGACATTGAGGGTTTAAAAAAGCATTAGTCACATTAATACAGAAATAAACAAATGGCACATTGAATTCCTAACTCAAAATAAAGTGGTGCTTGAGGAACTTTCTTACTGAGGAGACAAGTTAAATAAATTACTACCATAAAAGTTACATACAAATCTGGAGTAGTATATACAAAGGAGTTATTAGACACAAAAAAATCTACAATTTCAAATTTTATGTTCAACAAAGACAGCAGTAGAACCTTATCTTACATAGCAGGGTTTGTGTTAACGTGGGTCTGAGGGGTTTGTGTGTGTATGTGTGTGTGTGAGGAGGAGGAGGGGGTGAATAGAGGTGTGTACGTTGAGGGGAGGGGAGAGTCAGTTTGATAACAAATAAAAAAAGTGGCGTGATGTTTGAAACCTGAACCTAGGCTCGTCTCACATAAAGTTACACAGATGCCAAAGTGAAGGTGATGAAAGCTTTAAATGTGACACACACACATACACACACACACTGCCAGTCTCCGAGGAATTTAAGGAAGTGTGTGGTAACAGTTTAGACTGAGGGGTGGTGCTACATTTGCACTCATTACGACAAAGTGAAATTATAGAGATGTAATTGACCTGTCTGGTTAGTTATTTAATTAACCAAAAAAAAAAATCTTCTTAGTTTTGACTTTTTTTTGATCATTATTTTGTCTTCTAGGATAATAAATATACTTTTCATGCTCCAGAAACAAGCCTTCAGTGAGAAATGAGGAGATTTTAAGGGTGCAAATGTAGCATGACCCACAATCACGGTGTATGTGACGTTACTAATAACAGATCGTCCTCTAACAACCTTCAGCGAATCAATGTCCACTTCTTAAAAATCTGTTTCAACTCCCGTAAAATCACTCTATTCATAACTCTCACTCCTCTTCATCTTCACCTTCCAGAGCTCCTTCCATAAACAGTTTGTAAGAAACCGTTACAAAATAAATCCCTCCTTTGTCCTTCAGTGTCCCTTAAGATAATGTGAATGTTCATAGTGGTTGTATGGACGTAGACACACACACACACACACACACAGGTGAGGAGCAGAGTTTAGCTTAGTGAGGGAAGCATCTGTCAACTTTGTAAACACTCTCAGTGAAATTCACCGACACACTCAGAACACCTGACAGACCAGAGTCACCTCTGAGCGGCTCTTCTGCTTTGATCTGTTCGACTGATTCATGGCTTTCACAGTATTACATCATCACACCAGCAGTGATGAGCGTTGTTCTCTTTCTGGTACAAATTTGAAATTTTGGAAAAGAAACAAGAAAAGGAAATCCTTCATGAACCGTTAAGGAGCCCCCTCCTCCTCTCACAAAGTTTCTTTAGGCAGCGAGGCTTGTTTTGGTCCGTCAACCCACCAGTCGATCTTTTCAATTCGTCTCGAGAGTCTACGTGTGGCTGAGGCGACTGCAGCCCCTCCGTCATTCCTCCTGGAGTGTCTTAAAGGGCGGGTGGTGTTAGTAGGAAGGGGAGAAGGTTACAGGTGGAGGTTCTGGAAAGATCTTCATGCTAGTCCGGGCTGCAGGGACACATCCACGTGCTTTAATATGTAATGTTTGTGTGTGTGTGTGTGTGTGTGTGTGCACACGCAGAGATCCAGCACACACAGGAATCAGACCGTCAGAGAGTCGAGAGGCTGCAGCTACATGTGAGACGACAGCAAGTGGTTCTTCGAGGACTTTTTTTTAAAAACTCTTTTTCTCATTTTTATAACAAAAACACTGAAACATCGTGACGCAAAGGTTATTAGTTCAATACTAGCAAACAGAGCTGAGAAGAGCTGAAGGGAAAGGCCCGTCTCTGCTGTCCATCAGGGCTCCAGCTCTGCTCATTGGCTCTCTAAAGAGTCCCGCCTCTTCTCTTCAGGCGTCTGACAGGCAGCTCTGAACACTGTCCATCCACAGCTGTGCGTTCAGGCTGTCCTGGGCACAGAAGTTGTACACTCGTTTCGTCGTCTTGAGCTGAAAGAAGAACGCCAAAGTTCAGAAACCAAGCAAGTGGAAACACAAGCAAGCATTAAAATAAGCTGAAAAAATGTCTTATTTCCAGTACTGAAAAATAATAGCTGATTCAGACTGCATCATGGGAGATAAACTCACATCAAAGAAGGCCTTCTCCTCGATGTTCTTGGGTGCTCCCATGGCAGGCGTTCCTGGAGTAACAGACTCTACGTCGGCCAGCTCGATCATTCCTTTACACTCCTTGTCCTGCCGGGTCTCGTAGTATCTCAGCTGGAGTTCAGAGACAGTCATTAAAAACTCCTCCAGTGTGTTTAATTTGAGAAATTAAATGATGAAAAGAGGCTCCTTCTTACCTGATGTTTGGTCTTATCCAGGACAAACCATCGAGGTTTCCAGGGTTTCAACAACGCCCCTTTCTTAAAGAGGATTCCTTCAAAACTCCTGATGAGAGATGGATTTGATGTCAGTCACTTCTCCTACGCTGTGATTTTTTTCTCTCAGTGAAAGTACGTCAGTGTACCGACCTGTTCTCACTCTCCGAGCTCTGGAACTGGCTGTACAGCGTGCTGGTGCTGGGCCGACCTGCGACAGGTGTGGAGGTGGCGCTGGCCTCACAGTCCAGAGCCAGGTTGATGGAGGAGCCCACGCTGCTCTCCTGCAGGTAGACACCCTGAGAGCGGCGCTGGTGGCTCAGGTTGGATGACATCAGCAGCGAGCTGGAGAAAGACGGCTAAGGAGGGGAAAAAAGATTGAAAAATATGAAAACTTGCTGAAAAATTACTTTAAGGTCAACTTTTCTGGTGACATCTACATAAAAGTGATTTCTGTTCATAATGCAAACAACTTTTTGGAGGTGTTTTTCAGCTTGAGCTTCTCTGTGCCCCACGTGTCCACAGATTTACTGATTAAAAGCAGGAGAAAAGCTTTTAAATCCTCCACAGGGAAAATTCAGTTGATACAGAAGCTCATAAAAAAATCTATTCCAGTTCTTAAGTAATGAAGGTAAAAAATAACCCAACCTTCTTTCAGATTGACACCACAGTCTTAGTTTGTCACAGCGAGAATTCAAGAATGTAAAAAACAGCAGATGGCATCATGATGTGTGACAACATTATGTTTGAACATATTATCAGTATGAACTAAGAGAGTTTATTGGATGAGGTGGCAGCTTTGCAACAGTTATTCAGGTTGAAGTAAATTAAAAATCGTCATTTATAGCAGATAATGCAGGGCAATTAACTGCAAATCAGATTAAATGGCAATATGGCCTGAAGCATTATTCTGATCACAGACAGAACAACATTTCTTTAACCTCGCACCGCTCTTTTCAGGGGCACAGACTTAAGAGTTTGGGAACTCCTGCTCAAAAAAATCAGAAGTGATAAGTTGAGCTAAGAAAATATGATTTTTTTTCCAAGTTCATACAACCTTTAAGATTTCAACGGGATTCTGCTTTCTCACCACAAGATGTCAGTGAAGGACCACAGCATTCACACTGTTTATACCTGTGTCTCATTTACAGAACATTACAGTCGCCATATGCTGAGCTGTGTTCTTTATTCTCAGAGGAGTCACTGCTCGCTCACTCTCTCACAGGGAGAAACCTTCAGTTCTCACCTTGCTCTCCAGTTTGGTCTCAGTTCTCTGCGTGGTCTTGATCTTGTCCCACGTGTCCTTCCACTTCTCTGATGTCTGTCCCAGCTCCGCCTCCAGACTCTGTAGGTCCTGCAGCAGCTTGGTGATGGCGTCGGGCACCACCTTACTCAGGCTGTCGTAACACGGCCATACGATGTGTCGCTGTGATTTGGGGCCGCTGCTGTCAGGTTTCTCCGTCGTCTCTTCAGCGACGCGCTCCTGCCGGCCCCTCAGCTCCCAGTCGTAGGAGGGGCCCTCTGACAGAGTCTCCTCTGTGTAGAAGTCCCACACCTTCAGGTTGGAGATGAAGGTGTACGGCCGGAGAACCTGGAACACACAGACACTCATTAAGTTTCCTTTCTTGTGACAATCAGTTAAAAAATGATTCAAGTATCCAGCTCAGAGCCTCACCTCCTCATCTTCAGGAGCAAACATGTAGTTGTAGAAGATCGGCGTCTTTTTGTTCAGCCTGTCGATGTAGTCCCACACAGACTTACACACCTGAGGGCTTTTCCTCTCACCCTTCTCCTCATAAAGCACACCTGCACACACATAAACAGAAACACTTATCAGAAACATGCACATACACACACACACACACAACAGTGACTATGCATCCCCATGCCATATCACACAAAACGTTACCTAGCTCTATGCGCTCATAGTCTGAGTCGAGCAGGAAGGTGCGGAAGCGGTTGGACACGTAGTGGTATGCCAGGAACTTCAGGTAGTACTGACTGAACTCAAACTCCATGGGGAACTGAAGGTGGATCTGAGAGTGAGAGAGAATGAAAAGGGTCAGTTACAGTCATAATAACAGGAGAACACTTAGATTAGATGACACAGTGAGACATCTGCATTGATTAATGCATTATAGAAAACCAAGATGACGTAATATGAAACTACGGCTGCGTGCAGACGAATAATGGAGATCTTTCTGGACATGGTTAGACAGTAGAAGGCATAAACAGCAGTTTATCTTGAAGATTAATGTTAAAGCTCAAATATGTCCGGGAAGTTTGTTTCTAGCGTGAGCCTCAAGTGTCACCTGGTTCCTCTTCCTATTCTTTACAAAGAAAGAACAAGAAGGCAATTTAAGCCAAGTGTAACAAACTTCCTGTGAGTGACAAGAGCACAGAACACACGTCACTGATCCGCAAAACAGGAAGTGCTACGGCAACATATGCAGCATCTTTAATGTACTATATAGTGAAAATGAGTGAGCGGCTAAGCACCACAACAGTTGGGACACTTGAAAAACACATGGTGCAATAAAAGCACAAAAGATGTGACACAAAAATAGAGCTGAACAATTTGCCAAATTTATCTAATCTATCTTTATCTAACCCCATCTTATGTGTTGTTGTGTTGTTAAACAAACAAGCAATAAACCAATCTTTATTTAAAAGAGCACCATACTAGATTAATAAAACCAGGAATAAAAATACATTTCTTTCATTTAAAAAAAGAGCTATTTTGATTCATATGCTAATTTGATATCAACTATTATATTCAATGGGAGGATTTTTCCCCCTTTCTCCTTTTGAACAAGAAAAACTTGTACATGACAGAAAAGAACGATTTTAATTAAAACTTTAAAAATGGACAAAAGAAACACTGCATTGATAACTGCTTATAAAAAAATATCAGAAAATCATGAAAAAGTTTAATGTTTTTGGTTTCTCATTTCAGGTGAAACCTAAATATTATGTAGACAAATTATACAAAAAGTGAATTTATTCAAAACTTAATTTCTTGAAATGTTAATGATTATGGCTTACAGTTAATGAAAACCCAGAATTAAATGACTGAGAAAATTAAAATATTTCATAATATCAATAGAAACTTGACACTGTTTTTTCCCCATTTCAGTCACTTTCATTCAGATTTTTTGCCAATTTTGGACCATTTTTGCTACACTCTGACCATTTCAAAGTTTTCTCCCAATTTTCTCCCCTTTTCACCCATTTCTACCTCCTTAAACTTATTTTCATGGCTACATCTTGCCATTTTGCCACTTTTCACTAATTAGATTTCTGCACTTGCAAAAGTAGTTTTCAACAATTTGGTTGAGCAGTGTTGAATAATAAATAATATAATAATACATTTTATTTCACGGCGCCTTTCAGGACACCCAAGGTCGCCTTACAAAGGGTAAAAGAAAAACACATAAAAACAAAATAAAGTTAAAAACAACAACATAAAAGCAATAAAATAAGGGACAATAGGGAGCAGTTAAAAACAGTATGTATTATGAAACAGATGAGTTTTGAGTTTTGACTTGAAGATGGGGAGGGTGGCAGAGTTATGGAGGTCTGGGGGCAGTGAGTTCCAGAGTTTGGGAGCAGAGCGGCTGAAGGCCCTGCTCCCCATAGTGCTGAGACGGGCAGGGGGTACAGTGAGATGGAGGGAGGAGGAGGATCTGAGGGAGCGAGAGGGGGTGTGGACATGAAGGAGGTCGGAGAGGTATGGAGGAGCCAGGTTATGGATTGATTTGAAGGTGTACAGGAGGATTTTGTAGGTGATCCTTTACACTGGTGTAGAGCATAAAACACCTACTGCAAAATTGTATCTGGTATTCTAACACCATTTAAATTAAAGGCATACTGCACTGTGTCTCTTTAGAGTATTGCAGCAGGACATGTACACAGGAAAACACTTTTCTTTCACAATTCTGCAGACTTACCTGATGCACGCAGTCCAGGAACTGCAGGAATACCGGGGTGAAACCACTGCTCTGGCTCCCCAGCGTCTGAGCTCCTCTATGGCTAAATCTGTGCCCAAACGACAGCCACTCCTTCTCCACCAGCAGCCTGAAGCCATCAAATGTTCTGTAATACGGGTCAGAGAGCAGCTGCACCAGAGACACCACCTGTACACAACACATCGTCATCAGTGCTTATTCACCACTTTGGAAAATGAACTTCTGGTTACTTGCTCAAGTCTCACCTGTGTAGTGACGTCCCAGCCGTCCTCCAGGCTGACCATGACTGACGACCCTGTATCCAGGAGCTCCACCACCAGGACAGAAACCTGCAGCACTCGATGCAGCTGGACACAAAACACACACACAGGATCAGTAAAATATAACACTCTGAGGTCAAAAATGATTCCCAGATAAGAATGAAGCACAAACCAAAACCATCCACTCAGAGTCCTCCAGGCAGCGCATGAAGCTCATGTTGGGGTCAGAGGTCGCAGAGCTCGGCACACAGGCTTTCATCAGCTTCTTGAAGCTGTTCTTCACTTGCCGTACGTCACACACCTCGATGGGAACAACCTCCCACTGCTGGAACGAGTCCTGCTTCCCACCCTGATGGCAAAATGTTAATACTGTAACACCAGGTAAATTCACACTTTTCTCAGCTTCATGTGCTTCTTTTATTCTTCTGTGATCCCAACTTTCTTTTTCCTACAGCTTAGAAGGAATTAAGAGTATTTTTGAAACCAGGAGCTCCTTGTTAAAACATATTTTATGGTGTGGAAGGTGCCAGAAGTTTGGGATTTGCTCAGGCGGATTGCCTCAGCTGTTGGCCTCAATAGAACAAATTAGAGCAAAGGTGCTGAGTTACAGTGTCTGATAGGGCTTGTTTTTGTCACTGATGGACTCACAGTGGAAAAAGAGAAAGAACTTTTGTTGGGTCACTGTCAGATCAGGAAGAGATGTGAATTGCTTTCTTCAAAGTCACCTGACTCCATCAAAAACAATAATTCTACATCATTTATCTTGTGATGTTACCTTGAGTTGGGCCTTGTCCCCGATGATGTACAGGTAAGCTTTCTGCTGCCGGAGAAAAAGTGCCTCGCTCGGCCCACCATTGAGTTGCGGAGACTCCTTTCCTGCCAGACGTGTCCCCACGTCTGGGTTGTAGGCACTTAGACGCCCGCTCCCCCTGATACTGCCCCATTTACCTGTAAAATACACACAACAGCACAGAATCATCAAAAGAAACTCCCAAACTGGATCACCCAAAATCATTCAGAAGTCGAAGCCTTTAAAGGGTCATTCTGCTTGAGCAAGAACTGTCCTTTAAAAACATCCACTGCTACTGACAGCCATGCTGCTAAACAAGGCAGAAATGACTGAAGATTGTCCAATCCAGATGGCCACAGCCAGTTTAATGACAGCCACATTATAATGAAACTCTGACAGAGAGAAGAATCAAACAGAAAACGACTGACAGGACGTCAGACAGCTGCAGCATGCACACACAGCAGCTCTCTGTTCAACACAAGCAGCAACCACAAACCATTAGTCCGCAGAGACAGTACACTATCAGGAACCACTGCAAAGACACTGACGCTACAGGAGAAGAGATTTGATTGGTTAGACAGGAATGAAGGGAAGGGAGGGGGTGTGGCCTACTGTACCTCTAGGAGGGTTCCTGGCCTTGCCAGACACTTTGGGCTGAGAGAGGGAGATGACTTTCGCCCTTTGACCCAGAGCTGAGGCCAAATGACAGAGACGGCGAGTTAAACAACAACGCCACACAGTGGAGGATGGTTTCAAACAAAGTCCTGGTCCACTCCCAGTTTAGGTTGAGAGCTTTAAAGGATTCTAGTGTTTTTAAACCTGGGACACACTTTCTTTCTTTTCTGCCTCTTAGGAATAGTTCATGTCTTTCTTAACAGCAATCTACTATTTGACATGTGGACCACAAAAACACAGAAGGGTAAGCCCAAGGTTTAAAAATACTGGACTTTCCTTTGACACTTCACGCATTTTGTTTTGAAACCAGAACTGAAATGGACCAACTAAAGCTAACAGAAACTACGGGAGCATGGTTAGGACACACCGGCGTGTCTCACCTCCTCTACTGAAAGTTCCAGGTACGTCCTCCTTCGCTCCCATCACCTGTTTCATCAGAGCACCGATCTTAGGCTGCCTCAGCTTATCTGATGAGTCTGTGATGGCAAGAAAAATCAGCTCTTTGGTCTGACACACTCCTCTGTCAGAGACACGTGGTGTTAGTGTGTTGAACTCACCAGAGGTGCTCATATGTGTGGAGGTGAAGCCACTGAGTGTGTTTCTGCCACTGCTCTCGCTGTAGGAAGGCATGGAGCTGATAATGGCCTGCAAGTACTTCTCCTGCTCCAGGCTGGTGGAGTCTGCCTGAGAGGGCACTGCAGGGAAAAGAAAACACATTGGAGCAAACCAATTTATTTTTGCTTAAGCAGTGTGTGATGATGGAGTTGTGGCCTTTTTTTATTTACAAATGTTACACCACCTTGGGTGATTAGGTTCAACAGATAGAACGAAGTTGGACAGAGTTACTAGCTAATGTACAACAGCCTTCTATCAATGAGCCAAAGTATCAAATTCACATTCAGTAGCAAATAACAAGTGTCACCCTCTTATACTAATGGTCTAAGTCATATTTTTAGTTTTTCAGGAAACAATAAACTGAACCTAACTGAGGTAATGACAGCTTTATCTTTTCAATTAGGATGTTGACCATTTTACCAGAGGTGAGAAGCATCCTGAGGATCCTGAGACTTAAGTAAAAATATCATTTTCATATCATTTAGTTTAAGAGGGCGATGAAATGCTTCACTGGGTTGTTTGCTTGTTTGTTTCTACCTGCAGAGGGGGCATTGGGGGACTTGAAGAAGCCCACCACACCCTTGGCGTGGAGTCCTGCAGAGCGCAGCAGGACAGCCTTTGTTCGAGAATTTCTCCAGCAGACTACCGGGAAGCGATTCTGACGATAGCACCGGCAGATTCTCTGGATTGTCGTGTCCGGGATACTCTGAGGCACAATCAGCAGGCCAGGGTAGCTGTCACACACACAGACACACACACACACAGAGGACACATCAAGCACTACTCTCTCTTCATAACTCCTACTTTATACATGTCTGTGCGTGTGTGTATGATCACTTACCTCCTGCAGACGGTGTACATACGGTTGACGGTTGAAATCCTGAAAGGCTCGTTCTTGGAGCGCGTCAGGCTGTTACTGAGCGTGCCTAGACCAAGCCGCTGGTAGTCTCGGCAACAAGCCCGTTCTACAACGTTGCTCATGGTCTGCCTGTCAGATGATCGGATGGTGGAGGAGAGGGTGAGGGAGCTCTGGTCCACTTCTTCTGAAACTGGGGAAGGAAACACAAGAGGATTTTATTTCCAAATTGGACATGCACCTTTTGTATTTTTTTCATAACTGCCAAAGGTGTTGATGACACTTTTTTCACAGAGACGTAGACCTGAGATGGATTGAGCTGATGAGGGAACATGACATGTAAACTTTGTGATGTTCTGCAAAACTTTTGAGTAATCTGGGAAGAGTTTCTCAGGTTCTGAGAAAACTGAGTCTACCTGAGATTTCATCTTCATCCAGCTCTGACTGGAAGCTGCTCCTGTTCTCCCATGTGGGCGGAGAATACTTCTTCCTGGTCACATACTGACGCCCAATTGTCCGCTTTGCAGTTTTCACCAGGTTTTTAGAAAGAGTCCTGGGAAAATAAAAGAAAAAAAGGAAAACTATGATAAGGAAAGAATGATATTCATTAATCATCAATAGAATTTTGGGATTTGCATTTGCTGTCTGATCACAAAAGAGCGTTTGACTTTCAGTTAAACAATAACCATTAATTCACTGCTGTGGTGCTGGTTTTGCATGAGACACAGCTGGAGTGTGTATTAATAAGACAGAATGGAATTATTTTTGGTAACAGACACACATGCATTCACAGAAAGTGCATGGAAACAACTGGGCTGATAAAACGGCAACCACATTTTCCACTGATGAATAATTCAAAGGCTTCTCTCTGCTTCTTTTATTCTGTGGAAGAGAAAGAGAGAGAAGCACTTTGCCTGTGTGTGAGTGTG
Source organism: Thalassoma bifasciatum (assembly GCA_008086565.1). NCBI lineage: Eukaryota > Metazoa > Chordata > Actinopteri > Labriformes > Labridae > Thalassoma > Thalassoma bifasciatum. The sequence continues at coordinate 70,435 of RPOG01000162.1, read as the reverse complement.
TACTAGTGAGTGTGTATGTGAAGATGTGATCTGGAGTACTGGGCACTGAATAAAGAGGGGTTATGTTCCCATTGTATAAAGATCAGGGCATTAATGTATTGAATGCTAACAAAGAAAAACATTTGGGGCAACATGAAGTCACTAAAATTTACCCCATGATGCTTTACAAACTCAAATTAAGATCTGAAACAAGAAAAGGAAAGAGAAGTATCTTTCTGTCGATGTGATGAGCATCCACAGCTCATGTAGAAAAGGAGCAAAATGCCTAAGTAGGAACTGAACCTTGCTCTCTACTTGCTCCTTAGAGACCTGAAAGCTTTTCATGTTTTCACTCTCACACTTGACGACGTGTCGTGACCTAGGGGACTCGACATGCGTGCACATGAATAACATGCAAAGCTAAAGAGGAAATCCAACTCCTCCTGCAGAAAAAACAGTTTGTTCCTCAAACACACTCAGTTGAGGTTCATGCAGCCAAATAAAAAACGAGCAAAGGTTTGTTCAACAAACTGGCTTAAACAGCTAATATTCATGAAAGTTCGCTGAAAGATAAGTAGGCATTTTTCATTTTAAAATCAAAAATTTTGCACCTCAGTGCTTGTAGAGCAGTGGCAAAAAGGAAGCATGCTGAACAGTCTCTGGAGACAAGTTTAACATGTATCTTTAATTTATCTTTCAGGTTCATCTGATAATTTTTTGTGGCTGCCTTGACAGTGTGTAGTTGAGAGTTTCTGGTTTGCCTGAAATTAAGCAGATTTAGTCACTTTAACCATGTCTTTGATTCCCTTCTGAAATTACATACAGCCTTTGTTCTACACAGANTATTCAATGGGAGGATTTTTCCCCCTTTCTCCTTTTGAACAAGAAAAACTTGTACATGACAGAAAAGAACGATTTTAATTAAAACTTTAAAAATGGACAAAAGAAACACTGCATTGATAACTGCTTATAAAAAAATATCAGAAAATCATGAAAAAGTTTAATGTTTTTGGTTTCTCATTTCAGGTGAAACCTAAATATTATGTAGACAAATTATACAAAAAGTGAATTTATTCAAAACTTAATTTCTTGAAATGTTAATGATTATGGCTTACAGTTAATGAAAACCCAGAATTGAATGACTGAGAAAATTAAAATATTTCATAATATCAATAGAAACTTGACACTGTTTTTTCCCCATTTCAGTCACTTTCATTCAGATTTTTTGCCAATTTTGGACCATTTTTGCTACACTCTGACCATTTCAAAGTTTTCTCCCAATTTTCTCCCCTTTTCACCCATTTCTACCTCCTTAAACTTATTTTCATGGCTACATCTTGCCATTTTGCCACTTTTCACTAATTAGATTTCTGCACTTGCAAAAGTAGTTTTCAACAATTTGGTTGAGCAGTGTTGAATAACACTGGTGTAGAGCATAAAACACCTAGTGCAAAATTGTATCTGGTATTCTAACACCATTTAAATTAAAGGCATACTGCACTGTGTCTCTTTAGAGTATTGCAGCAGGACATGTACACAGGAAAACACTTTTCTTTCACAATTCTGCAGACTCACCTGATGCACGCAGTCCAGGAACTGCAGGAAGACCGGGGTGAAACCGCTGCTCTGGCTCCCCAGCGTCTGAGCTCCTCTATGGCTAAATCTGTGCCCAAACGACAGCCACTCCTTCTCCACCAGCAGCCTGAAGCCATCAAATGTTCTGTAGTACGGGTCAGAGAGCAGCTGCACCAGAGACACCACCTGTACACAACACACCGTCATCAGTGCTTATTCACCACTTTGAAAAATGAACTTCTGGTTACTTGCTCAAGTCTCACCTGTGTAGTGACGTCCCAGCCGTCCTCCAGGCTGACCATGACTGACGACCCTGTATCCAGGAGCTCCACCACCAGGACAGAAACCTGCAGTACTCGATGCAGCTGGACACAAAACACACACACAGGGTCAGTAAAATATAACACTCTGAGGTCAAAAATGATTCCCAGATAAGAATGAAGCACAAACCAAAACCATCCACTCAGAGTCCTCCAGGCAGCGCATGAAGCTCATGTTGGGGTCAGAGGTCGCGGAGCTCGGCACACAGGCTTTCATCAGCTTCTTGAAGCTGTTCTTCACTTGCCGTACGTCACACACCTCGATGGGAACAACCTCCCACTGCTGGAACGAGTCCTGCTTCCCACCCTGACAGCAAAATGTTAATACTGTAACACCAGGTAAATTCACACTTTTCTCAGCTTCATGTGCTTCTTTTATTCTTTTGTGATCCCAACTTTCTTTTTCCTACAGCTTAGAAGGAATTAAGAGTATTTTTGAAACCAGGAGCTCCTTGTTAAAACATATTTTATGGTGTGGAAGGTGCCAGAAGTTTGGGATTTGCTCAGGCGGATTGCCTCAGCTGTTGGCCTCAATAGAACAAATTAGAGCAAAGGTGCTGAGTTACAGTGTCTGATAGGGCTTGTTTTTGTCACTGATAGACTCACAGTGGAAAAAGAGAAAGACCTTTTGTTGGGTCACTGTCAGATCAGGAAGAGATGGGAATTGCTTTCTACAAAGTCACCTGACTCCATCAAAAACAGTAATTCTACATCATTTATCGTGTGATGTTACCTTGAGTTGGGCCTTGTCCCCGATGATGTACAGGTAAGCTTTCTGCTGCCGGAGAAAAAGTGCCTCGCTCGGCCCACCATTGAGTTGCGGAGACTCCTTTCCTGCCAGACGTGTCCCCACGTCTGGGTTGTAGGCACTTAGACGCCCGCTCCCCCTGATACTGCCCCATTTACCTGTAAAATACACACAACAGCACAGAATCATCAAAAGAAACTCCAAAACTGGATCACCCAAAATCATTCAGAAGTCGAAGCCTTTAAAGGGTCATTCTGCTTGAGCAAGAACTGTCCTTTAAAAACATCCACTGCTACTGACAGCCATGCTGCTAAACAAGGCAGAAATGACTGAAGATTGTCCAATCCAGATGGCCACAGCCAGTTTAATGACAGCCACATTATAATGAAACTCTGACAGAGAGAAGAATCAAACAGAAAACGACTGACAGGACGTCAGACAGCTGCAGCATGCACACACAGCAGCTCTCTGTTCAACACAAGCAGCAACCACAAACCATTAGTCCGCAGAGATAGCACACTATCAGGAACCACTGCAAAGACACTGACGCTACAGGAGAAGAGATTTGATTGGTTAGACAGGAATGAAGGGAAGGGAGGGGGTGTGGCCTACTGTACCTCTAGGAGGGTTCCTGGCCTTGCCAGACACTTTGGGCTGAGAGAGGGAGATGACTTTCGCCCTTTGACCCAGAGCTGAGGCCAAATGACAGAGACGGCGAGTTAAACAACAACGCCACACAGTGGAGGATGGTTTCAAACAAAGTCCTGGTCCACTCCCAGTTTAGGTTGAGAGCTTTAAAGAATTCTAGTGTTTTTAAACCTGGGACACACTTTCTTTCTTTTCTGCCTCTTAGAAATAGTTCATGTCTTTCTTAACAGCAATCTACTGTTTGACATGTAGACCACAAAAACACAGAAGGGTAAGCCCAAGGTTTAAAAATACTGGACTTTCCTTTGACACTTCACGCATTTTGTTTTGAAACCAGAACTGAAATGGACCAACTAAAGCTAACAGAAACTACGGGAGCATGGTTAGGACACACCGGCGTGTCTCACCTCCTCTACTGAAAGTTCCAGGTACGTCCTCCTTCGCTCCCATCACCTGTTTCATCAGAGCACCGATCTTAGGCTGCCTCAGCTTATCTGATGAGTCTGTGATGGCAAGAAAAATCAGCTCTTTGGTCTGACACACTCCTCTGTCAGTGACACGTGGTGTAAGTGTGTTGAACTCACCAGAGGTGCTCATATGTGTGGAGGTGAAGCCACTGAGTGTGTTTCTGCCACTGCTCTCGCTGTAGGATGGCATGGAGCTGATAATGGCCTGCAGGTACTTCTCCTGCTCCAGGCTGGTGGAGTCTGCCTGAGAGGGCACTGCAGGGAAAAGAAAACACATTGGAGCAAACCAATTTATTTTTGCTTAAGCAGTGTGTGATGATGGAGTTGTGGCCTTTTTTTATTTACAAATGTTACACCACCTTGGGTGATTAGGTTAAACAGATGGAACGAAGTTGGACAGAGTTACTAGCTAATGTACAACAGCTTTCTATCAATGAGCCAAAGTATCAAGTTTACGTTGAGTAGCAAATAAGTGTCACCCTCTTATACTAATGGTCTAAGTCATATTTTTAGTTTTTCAGGAAACAATAAACTGAACCTAACTGAGGTAATGACAGCTTTATCTTTTCAATTAGGATGTTGACCATTTTACCAGAGGTGAGAAGCATCCTGAGGATCCTGAGACTTAAGTAAAAATATCATTTTCATTAAAATGTGACTTAGGCCATTAGTTTAAGAGGGCGATGAAATGCTTCACTGGGTTGTTTGCTTGTTTGTTTCTACCTGCAGAGGGGGCATTGGGGGACTTGAAGAAGCCCACCACACCCTTGGCGTGGAGTCCTGCAGAGCGCAGCAGGACAGCCTTTGTTCGAGAATTTCTCCAGCAGACTACCGGGAAGCGATTCTGACGATAGCACCGGCAGATTCTCTGGATGGTCGTGTCCGGGATACTCTGAGGCACAATCAGCAGGCCAGGGTAGCTGTCACACACACACACACACACACAGAGGACACATCAAGCACTACTCTCTCTTCATAACTCCTACTTTATACATGTCTGTGCGTGTGTGTATGATCACTTACCTCCTGCAGACGGTGTACATACGGTTGACGGTTGAAATCCTGAAAGGCTCGTTCTTGGAGCGCGTCAGGCTGTTACTGAGCGTGCCTAGACCAAGCCGCTGGTAGTCTCGACAACAAGCCCGTTCCACAACATTGCTCATGGTCTGCCTGTCAGATGATCGGATGGTGGAGGAGAGGGTGAGGGAGCTCTGGTCCACTTCTTCTGAAACTGGGGAACGAAACACAAGAGGATTCTATTTCCAAATTGGACATGCACCTTTTGTATTTTTTTCATAACTGCCAAAGGTGTTGATGACACTTTTTTCACAGAGACGTAGACCTGAGATGGATTGAGCTGATGAGGGAACATGACATGTAAACTTTGTGATGTTCTGCAAAACTTTTGAGTAATCTGGGAAGAGTTTCTCAGGTTCTGAGAAAACTGAGTCTACCTGAGATTTCATCTTCATCCAGCTCTGACTGGAAGCTGCTCCTGTTCTCCCATGTGGGCGGAGAATACTTCTTCCTGGTCACATACTGACGCCCAATCGTCCGCTTTGCAGTTTTCACCAGGTTTTTAGAAAGAGTCCTGGGAAAATAAAAGAAAACTATGATTAGGAAAAAATGATATTCATTAATCGTCAATAGAATTTTGGGATTTGCATTTGCTGTCTGATCACAAAAGAGCGTTTGACTTTCAGTTAAACAATAACCATTAATTCACTGCTGTGGTGCTGGTTTTGCATGAGACACAGCTGGAGTGTGTATTAATAAGACAGAATGGAATTATTTTTGGTAACAGACACACATGCATTCACAGAAAGTGCATGGAAACAACTGGGCTGATAAAACGGCAACCACATTTTCCACTGATGAATAATTCAAAGGCTTCTCTCTGCTTCTTTTATTCTGTGGAAGAGAAAGAGAGAAGCACTTTGCTTGTGTGTGAGTGTGTAGTAGTGAGTGTGTATGTGAAGATGTGATCTGGAGTACTGGGCACTGAATAAAGAGGGGTTATGTTCCCATTGTATAAAGATCAGGGCATTAATGTATTGGATGCTAACAAAGAAAAACATTTGGGGCAACATGAAGTCACTAAAATTTACCCCATGATGCTTTACAAACTCAAATTAAGATCTGAAACAAGAAAAGGAAAGAGAAGTATCTTTCTGTCGATGTGATGAGCATCCACAGCTCATGTAGAAAAGGAGCAAAATGCCTAAGTAGGAACTGAACCTTGCTCTCTACTTGCTCCTTAGAGACCTGAAAGCTTTTCATGTTTTCACTCTCACACTTGACGACGTGTCGTGACCTAGGGGACTCGACATGCGTGCACATGAATAACATGCAAAGCTAAAGAGGAAATCCAACTCCTCCTGCAGAAAAAACAGTTTGTTCCTCATGCACACTCAGTTGAGGTTCATGCAGCCAAATAAAAAACGAGCAAAGGTTTGTTCAACAAACTGGCTTAAACAGCTAATACAGTACTTTCAAGCGACTTTCTATTCATCCGTAAAAAGTAAAATTTTAGTTTTTAAAACGTGGAGTCACGAACATCTCGTCACCGTTTTTCCTTCGTACGACTTGTCAGAGACCTCTGTTCAAATTGTACATAGAAATTAAATAGAAAGTCCAAGTAGACTATTAAAAAACACCGACGGAACTGTCACACATCAACTCTCTTTCTGGTTTGCCTGAAATTAAGCAGATTTAGTCACTTTAACCATGTCTTTGATTCCCTTCTGAAATTACATACAGCCTTTGTTCTACACAGACAGTTCCTCACTTGAGCGATTGGTTCTTGTCCTTGGTCTTGTGCTCCACCACCAGTTTCCCACTCTGACCCACTGTGAAGGCGAAGGTGCCCTGGACGTGTTGAGGATAGCGCAGTTTGTGCATGTGCTTCCTGAAAACTTCTGCCAGGTCTGATGCCACCTCCTCGTCAAACGCAATTTTTATCAGCTGTGAATATATGGAGAGAGAAGATGAGTTATATTGAAATCAGGATAACTTTTGTTCATTCATGCTGGTTCTATGTTATCCAGAGAAATCTCACCTTTTAGATTAGTGATAGATTTGTCTGATAGATTTGTCAAGAAATTAAGCAATTGTCTTCTACCATAATACCACTGAGGTGGAGACAATGCCACGGTTTCTAAGTATCTGGGAGGTGGGAATATACCTGGAAGGTGCAGGAGCGCAGCTGTAGCCCCTCCTGGACAAACTGGTCCATTGGTATTGTGACTGAGATCCTCTTCTCCTTGGTCAGAGAGGCAATGGGGAACGATCGAGTCACCACCTGCTCACCCACTGCAGAGAGGGAGGGGACACAAGACAACAAGCAGGGTTTAGAGAGCCCACAAGCATTCTTGTGGAAAAGAGATCAAGACCTTTAAAACCTGTGTTTTGAGGCCCTCACCCAGTGGGTCGGTGGGCGTGCCCCTGAAGATGAGCCTGTAAGTGGTGAGGAAGATGGCACCCTCAGCAGGTAGAAGAGGCGGACCTCCCATCAGCCCCGTGGCCTCCTCACGGCCATCAGGGATCAGGTGGACTCGCATGGCGTCCATAACCAGCTCCTCACCAGGCAGGAGTGTGGGCCTCAGCAGCTTGGGCTGGAAAGAGAAAGAGATAAAGAAGAGAAGAAATATAGATGATGCAGCTGAGAAAGATGAGTGAGAATGAAAGATTCAGACTGAAAGCTTTGAAATGTCTGGTCTTTACATTGGAGAAGTTCGTTTTTGGAGCAAATTTTAGGCCATACTCCTACTTTTCATTTTTTTGCTCTTTTCTTACTGTTTTTCTCCCTCCTACTTTCTCTGAAAGTAATTTCCATCTGTAGATCCAAGCCATCCATAAGAGATAAGAGAAAATATAATACTATATAAAATATGATATAAAAAGGATTGCATCTTCACTTGTAACAAAGCTTCCATACGTTTTGTACTCTATGCAAATGTGGCTCTACAGATTGAACATCAAAACCAAAACACATGAGGTTACATTGCTGCAGTGTTATTGAGGTTGAACTAATAGAGGCTAATGATGAAGTATCACTGCTGTATTTTACACATATCCACAGGATGTCTCTCGATAACTTAAGAAAATATGATCTGAACACTTTTTCAGGATCAAAAGTCTGATTACAACACGCTGGACTCTGTATGACGTTATAATTGTCCTTTGGCCTCTTACATCACTTTTAGTTCCTCACTGAGGCCTTAGGGCTTCCCAAAGGAACTCCACTTCTGATAGGAAAAGAATTACCACTTTGCTGACTTGTTTCATAAGTGTTTCACAACTGACGCCACACAAGTCCTAAATTCAATCACACAACAAGGAAAAGAGCTGAATTTCCTCTGTTGGAAATTCACAGCTGAGACCTCACAGCTCAAAACTGCACCTACAGGACTCAAAGATTCATGCAACAAAACGAAACTCAGTGAGAGTGGTTTGGAGGACATGGGAGGTTAAATGTTCCAACTCAGTGTTTCAGTAAATGTCAAAACACTTCACATCATTCTTAGCGTCGCCCTCTTCCCTCTCCAGCACACTGCACGCAAAAGTCAAACTGAAGTCACTCGGGAGAGAGAGCAGTCACCCAGCATGCACTGCTCAGGCGTGCAGTGAGTCACACGCTTCTGTCCCAGGAGGACAGACGTACCTGCTGTGACACTGTGAGCCTGAGCTGTAGGGATTGGTGGAGAGGGGAGTGGGCGGGGCTTGTAGTGGTTCAGCGTGGTCTTTGTCCAGTGGGATGTAAAAATAGGATTTGTTTACCTTTTGGATCGGAGGCAGTCGCTTACTCTCCCGGTGGACTGCGTCTAGCGTCTCAATGTGCATCTGAACAATATCTGGGAAGAAGAGCACAGAATTAAATTTTCCCATAAAATTTGGTTTGATGATTTCTCAGGATATAATTCCAGGATGTTTTGCCGTGTGCGTACCTGGTATCATGGTGTGAAGAGCTTTCAGGTGCTCGTTTGTAACTCCACTCTCATTACACACTTTGTCAACAAAGCGGTTAATGAAGCGAACCACAGAGTTGGCTACGTCAGAGCTCTCAGCGTCTTCGAAGCCGCTCTCTGTGTCGTAGCTCTCTGCCATGCTGCCTGCAATACTGTAGGAGAGAATTTTTGCACTTAATCTTTATTTAAGTATTTGTACAAACCCTGTACATATTAAACTGAAGAGTCTGATCCCTGTGGTTTTATGACGCCCAGTGGCCACATACTGGTACCTGTTTATGTCGTACATCTTTATGAGATACATGTTTATGATGTACATGTTTATGATGTACCTGTTTGTGACGTAGCTGTTGCTGACACTCTCTACATCTCCAAGGCCGGAGCTCCTGAGCAGCCGGTTTTTGCTGGTGTCAAGTGGCAGCAGCAGGTAGCTCATCCTGTTGGCATAGTGGATGGCCTGACTGAACACGGTGCTCTCCTCCTTCTGCACACGCTCCGCCTGCATCTCCTTACTGAGCGTCGGCCACAGACGGTTCTGCTCCGACGCCAGCTCTAGTGCGCTGATTTCCCTCCCAGTGGTTGACCCATCCTGCTGCTCCTGGAACAAATCAGAGAAAGTTCATTCATGATTAATTATCTCAAGAAAAAACTGACGGTGCGCTCAGCATGATGAAGGGCTGATTTATTAGCCTACTGAATATTTTCTGAAAACTTTTTACACAGAGTAATTTTCTGGTGAACTTACGGTGCTCACAGAGTTGTTTTGCAGCTCTCTGTCCTCTGTCTCCAGGTACAGAGCTCTGATATGGTTCTGCACATCGCTGTAGAACATGGACTCCCAGAACTGCATAGTGGTCCATACCATGTGCTCCTGAACGCAGCTGTAGGCAAACTGGGTGATGCCTGCACCCAGTTTCTGTCATACACAAACACAGAGGAAGACCGTTTAAACTTAAAATTTTGTATCATATTCTAAAACCATGCTGGATCTTAGCTATGGTTATATTTGGTTAAAATGAGTGTTGTATTTTTTGTGATGAACTCACTCTGCAGAAGGCTGTGACCAGTGGAAGCAGGGCTGCTGCGATGCCATGTTCATCCATATGTGAGCAATCCTGAACAGAAATACACCAGAAATTATGATGCAACTGCTTCACAGCATTATATTCAAAGTCTTTAGTACCTGAGGTAAATTATTGTATTATTCAATGCATCTGCTATTGTTCATTTCAATCTTTCTCTAAATTCTACTCTAGTTTGAACATAATGCTCTGAACTGTGTTGACCCCCCCCTTCAACACATTTGTTTTTCTTTCTACCCTATGAACTTCAAAAAAGTTTGGTAGCCTTTCAGATGTAACTTTGGATTCTCAGCATGCTTTACCTGAAGGGTGCAGTTCATCATCCTGACAATGTAATCAAACTGCTGATCATCCAGAACGGCTCGGTTCTGCAGGACATGCTGATTCAGCTCCTGGGTCAAACAAATCCGGGCTGCACGACCCTTCAACGCTCGCAACACGGCCGGCATTAACTGTGAGGGAATAAAACAACCACAGAAGCTTCTTCAATAACACAATCCAGTGGGTTTATCTTATCAGTATGTGGGACACTCTCCTCTCTCTTTTACCTTCTTGGCCTCCAGCATTTTGTTCTCAAAGATGTACGTGATGCAGTTCCTGACCACCTCCAGCCTGCGGGCACTGTTGGCCATCACGCTGCCGTTTCTGTCCACAATGTCTCCTGTGGTGTCAAGAGCAAAATGATCACACTCTCATTCATCACTGCAGCACTAAACCTCGACCCCATTAAACACACACTGAGAGACGGGCTGTTGGAGTTTAAGGTTCACAAATGAAGCTTGAGGTAGAAGGGTAAATGTTCAAATTGTGGAAAAGTTTTTGACTCTAGTGACAACATTTTTACTTTTGATTACTGTGATTAGCCTTTGAGATTATATGTAAACCTTCTTTGAGCGCTTAATCTGTTACCTCAAGATTAGTAGACAGTGAAAGCTTTCCTCTCAAAATCAGAGGTTTGGGTGTGATCAATTTAACCAGGAAACGACAGAGTCATCATAATCACAGCTCACCCAGTGGAGGTCCAGACGGCACCATGGCTTTGAGTTCTGCTTTGACCACAGGAGGTGCTGTCTTGAGTTTAGCGGCAGCATGGTCAATGAAGAGCTGCACCGCCACGTCATCCAACATGGGAAACTGAGTCTGCTTCTGTGCAGAAGTCTGACTGTTCTCTGATGGCCGCTGGACTTTGTGCATCGCCACAGCGGGGTAAGGATTCTCCTGCAGGGTGAAGTCAGGCAGCGAGGGAATTAGAAACAGGAGACAAAGGAAAAAAGCTGTCAAGATAAGGAAAACAGAGAAGCTACGAACCAAGAAGAGAACAACAGGAGAGGACGATGTGTGTGGCATGAAATTAGTTTCGTTGATACAAGGCACAAAATAACAAATCTTGAACTCGAGAAATAAAATGAAAGAGGAAAAAGCAAAAGAGCCAGAAGAAAAGCATCAGAAACGAGATAGTGAAAGATTTATCTCCCTCTATTCATGAGGAAACGTACGTTTTTGAAGAGCTTCTCAGCTAGCTCCTTCACGTGGTTCATCACTTTGTGCGGACACGCCTCCTCCTGTCTTATCCGCTCCCCCTGATTGGCTACAAGCTGTAGGGATAGGGCAAAGATGTGAAATAATCCACAATAAAATACCACAATATCTAAGCTAAATGTGAAACTCACCCCTCAAAGTAATACAAAGCATATCTAGTAAAATGTCCTGAAATACTCACATCATCAAACAGGTCAGTGGCTCTGTATGGAGGCCCTCTCTCTGATACGAACGCTGCAAATGCCATGCCATCCAACACTTTCATGAGGAAGTCATCTTCTGACAGCGCCCTCTGACCCAGGAAGGCCGCCTGTGGACATTAACATTACAGAAAAGTCCTTCAGCATCTCTTTAAAACATCACTTTCTTGCTGAAGCTCACAAACGAGTTACTGACTAAAGAATTGACATTTACAGACCTTGTGGAAGCGAATCACTGGTTCTGGGTGGATGCGGATGATGTGTAAACACCAGCGATAGCCCTGGAAGAGGCGAGCAAACAGCCAGAGGAAAACTCCCCGGATCTCCTTGTCCTGAAACACGCAAAGCCTTCAGTTAAAGCCAACAGGAAAACATTAGAAATTCAGGGCTTCCAAACTTGATCCTGTCACTTTAAGACTTTTTGTGATGGAGCTGTCTCCCATCCAGATATAATAGCCACTGCAAAGCTCTGGTACTTGAGTAGCTAAAAATTAAGAAGTTATCAAAAGAAATATAACTATGAAAGTTTATAATTTAAAGGAGGGTAATAACTTTGAATTTCTTACATGGATTTTCATTTAAAAGTTGAATTAAAAAAATAGTTGCTGAGGAAAAATGGACAACTGATTTTCTTGCTGGACAAAGAGCTGGTGTGTTCTGCTTAAAATTCCTTAAAAAGATCAAAAATCAAGACTCAAAAGTGTCCACCACATATCAATATAAAAGTCACAGATCTAACGTGCATTGAGATGAAAAATGTAATGTGAATTTTTTTCTTACTTGGATCTTTAGTGCAGAGGGTTGTGTAGAAGGAGGGGGGAAGGCATGATCAGCGATTTCCAGCTCAGGATCCAAAACCTACAAGTAGACATGAGACAAACATTAATCACTCAATGACTGCTTCTCATTGTCCTTCAAATCCAGTTTTATCCCACTGCAGCAAGACCTGAGAGCAAACTAGATACATCAGTTACCACTGTCAGGGTTTCCATCACAGAGTGTCAAACTGACGTGCGTCCACAATTAGCCCATAAATCAAAACTTTAATACTTTATTAACTTGATTGTTACTGAGATCTGTTGGAGGGCTTTGTGTTATGCATACAGAAGATTTGATGCCCTTCTTTGATATGCTTCACTGCTGATTTCTAATCTTTAAAATAAAGATTCAGGGCATCAACCTTGAAAGAAAATCTTCTTTAAGACAAAAAAGCTACTAAAAACAAAATAAAACAAAATAAAACCTTTTCTAGAATTACACTCCAAGGACACAAAGCATGAAGACTGACACAGTAGCTGCAGTAACTCACCCAGAGCCAAACCAACAAACAAAACTGATAAAACAGCCTTTGAACTTAAACCAGCACATGAAAATTAATCTGTGACTGTAAGAGGAGAGCAACAGCTAAGCCCTCATTCACGGTTGCTCCCCAACAATCTCCAGCATCATTTTTCCTGCAACCTTCACCCTGACCAGTATTTCACAGCCATTTCACATATGAAACACCTGCCTCACAAACACACACTGATCAGGCTCCAGCTGTGTAGTTATATACACACTCTCCTCTTTGATAAAAGGAGGTCAGGTCCCTCTCTGGGAGATCAGTTTATTAATCTCTATTGATGTCCTTTTTCTGAGGACTCAGGCCTATAACCCAGTAAACTTTCCAGATTATTTTGCACTACTGCAAAACAATGACAACAAAACAAGAGTCTCCAGGTCAGAGGCTATCAAGAACACAGAGCAACTAACGACAGAAAGCACAGAAACATGGAGAATTTCCCAGAGATTTCCCAAAAACTGATCTCTGTTTGTTTATAAGACTAATTCATTTTAAACTTTGGCCTCTTTGGCATGCAGAAGATTCTCTGATTAGAGGGTAAAAAACTGAGCTTTGGGACTTGAAACATGACAAAATGCTGCCTTTAAGGTCACAGTATTACTTTCAAATCATCCAAAGTCTATCAAAGTTAGAGAAACTTGTTATCTGACTCAACTTGTCTCCTTTACCTTACTTCAAATCTAAAGGCATCTGAAAGACTGATGCAGTAAAAGTCACCTTATACACAGTTCCAATTGCATTTTTGGGAATAAACATCAGCGTAGATAAATCGAGATAATGAAATAATTAAAAGGACACGATCAAGATAAGAGAAGCACATCACAAGGTTGTAATTTTTCCCAACACACACACGACCGTCTATTCGTCCTCTGCACTTCCTTCTCGTCGTATTATTTAGTAATACATCACCGTCTCTCGACAAGGGGGGGGGGGGGGGGTGTACACAATATAACATATTGATCAAACAAAACCAAACACTAGGTGGATGCTTTCAGGTGAACTATGAAAAATTTTGGAGATCAAAAGTTGTTATCAAAAGGCTAAATATCTTCAATAATCAGGAGTTTTTCAGGCTTTGAGTGAAAACATCCAAACTCAAAAGAAAATATTTACATCTTTTACAAACTTTGTTTCTCTACAAAGCTTTTTTCTATGTGAGTCAAAAAACTGGTTTAAGCTAATTCACTTGTGGTAGGGGTATACTTTTGGTACAAGCAGCTGTCAAAAAGTTTGCAGTTCTTTTACTTGGATTTTTTACTTCAAATATTTAAAACATGGACCTAATTTTTCGGAATATTATATTGCATTTCACAGGTAAGTCGTTCTTCGACATCCAAACACACTTGGCACCCTAGAGCTAATAAAAAGCAGCGGATGCCAACGACAGCTTCTCCAAAACAAACACATCTTACTGTCAGCCTCTGTGACGTCACATTTACAAAGCTGTGCAGCCTCATCCGAGCCAACTCTGTCGATCTTTTACCAGAATCCCATTTCATAAATGATCAGTGATCAAATAAAGTGATTCATCTTGTTTATATTTAACTGCAATAACCACAAAACCATTGGCACCAGACTAAACAGAAAGACGGGAAGAGAAGAGGATTTCTGGCACCTAGTCAGCAACTTGGCGATAACTTGAAGCTGTATATTTCAAATAAAGATAATTAGGAATGAAAACTTGCCGACAGGAAACATCAGAGTGCAACAAGTGCATGTGTTTTTCCATCCTATCTTTAGTGAGTAGTTGTAATTACTAAACAAAAAATATTAGGACTAAAAATAAGGACATGCCAATGTGTGAGAGGGACTTACTGACCAAAAAGAATGATTTAACTGAAAATGTGAGGGGTTATTGGTGTTTAATCTCTTACAGACCCATACATTTTAATTAACTTGTGTTTCCTTGTTCTCACTCTTCTAAAATTGAAAATAAATTCATCACTAAAGAAGGATTAAAACAAGAACTCAGCAGGAGGGTGAGAGAAGCAACCACTTTTTAGGAGTGAACTCTTACAAAAGACATTAACATTTACCCCAGCAGTTTTTTTATCCAGCAGATATAAACATAATGTCATTGTGTGCTTTCTCTGTGGCTGCAAATATAACTTTACAGCTCATCCAGTAAATTAATCATAACCTGAAGGGCAATTCCGGCAAAATAACCCAAACTGACATGGAAAAATACTCGAAGAATCATAAAACATGTGAAATGATGAGTAAACATCATAAAGGGTAAAAATGAGAGAAGCAGGAAAGATTTTCTGCTGATATCATTGGAGAAATAAGGAAGCAGGAAAATTGATTGTTCAGTTAAATAAAAAACAAGTTTCTCAGAATGGGCCGGTATGAGAGCACTGGGAAATGAAGTTGAGTGCATGATGTGTTACTCACTGCTCAGTACTCTGAAAGGTGTCCGTAACATGTTAAGTTGAAATGAATCCTGCGCAAGTCCTACCAGTGCTCATCTATCAACTCTAACCTCACCAAGCAGAGTCAAAATCACCTGGTCCTTCATCTTTTCATAGTTTCTCAAGTTCAGACAGGCTACTGCAGTACAACTGCTGCATGTCCGGTATGATATGCATTATCATTAAACAGTTTAACCCACGTTTTAGTCTGTGCTCTAGTACTCTCCCATTTAGCTTTCTTCTGATTTTGTCCTTTTCCTTTTAGGCAGTCCAGCTCCAGTGTCCACCGTTAATACATTACTGCAATTGAGATTCATTTTATGTTTTACCGTCCAGTCCATGATGACTTCAGGGATTTCAATTAAGGAAGATGTCTCTGGTGATTGATAAGAAAAGGAACTTTTTCAACAGCCATTTACATCTGGAAACCCTTGGAAAGAAGGCAAACTATTCTGTTTCCTTCTGAGCTGAGATTTTGGCAAATTTGTAACTGTTTTGAATATTGTTGTGAATCACTGCAATGTAATCTCTGGTGTCTTATAAACGCATGAGGGTTGGGCACTTATGTGCATGACGTAAATAAAATAAAACACATACAAAAGCTACAAATTTGATCCAAGAAGCCCTTGTCTTGATGAAAAATGAGCAATGAAGATGAGCAAAATTTGATATCAAAAGAGTAAGATGTCAAATTAGAAGGAAAACAATCCTTAAAGAGATTCCTGGCATCTCAGCCCATAAAGAGTCACCAGGGAATTTATTGCCTGGTAGAAACCACCCACATGATGTTAATGAGACTTCCCAGAGCATAGTGTGCTTGTGTGTGTGTTGTGTGTATTCAGGGTGTATTCAGTGTGTAGGCTGCAGCTCTTACCATGGAGAGCACAGTCTGGGTCTGCTGGAGAAGTGGCTCAGGCAGCAGCGAGATGTGGACACACTCGGGAATCGTCACAGTGCCGCCGTCCAGGTCTGCGATGATCACGTCCAACTGAAAACACACGTAAACACACCTTTCATGTCTGTGTCAGGGTTTGTGGGTCAAAACTAAGTTGTAGACAAAATCATCTCTGTGTCCAGGTCCTCATTACTCAAAATAGTCCTGATAACCTTCAACCCGTTACCTGATGTCTATTTTTACATTATTAAAAAGTTTGTAACAGTGGAACAAAAAATGAGAGAATGGTTTCATGGGCAGCAGAAGATGGTCAGACATCCTTAACAAGAGTCTTCATTACACTCTCATCAGACTGTAATAAGACAGCAGCCAATTATTTCTTTGAGACACAAATTATTGTCTGTATAGTTGATGTTGGCAACACTTGTGAAGAACAAAGTACAAGAATAAACAGACAAACACTGGCAGCAAAATTAACTTAAGTGTAGTTTATTGTAAGATAACTGAACCATTGCTCGATGGGTCAGTGATCAATGTCAGAGTTCTGGATGTTCCAACAGGCTTTTTCATTAAGACTCCTGGCATCCTTGGTATAATTTTGAAAGATGTTTTGGTTCCTTTAAGAGGCAGGTTGTGGAAATACAAAACAATTCAGTCTTCTTTTTCTACTTTCCCAAAACTGATGCCAAAATGCATGGGTACACCAAGGTAACAACAAAGTCCCACGACAGAGACCCAGTGTTGCCACATAGTTTGGGTTGCAGCTGTGCTGCAATCTGAATTCTGGAGATTAATTTGGATTTTCATTTGCTCTGTGATTGTAAAAATAGGATGAATGCATACCCTAGTGAAGCTACTGCTGCATTTTTCTGCTCCTTGCTGCCACTGATACGGAAAATAACAATACGACCAAGATTCTGAATAACAAGTTCCACTTTGTAAGACTGCATCAACAGTAATAAACACTTTGTGTCAAACAAAATTTTATTTCTCTGTAGTTCTTAAAGACTGGAAACCACATGCAAGCTCAGCATCCAGGTGTAGCTAATTGTGCTCATGCCAGCTGGCAACCGCATCACAACAGCTGGCAGAGCTTAAATCTGGAGCGTGTGAATCAAAACAGAGCTAAGAATGAAACTGAAATCTTCTTTCATTCCTGTTATCCACAAGATTTGGAGCAAAAAGTACAGACAACTGTCTTTTTCTCTTTTTAAAATGTGATTAATTCCCATTAAAAAAAACCTTTGATGGTCCTTATTGTTACATTTAAAAGAGTTTTCAACCATGGCAGCAAAATGTCTCCATCTAATCAAGCAATCATTTAAAAAACGTGACAGTAACCATGGTGATTTGAGTATTTAGTTGAGCTACAGCTTAAAGATAGCATAAACATAGCAGACTTATAGTCTTTTTGCTGATTAGCTTTGTCATTAAATCCATATGACCTTGGGTGATTTAATGCACTGAAAAAAAGACATTAAAAAACAGGCAGCTCTTTATTACAGCTCTTTATATGACAGCATTTTTTCCCTACATGAACACTTTGTTTTGTTTTATTTGTCATCATGTCATGCTACTTTCCCATGGTTGGTAATTTGCAGCAGATGTCAGTCACTCCAGCTCATCAAACAATGCTGTCCAGTGTTGTGACGGTAAAATTAAGTCACTCTAAATGTACCTGAAGCATTCAAGCTGCATTAAGGCTTACTGATGAAACTTTAATTCTGCAGTTTGTAAAATTAAAGCTTTTCAACATCAGGAATGTTTTAGTATTAGTCTAACAAAGAGTTTGTGCATGTTGAATTGCACAGTTGGATTGTCTTAAGCTTCTTGCACAATACTAAGAGTCTGTGTTCTCTTTGTCTTACCAACAAATAGAAAACACTTTTGTTACATTCTTAGTATTATTGTGATGAGAACTCACCAGTTCTTGTGTCTCAGAGCGAAAGAATGAATTGACGCCGATGATGAAGGGGGTGGGAGTGCTCAGAACCTCTAGTAGTTTCCCTGGCAGGATGGGAATGTAGGTGAAGCTGAACGGGAAACATACAGTTAATATTCCACACAAAAACAACTCTCTTCCTCTGCTTCTGTGACTCTATTACATCAAATGAGTCCTGAAATAAAAAGGGACACAAAGAGAAAGAGAAAGACACCTGTATTTGAGGGGGAACATGATGGCCAGTAGGCCCCGGCATGCATCTGTTAGTCTCTGGTAGCTGCTGGACAGAAACAGGATCTTATGTTCCGTCAAGGCAGCGCAAAACAGATACAGCACGTTCACGATACCTGAAGGGGGAGAGCAGAGACAAGACATTAAACCAAGTCCAAACAATATCACAAACAAAAGAAGTGTGCAGACAAAGTTTGATTGGAGACATCCTTCATATCCAAATTTAGCAAACTTGAGTTACAAATGGCTTGTTGAAGGGAAATTTTGTCTTATGTACTTTCTTACTTATGTAAAAATATTTCTTTGTTATTGCTCATACCAAGCTGTCTGAAGAGCTGGGCCACACTGCTGCCGCTGACAGGGAGTGAGTCATCAATGGGGGTTTGGATGACTTGCCGATCGCCAGCACCTAACGTTATAGTCCTCTGTAGATAACGAAAGAAAAAAAAAGAGAGAAGAGGGATTATAAAGGAGGTGAGAAAAACAACAAAGATTTCCTTGGTTTTTTGGGGGGAAAAAAATCAGGGTTTTTGACAGCGTGCTTTAATCACAGTCGTGCGTGTCTGGAAAGCAGCGTGATCAGCGACAGAGAGAGATGGACAGAGATCCCAAAAGCTTAGCAAGTACATCACAAATCAAACACAAGCAGATTCCAGCTGATCAGAATGAATGGAGCTTAAAGGGACTCCATGCCAACGACCTTACAACAAACAACAACATATCAAAGGGAGAAATCTCAGCAACATGACAGGTGTCATGTGCAGGTGATTTTCCACTGCGGTCCAGTGTGAGCACAGCAGGAAAGGAGATTTATCAGAGTAAATCTGCATGGATGATTCATTTCAGGCCGTGAAGTGGGACCAATGATTGAATTAACATATCCAACATAGAAAACTGTGGAAAAACTTAACTGGTGTGACCTGGGCTGATTCAAAGAATTTTTCTTAAAACACCATTACTGATTTCTAAGAGGAATAAAACATTACCTTTTATTCATCCTGTACTGTTTCTAATAACTGTGTCCTCTAGATCGAAAGTGCTCCAGTCCAGACACAAAACAAAGCCAATGAATATTGATTTATGAGTGGTTTTGATAACAAGCATCAGCCAGAGGGGGGGATGGATTATCAAGAGAGCAAAAATATAAATCAATACAGGATGAGCTCTTTAAAACAGAGAAGCAAAACACTGGGGAGCCATTGTGCTGCAGCCTTGTCTGTTGCACTAAATGCTTTTGTTTCATCAGAACAAGATCTTATTGCTACAAAACTTAAAACTAATGAATGAATGTACTAAGGAAGAACCTGAAACTTGTAACAGCACCAGATATTTTACACCAATTGCCCCCTACTACCTCCTTCTTGATGCAACAATAGAATATTAAAGGCAGCACAAAAATAGACGTGATCAAAATCCACACCTTTCCTGTGATTTCAAGTCTGAGTCAAACAAATGAGAAAAAAAAGTAAAAGGAGCTGTCAATTTTTTGAAAGCAGAAATCTGAAGCCTGTAGGCAGACTGGGGGGAAAAAAGTGAACAATTAATTTCTGTGCTTTTTACTGAAGCAGCAAGCATCAGCACCCATTGATGAGCTGTTAGCAACTCGAAACAATGACCAACATCTGATCAGCATGTGTGCTTCATTCAGCATTTGGCTGTAACTGAAGGTCTAAAAGGCTGGGCGTCTTTTTGGTAAACACCACAGGGTTCTAATGCATCTTCTACATCACTGTGTACAAGAGGTTTTTAGCTAGGCTGTGGCCCTGCTTTTTGATGAAAAAAATTCAGGTTATTTAAAGATTTAATGATGTAGTTTAATGAGTGTGAAATAACAAGCACAATATCAAGCAGAGATGAGATGTTTGGTCACATTTTGAGTCAAGCGTTTTGATTGGTTCTCCAGCCACAGAAAGTGTGCATGGTTAGCTGAGGAAGATAAGTGGAGATAAGAAGCTGAGAAAGCTTGGGGCTGATTGTCTGATATGTGAGGGGAGAATGAAGTCAGGCTGGCGTACCAAACTCTCTTCTCTCTCCTCCTGGCCAGGCTACACAAGCATCCAGCAGACACACACACACACACACAAATACACACCCCGCAGGATAAGACACAAGTTAGAAACAAGAGATGCCCAAACTTGACAACAATATAAGAGTAATGTTTCAGCACGTCAAAACAGGTCAGCTACAAAAAGGATAACCTGATGAACATGGACTCTAAGATGTAAAAACATAGCATGAGCATTAAAAATGGCATATGTGCAAAACAAAGTAAGAGCATCATGAAGCGTTACGCAACACAGTAACAGCAACAGACAAATATGAAAACATTTTACCCCTGACTTAAAAGTATCAGACAGAAAGTAGAAAAGGTCATTTCTGTTGATGCCTGTAAAACCTCATTATTTCTATCAAATATTCACTAGAAACGTGAAATATTCTTTAACATGTCACAATACTGCTATGACGATATGAAGTGCATAAATACACCACAATCAGGGTGAGTGGCAACCTTACTCTGGTCTTTAAACTTAAGCTAATATAAGGGTGCAAAGAAAGTGTAGTTCCCTAAGTATCCGCCTGTGCTGCATCCACAGAGCTCTGAGTTAAAATGCATCAGAGAAATCAAAACGAGTTCAATAAGATTTTTTTTCACATAGACACAGAAAAAGGAGCACTAGAGCAGCCATCATAAACATGTCAATGTGTACCTTGAAGCAAGTTTATCTCCAGTTGTGACAACAAATATGAAATTAGGGAAATAAGTTTATTTAGGAAAATCAGGTAGACACTGGACTGAACAAAATAAAATGGTGGGATACAGTGAAAAGGAAATAAAATCCAGATTTCTTTTCCATGTTAAAAAGATTAAAACATCAGGAGGCAGTACTGTTGACAAAGACGCAGAAGAAACTTTTCTTTTTACCATGACTGTGTGTAGTGTAACACTCATGTCATGAGTATAATTACTTCTATGAGCACAACTTTCCATCACAAAGTTACACTCTTCTCTTGCTTCAAAATGATTGTATGACACTCATATGCAATGAGAAAGCTTCCTAAGCTATCACACCCTTACTTCCTGTCTTTAATCATTTGTTAGGCTTTCCCCACATCACATGATATGACTGATAAGTGAAACAGGTGCTCATTCTGATACGGGAACCAGTGGAGTTTCTGTAAGATAATCCTGTTTTCAACCTCAATGTCATCCACACAAAGCTGACAAGAAGTGGTGAGGAAAAGAGAAAGTTATAAGCTACGTAAGAAGAAATGCATGTTTCATCATGTCAGTAATAAAGTGGCAATAACCTCGAGGAGAATTACTTGCTCAACTTTTAGTTTGCAGGGGATTCACTCAGATGTAACTGTTAAATGTCAGAGGGAGCAGTTGGCTCTGTGACAGGGAGTGTCGAGAAACAAGGAAATAAATCCCCTCTGTCACCTATTGAGGGGAAAGATATAAATATGTTCCTGTAAAAGCTTAAATCACTGATGGGCTGCAAGCAGACAAGATAACCACTATCCAAAGTAAACAGAAAAGTCATACACACACACACACACACACACACACACACACACACACACACAGATACACATCTTGGAAAAACTATATTTTAAACTTTGTTTTGTCTCTTGATTTTGTTCTTTTGGTTAAACTTAGTAGCCTACAGTTCACACCACATAAGGAGTGCGTGAACTATACAGACAAATAAGTGTAATAGTAAAGCGTTGTAACTTTTCCCATCAAAAACTGTTGTTAGATAAAAAAAAAAGTTCAATCTTACAAGCTATGTTAAGGAAAATTTCAACTTTCATATTGAAAAAAAATGCAAACAGTTTCAAAAAAGCAGCCTCACGCAACAGAAAAGGACTTTGAACCCCCACAGTGATAGCAATTTCAGTTTTTGTAGGGGTTAAAAAATGCCAGTATACATATCTGTTATCCTATTTAAGCCCAAGGGACTCTTTGAACACTGGGATACAAAAACAAAATTAGACAAATGTTGATCAGGAAATCATCATCGTAACTTCAATCAATGTAAAGGTTTTAACTGGAATGTTAATGCTCAATTCATCAAGTTGTCCTGTGATACACAGGTTTTGGCTTGACTGCTTAATTAAAAACTAAATTAGGCTCAGTTTATCGGCATTCATTTAGCTAAAATTTCAAAAGTATGTGACAATGTAAATTTGGTAGAGTCACTGAGATGAAATGTACCCCTAATATTTAACATTATAATAAAGCAGGTATTTCTAACTCAAAACAATTGCTGATGCTGTTCAATCTAGCAAATACTATAGATCAAACAAATCTATTATCACATTTTAAATTGAAAAATAAGTACACAAAATAAAATACATCCTATGCAGGCACTGTAGACGGTCACATCTTCATTTCTTTTGTGAAACAGTTTGGCTACAACAGCATATTATTATCAGTGCTGATTTCTGTTCTGTGTTCAGGCTGAGGTTGAGCAGACACTCTTTTCGAATGGCACACACTCAATGAGGCTGACAGAAGAGTCCTGTGTGATTTAACAGCAACAGGAATGTGTGTGAGTGTGTGTAAGTCCTTTCAAGTGGCTTGTGCTCCTCTTGGGGAACAGAACTGTTTGTGCTCTGCAGGAGGAAACAGGACAAACTCATTTGTTAAAGGCTGGAGGATCTGTGTGTAAATATACAGGTGTTTGTCATGTTCAGAGGAGGCAGACTACGTACATTACATTAACCATTCTGCACCTCTTGAATCAAACTAAGGTTGTGCCTGCGAATTGCTCAGCTATTGTGTGTTATTTTTTATGTGTGTGAGAAGAGCAGCACTTAGCCTGTAGTGTTTTTGGTCTGTATGTGTGTTAATACTGATTAGATCTGGTCCTGTCATTCAGACGCTGTGCTGCCTGGTCGGGAGCCATCTGCCACCCCATATGTTCACCTCTCGAATGAACTACAACCTGCACAGCAACTGGTTCGAATGTGTACGCGCGTCTTAGGGAGTGCAGAATCAATCCATAAACAATCAGTAATCTGAAACATTACAAAAAAGCTGAAACAGATTTAGATGATGACAAAAAGAAAAGGACTGCGTGAAATGATCAACATGACCCTGTAGAAACTGATCACTAAATACATAATCAAGCAGATCAAATCACACATAATTTGAAATGAATGCAAAAAAAAAGAAAGAAAACACGGGTCTGTTTGATCAAAAAAAAAAACATCAGCTGGTTTTTGATTGGTGAAGCTTGCAAAAACGGTAAAGTTACCTGGAGACAGGCCAGCAGCCAGTCACAGGCCAGCACCTGAGGAACCTTTTCTAAACTACATACTGG
This sequence comes from Thalassoma bifasciatum, assembly GCA_008086565.1. Taxonomy (NCBI): domain Eukaryota; kingdom Metazoa; phylum Chordata; class Actinopteri; order Labriformes; family Labridae; genus Thalassoma; species Thalassoma bifasciatum. The sequence continues at coordinate 46,759 of RPOG01000162.1, read as the reverse complement.
GGACTCATTTATCTGTAACACAGAGGAACCAGTGTACAGTGGAGTGCACACACATGACACACAAAACATCTGGAAACCACAGGAGGAGGGCTCAACTGATATGCATTCAGAGAATAAAGATACTTCTACTGCTTGTGCAATTGTTAGACTTTGTAGTTCAATTGCAGAAAAGAATGAAAAAAAGCAGAAAGAAGTCACTATTTTCTGGATGTGATATTACAAAAACATGTCTCTTACAAACCATAACACACTTGGTTGAACAAAAAGTGACAGAATTCATAAAATGCTATGGGGATAAAAAACTCTGAATAACACAAAAGTGCTCTCAAGTAGAAATGTCTTTGGTTTTCACATGCCCTGTAATTTCAGAGAAAAAGACAAACTGCTGGTTTCTGATGGAGTTATTTCAGCTATTCTGAAAGTAAACAAAGATAAACAAAAAACTGAAACATGGTTTCAAGAGTCTCAGATATGAAAAGTTACATAACAGAAAACACAAATATGCTTGCTTGTTTATCTAGTTATAAATAGAGGGATTGTTTTTTTTCTGTCATGGATGTTATCTTACTTCTTGTTAATTGGTTTTCACTGGTTAGTCCATTAGATTTCAAATTAATGAAAGAAATGTGCAGTTTGGTCTGACTGGAACAAAATTGTGTCATCATTTGAGAGAAAGAAAGGCAGCTCTTAATAAGAAGGCTTCATACTTGAATTGTTCTTCTTGTGGGTTCTGCCTCATGATGTTCCTGATTTCTTTCATCTCGGACTAAAACAGTCACTTATGTTCTTATTGACCATTACGTGGACCAGTAAATTTTTGGTTTAAATACAGTCTTTCAATTTTTCTACCTGTCTATACTGTGCAAAAGATTTGCTTAAAATCAAAAAGGGTTTATTTTCATAAATGATGCGTGTCTCAAATTAGAAGCAGCATGTTCTTTTTTTTTATTTTAACAAATTAAAGCCTGGGCTACTATTTGAATTTGTACAGTGACTTCAAAGCTGGTTTGTAGTAGGGCTTCTAAGAAACTGTATTGAGACTACTTAAGAAATTTGCAAGTGCTGAAAATAACACCAAATGATCCAAGTGATAGCGAGAGAATCATGTTGTGGTTTGAGCTGATAAATGTTGAATAGAAGTTAACAAATTAATTCAAATATACCTGACGGTAATGTCATCTCAGTAGTGAAGATGTAGTCCCATCAAGTTAACCAATCAAAGCTAGGTTTGCATCACATGAATGTACATTTGCATTTCTGACAAGCTGCACTTATGCTATGAAACAACATGAATGATGTGTCAGTGCAAGGCTCTACTTCTTTCAACGGCTGACTGCCTGAAGAAGATGGCTGCTAAGCAAAACATTTGAAAGCAAAAGGAGCAGATGTAAACCAGGCAGCAAAATAAATTACTCTGACGAATGGGGACACATTTCATCATCGCTGCATTTATCCTCAACCACATTTTCAAATGGCAATCCTGGCTTTTTGCCTCTATATGGTTGTGTCGTTTGCACAGGTGTATTTGTGAAGCGGTCAAGGATTGACGGTTACCTGTGAGCCTCCAGCTATGGGGATGACGCATGTGAGGAGGTTTCCTATCACTGTTTCTAACGGGGCAGAGAGGCCATCTACATGGACGGTGTAGATCAGACCCAGACAGTTCTGTTTGATGGAGAGAGAGAGAAAGAGAGAAAGGGGTCAAAGGTCAACAACGACAAGCCACACACCAAAACACAGCCTTTCAACCATAGTGGAACAATATTAAAAACATGAAAACATCATACATAACATTAAAAATGGATGGACTTGAGTGTTTGTATTTGTTCTGTGTTTTTCGTACCCTGAACACCTCGGTGTAGTCCAATCGGGACACCAGCACCAGGCTCTTGGGGGAAAAGACCTGAGCTGACTGGACAACGGCCGGTGTTTCATCCGCCTCATCTGCCTCGCTGGCCTCAGCTTTCTGCAGCTAAATAGGGATGAGACAGTTATTACAACAGACACCACAGGCTGAGACTGAGGGCACACTTTAGGCCCCGTTACCAAGCACTACACAAAAGCATGTTCGCCTTTATTCACAGTCCTCCACAGCTCCAAACTCACTTGTGCAAAAGTGAGCCTGTGTTTACTTCGTGCACATACAGTACATCAGCATGTTAAAATGACACAAGCATCACTTTACATCACCATGTATCACCTCCAGTTCACAAGGCACGCAGTCTCAAAGTCAGCAAGATGGACAACAGTACCGAGACAATCTGATTCTGCCCAAATTTCAATAAAGATATTTCAAGAAAAATATAAAGTCGATTGTCTCTAAAAACTAAAAAATTAAAGCAACATAGGCACATGATTAGGATGTTTGGATGTTTTCTGTAGTTTTAAAAACATCCTTTTCTAAAGAAAAGAAGACTCAGTGAGGGCCCACAGCACTGATAACTGATGCCTGTCTCACCTGGCTGCGGTCCAGACCCTCCCAGAAGGTGAAGCAGGCACAGTAGTGACGGTCTGAGTTGATGTCAGTCAAAACCGCTACAAAGAAGGAGGCGGGCTGCCGCTCAGGAACCAGCTGCCAACCGCTGGGCTGACAGAACTAGAGAGGAAGAAGCAGAAGATGAGGATTGTACAGGTTGAAAGGGGAGAAGAAGTTATTGCAGAACAGAAACAGAGGCATAGATTGAAAGCAAAAAATGGAAAGGAATGAAAAAATTAATATACAAACAAACCTGGATATCAGACAGTGTCAGTGTTCAACTTTTCTTAAAAACACTTCAACATTTAAAACAGGTCCTAAAAACATTTCATCTTGTCGAAAATAAACACATAAACAACGCATAAACACAGCCAAAGCTCTTACAAGATTAAACTACAGGCAACTACCTTCTTTGCAGCTCTGAAATTCTTCCTTTCAAAACAGACTTCTAAAATGATTTATCTTCTAGTTCAGAGTTTGATGGCTGCATCATTCCCTGATTTAAGTCATGCAATGTTGGCAATTAAACTCTATTTTCAAATGGCTTTAAAATGTGTGTAAGCATTGACTTACCAGCTCTATCCCTTGTGGGAACGGGCTGTCCTCCCAGTCTTTCTCAGGAAACCGCTGGAGAATTCGACCCTGACCCTCACCCTCCACTGCAGACAGACAGACAGACAGAAAGAGAGAAAGATACAGAGGTCAGTCTGTGTTATTTAGACTGTTTGTTGTCTGTTTGTTTCTCTAAATGAGCTCCTTTGAGTTCATCAACATGTTGTTTGCCATAGTTATGGTAACATTAAAAAAAAAAAAAAAAAACTCAAATAACCCCAGAACTGAAAATGTATTGTTTGCTATGCTGTCCTGCCACATGTGCTCCACTGACTCAGTGACCTGATGGTGTGTGAATTCATGCTACATGTAATCAGACAGCAAGTCTGCTCATGAAGAGATCTCTCTAGTTCTTTGGACAGTTTATCCAAAAAAAGCATCACTTAACTTTGCTGGTAAACCAAGACATACGCATGGCAATAAGGCTGAAAGTGTCTCAAAATGTCAGAGTATTCTTCACTTATCACAGACTCTAATAACAAAGTGGTAAAAAGCACTTAGGTCAAAAGCCAAAAATTCACAGTCACCAAGGCTAAAAAGCATTGTTAGCCTTGGTAATTTTCATTGTTGCAATTCATTGCCTAGCCCTATTTTCAACCTATGCTAAAGATATGCTAAAGCAAGTGGTAAGTCAAATTTCAGACTGACATCTACCCCCTAAAATTGGTCCCGGGCATTAGAATAACTGCTCAGACAAGGTTGATCTGTGTGTGGATGATGTGGGTTCACTTCTTTAGCTCATGTGGAGGTAATGGTGTTATTCTGAGTCTGTTTCATAACCTGCAAAAAACTCCTATGATAACTGTAATGTGTATCTTTTGACTAAAATAAAGCTTCAAAATGGAGAAAATGTAGCTTAGATAAACTGATGCAACATATGTAGCTGTGATCAGCTTAAATGCAACTTTACCTCAGAACAGCAGCAACCAAGTTTTTAAGTACTAAGTTATCTAAGCAATGAGAAGAGAAATAACCTGAAACATTCTGTCAAAACACTCCCATGTTTAATCCTTTCTTAAACTTTGGAATAAAAAATATTTTGATATTTTGTGAATCCATCCCTATCAGCCTGTTAAACACTGCAGGCTGTGTTAAACGTTTATTTGCTGTTCCTTAATGGGGCCACTTCCACTGTTGGACCAGGCCCGGCTCATCACATCAGCACAATGACACAACAAAGAGCAACTTATGTAACCACCACAGGCCCGTCTTTCAGCCGAGCTCCATCTGAAGCCCGGCTGGCTGCTTAATGGCAGCATTCATCCACACAGAGTATACACTCATCCTCCCAGCACAAAGGATGCAAATCTTGCAGAAAAATGCAACAAAACAAAATATTATCCCACGCTGAATACGAAGAGGTTGTCTCTAGCGTTTAGACTGAACCTGGACAGCGTGGACTAAATGCTGCCTCAGAGGAATAACAGAGCCTCAGGGCTTTTACCGAGGGAACTTAAACAGAGGCAGAGACACACAGAAACAATACACAAACAGAAAGTAGGCCAGCACCCAAAACACACAGAGAAATGCTCAAGTCAGTGTTTCTGTCTTGTAAACTAAAGAGATGTGGAGCCTTGATGGAGTGCTGCGCTGGAGTCATCTCAACAAAGACCAGGCTTTAATTTGCTTTTTGTTTGGGGACAACTGACCCTTGTCCCTGATCCTTCTCCTGCTTTTATCTAATAATTTAAATGCTTATGCAAAAACATGGCATAAAGTATGCAAGAAGTCCTCCTTGACTGCTAATAATTAGTATCTTCATCCACCCTGTAAAAACTATATCTATTAACAAAAAGAACACACTGTGGTATAATGTTCTCCAATATCACTGCCTTCCACAGAGCTGTGTGTAATAGCTTGTTTGGTATCAATCATCAATCAATCAATCTTTGTTTATAGCACACACCAAATCATACAAAACGTTATCCACAAACATTGACAGGTCTAGACCTTTCAACACTGATAAAATTATATTTCATCAACAGTGACTCAACATCAAGACAAGATAAGGAGTCTTATCTCATCTTAACCCACCATGAGTACAGCACTGCAGCATTAAGAAAGTTACAATGGTAAGGAACAACTTCCCTTTAATGGGCAGAAACATCGGACAGAACCAGACTCAAGTAGGACAGACATCTGCCTCGTCTGTGTTGAGGTGTAGAGAATAAATAAATGTGCTATAAATAACAACAAAAATGCTATTTCTGAACATGACTGTGTGTGAATTCAGAGAAAAGGAAACTTTCATCCACAAAAAGGAAAAGCAGAAAAGCTTTAAATCTGGATCTATGCTTTAAGATAGAGAAATCAGACCAATATCTGCTTCAAGACTAGAAATTCAAAATCCAAACACAGATCAAAACAACTGAATTCAATGTGGTTTTGTTGTTTATATTTTTGTAAAAAATAAAAACAGGTCTGAGTCACATATGACCAGAAGGGATAGAAAAAACTTTGGCCGTCCTTGTTTGCAGTCTAAGTGCAGCCTTTGTTTTCACATTTAAGATCACGTGAGTTAGCCAACCCCTGTTTTACTGGGGTGAATCATCTGGCTGATGCATGCTGGGACTTGATGTCACCTTCCATCCTCCTCCTTAAAGATGTATGGTTATAACAGCAGCTCACATGTCCCCTGCTTCTGCTTGATATATGTGTGTGTGTGTGTGTGTGTGTGTGTTTGTTGGGAGTGAATGACAAGCTGTAGGTGTGTCAGGAACACATAAGCACACACACAATGTAAAAAGAGTCACAGCCAATAGTGAGGAAGGGTGGGGATTATTCAGCCAGTCAAAGCAGGACATCCTGCTGCAGAGGGAAGGGAGGGGAGAGCATCTAATTGGAGTGGAGCAGGGAAAAAAACAAAACAAAGCTGAAGCCAGGGCTCGTCCATGCAGAGGTATGTATGAATGCATGAGACAAGAAGTGTGTCCTCATCACAAGAGACTTGTTTGAGCTCTAATCCAGTGATGTCAGAATATGTGCACCACGTATACAAGAGGAATCTAAAGAATGTAAACAGGACTTTCAGACCTTCAATTGAATTCACCAAACCAGTTATTACTACCACATGAAAAGGCACAGAGAGATGTTGACCGTGCTCTGGTTGAAACTGATTACAACAACCTACAGTTCAACAACCATACACAAACTTTCCAAATATTTAAGCTAAACAAATGAAAATAACAGAAAAAGACAAAGGTTTCTAATGATTCATGTGGCTAAAATAACCATGTATCTTCAAATTATTTTGATAAATTCTCTGAGGTTACCTTCAGCTGGAGTCCTGACTAACGTGTGTTTCTTTCAAGCTCTTAACAAGGTGGCAAAATCCAAAGATATTCTGACCAGACAACGGAAAGAAATGAAACTTTTGTTCTTTCTGGCAAACAGACTTCAGCTCCTCTTGGGTTCGAGAGGGTAGAAACAATGACAAACTGTTTTGTCTACAAGTTCTGTTATTTTCCCTTCTTTTGAATAATCTACCAGCCATTTTTTTCCACGCAGATGTCAATATACTCTGCCAAAAAAAAGCTGAAAGTTGTTTCACAATTTTTCCAAAGTCCAAACCAAGAAAGATTAACATGTAGACGACACAATAAGTAATTTTTCCTAATAACAAAAGCTGCTCATCACAAAATGAGTAGTATTTTCTTTCAAAAAGGATGAGCCAGTAATTGTACAAATAATAACAGGAGCTCGACAGTGAGTTAGTTAGCATCCCAGCTAGCCAAAGATCATGGATTATGATGAAACAAAAGTAGATCTGACAAAAGTCAAGGTTATTTTGCCTTTTTAATAGGTATACAACAGAATTTAAAAAAATCCTTGGCTGAAACTGAAAACCGAAACTGAGGAAACCAAGGCCAAAAAACAAAAAACAGAAAGAAATTTCAGATTTATTACTGCATAGTGCCTGAGACATATCCATTGTGAGCACCACAAGCCTTCAGTAGCACATAAACCTGAAATACAACTTCATGCATTCAAGGTATAAATTTTACAGCCTTTTGGAGATTATTAACTAGGGAGCAGAAAGTGAAAGCAAACTCTGCAGCTGTAACATTTCCAGCAAAGAGCTGCAGCAGGAAGAGGAGAACGAGTCAGGGGTCAGACAGGGAGCTATGAGTCTGTCACTCACAGCACGCAGCTGCAAAAGTATTCAAGATCTGTGCTCACAAGAGGACAGAAGCAGCTTCTGCATGATTAAGTGTAATGATAAATTTGCCAGGGAGCCCTCACTTGAAAAAGAAAACAAACAATTGCCAAACAAACAAACATAAAACCTCACATCTTGTATCTGACTTCGGATGATTCAGTGGTAGAAATCGAAGGACAATCGATTTTTCCCACAAAGCCAAAAAACTGTTTTACATTGAGGGCTTTCACAAAAACAAACAACATGACATCATCGTAAATTCCCTTTATAAAATTCCTCTGGGATTAAAAGCTCAAAGTTCACAGAGCAGATCTTAAATGCTGATTGTGAAGTGAAACTAATCTGCATCTACGTGGCCAAAGCAGAGTTTCTAATAAAACGTGACTGTATGAGACTGAAATTGTCACTCCACATAAACACTTTACAAACTCAGAGTCTGACACCAATGTGGGACATTTTGCACCTATATCTAGATAATAGATAATACAATAAGTGAAAACAAAAAATAACTAGTGAGATTAGAAGGAGCTTTGGGGTCTGGCTATTTTTCCAACATTTCTCACGAAGCACTCCACAGGACATGATGTTGCACCAACAGCTAGAGAGTTTTATGTTAATTTTAGCAGTTTACTCGTGTCATGGACATTATTTTCTCTCACTAAACTACCCCTTTTATTTTTTCTGTTTACAAGTAAGACTATCAAAAGGTGGCCTTCAGAGTGCCATGACTAAAGCAAAATATTGCTGATGAGTCCAACCTAAATTTATTCTTTGTCTTTTAATTTTCGTGCCAATTCTTAATTTCTCTAAATGAAAAGACAGATCATGGTTTAGGCTGAGACAGCAAACCAAAGATTTTCACTAAGGTCAGAAATCTTTGTCTTGCAGCCTTGGTCAAAGCAACAACCTTGTACTGTATTTATGCACCATATTTATCCACCTGTAGACTGTGCAATCTGTTTGTAAATCTGTTGTAAGAACACCTATTCAGTGTGCAATATCTGTTAAACACAGTATATCCTGCTACAATCACAATGTGCTTTACCTTTGGTACTTATTGCTCTTGGCACTTCCTGGTTAATTTGCACTCATATTATTGCTCATCTTATTACCACTGTCCTATTTTTTTCTTACTGCTGTATTGTATTAAGAGCTGGTAACAACAAATTTCCCCTTGAAGTATGCCTGATTCTGATTCCAAATCTCTTCAGGTTGTTTTAAGTTCCTGTTTGAGTATCAACAAATACAAACTGAAGGAAAAGCTTTGTCTCAGACAGATTCCATCGTCTCATCATGGGATTCAATACAGTGGCTGAAGGGTGATTTTGGTTTTTTAGGCTACTTGGATTAAAGTATCCTTCACTAAATCTAATTTTTTCCCAGCTCCTGCCGGAATCTTGTTGCGTGTCACTGGACTCATCCACTGTTTGTTGACAGAGCAACACACTGCCCGATTACACACCAATGTCAAATAGGCAACTTTTGTGCGGTAATTTGGGAAAAACACCACACTCTAAGTGCTTTAGGAGTAACGCAAAACTGTAATAATTTTGAGACAGGCTACAAATACACCACAATGACAGCAGAGGAACAATATGAAAATCTTAAAGCAGGTCGTCTTTGTGTCACACAACATGCTTTCCACTCTTATCCACTTAAATGACTCTGCCTGCAAGCTGTGAGTGAACTCTCTCTCTCATACACACACACTCACACACACACACAGAGCAACCATGCACCAGATTAATCATATCAAATCAAACTACATGACCTTGATTTTTGTTTCAGCCAGCTGCAGGTTCACATCTGGAATCCAAGACATTTGAATCCATGTTTTATTCAACCAACACAGACTCTCATCTTTAATTAAGGACATACTTTTCTCACTAGTACACATTAAAGAGGTCACACAAAATCAACATTTAACACTTCATTTCACATGGATCATGTGACCTGCTGCTGTTTAACACTGACCTGATTTTGTCATCCAATGCCAAAAGTGCAGACAGGATTATTGTTCTGTTTACTATCTGAATTAATCAGACTAATTTCCTTATTAACCATAACAATACAGCCTGGGGGTAAGAGAATTTGGCACACAGTCGTGCTGGGTGTATATGAGCTGCAGGTGAGAGACTTCAATTCGAAGAGCTGGAGTGACAGCACAACAGAGCTGCTGGTTACGTCACATGGATGTTTCTAAAGCTCACTACCAGACTGTGGTGTGTGAGGAATTTGAAACACTTAGAGTTAGCAACCTCGCAGGAACGTGAAATCAACCCATCAGCTTTACCTGTCATGCAACATCAGCAGATTCTTGATTCATAATTTACTCTCAGCTGATTCATTCATGATTGTGACAGCAACGCTGCTGTGTCTGAAACAGTATTCTCCAAGTTTAGCAAAACGTCTTTTTGGAAGCAGATGGTCATGCCGCCTCTTGCTTATTTAGACAATTTCCTCCAGCAGCACACTATATCCTCAAATCTCAAACTCTGGACATGACCAGAAACCTCATCCGCAGGTTTCCATGTGTGCATCAGCTTCTATTTCCTCTCAGATAAACTATCTGTGCAGGACTCACTGCAACGACAACATTAAATGCTCCAGAATGCTTTGCCCCCTCATAAACGTGCACAGGGTTGTTTCATCAATTTGAAAGCTCAAAGAGGCGTCAGTCATTATCCTAGCCCTTCATTTCAGAACAAAGCCTGCATCTCGAGCCTCCTGTATCTGCAGCTGCATGTTTTACACGGTGAGAGAAACACAATCAGCAAGTCTCAGTAAGTGCATTCATGTCCTACAACGCTGAGCAACCGAAGACTCCCTGAATGTGCAGACTGTGAACAGGCTTTTCAACCTCTGCTGGGCTCTCTGTTCAGTAAATAAAAGACAATTCTGGCTTCCTTCTGTCTCTCTGGTCATTTGGTTCATGTGCTCTATTTTAGCCTGGCTGATCTACAATGGTTGGATGTTTGGTTGCAGGATTTGGAGAAGTTTCACAGCAAATTAATTAAGTTCTCCTGTTGAGTGATGGGGTGGAGAAACAGCTTTCAGTTTTTGTTATTTCGTTGGTGGGGATGGAATGAATTGCCCCTCTTACTTCTTCATTCTATGAATGAATGAACAACTGAATACTCTGTTATGAATTTTTAAATCTTGTTGCCTTGGCATCATTTCATTTCACTGGATGCTGTGTTACAAAGATCAACCACTCACAGACAGAAGATAACCAGCTGAAAACAAAGAAGCAACAGAGGACAAGGATGCAGTGACTGTTTAGCAAGTGGGGTTGTATATTTCAAGCTGTAACACTATGTAGGGATGCACAATATTGGATTTTTGGACAATATCCGATATGCCAATATTTTAAAGCTCATTTAGTTCTAGTTCACCATCGAGTGGGTCTTCAGTGCTAGTGGGAACTTAGTTACATGTAAGAGATCATGTCTCAAGCCTGAAAGAATTGACCAGCTCCTCTTTCTATCTCTAACCCTGTGAAACCAGCAAACAAAACATTGAGCAACAAGTTATTTTAAGAGGTTTCATTTCATATCAGAACAAGCTGAAAATCTTGTGTTCCCAAGTTGCATTACACTTTTTATGTGCACTTTTTAAGGTGCATACACACGTGTTAATGCACAAAATACAATTCTCACTTTTAGGTGTTAAAAGAAGGCATACCTCAATGTTAATTGAAGCACTTTATGTTATTATTATTATATGTATTCAATTCTTTGCACTTATTGTATTCCATAAAAATGTTTGTATTACCAGACATTTTGAATGGTATTTGTCCATTGGATATTTCTGTTCATTTTAATTTACCTGTGATATATTTTACTGTTTTATATCTAAAACGTGTTTTAGCAAAAAAACAACAAAAAAATTTACGTTTCTTAAGAATCTTAAGAATAAATACTATCTCGGGCTATGCATTGTCATCGGGATATAAGATTACTTATAATGAGTTATAAAATTCTGACCATATTTCACAGTCATATCCACAAGCAAACATCCGTTTAATAGGGAGTCAGCATGCTGCGTGAGAAAGAAATGCTTGTTTATAAAAAATTGTTTTCCTTATTTACTGAGGTAAATTTTAAATTTTTGTAATGTGTGTTGCAGATGCTCATTTTATGTGCTGACACTGAAATTCTGAGTCTGATTTTGTGCAGCCCTCACAAAAAACAGTAGTTTTCTTGCAGAGCAACCACACATTTCAGAGCTTCATCCAGAACAGCGTTAAACCAGAGGCCTCAGTCTGCTTCTTACACTCTGTGCACATGTGGAAAAAGAACCTTCAAACACAGGGAGAGATGCAGGTTTACAAATGATGAAAGGCAAAAGCAGGGAGGAAATGTGGGTCACATGTACAGCTTGTGTGTCTCCATGAGTGTGTGTCACAGCAATGACTCCTCACACAGATGACGAGTTGCTGTGATGCTCTGTGACACAGGAGGGAAGCAGACCGGCTGGTCATGTGATCTCTGAGTGATAGCAGTCAGAGCTGAAATGAGTCTGTATCTCAATGTGTGTGTGTGTGAGTGGGTGAGCCAGACCGCAACTTCTCATTTACAGGCGTCCTGACCACAGTGACACGACATCAGACAGTTTCCACAGCAACCAGCAGCCATGGGGACAAAGGACCTTTGAGCTCTTTTTGTTTCCATCTTCCATCTTTGTGTGCATGACGACAACAATGTGGTCTAAAGAATCAAAGTTTTCCTGCTTGGATTTGCTGACTAGCTCTGAGACTTTTGACTTTGTTTCCACGTCTGAGAAACCACACGCTGCATCGGTTGAAAAATGCAAAAAGTGAGAGCGCGAGGGTGTGTGAGACAGAGGTTAATTTCTGTCAGAGTGAAAAGGGTGTTAACAAAAGCTGCACCATGAATCACAACCACTGCAAAAGAGTGGATTTATCTCAAAACACAAGTTTGATGAAAACTAGCAAGACTTTCGTTCCCAACATGGAAACAATGTACCAATCATGAACCTTCTATTGTCTGAGTGTTTGGGTATTAGAGCTGAACAATTTTAGAAAAGATCTGATTGGGATTTTTCTGGCTGATGTTATGATGTCAATTTACGATTTTCTTCAAATCAAGCTTAAGTGAAGTATTCACAATGTACAGTAACACTTACAAACTTGACAGAAAAATAAATCATAGCATTGAAACATCAAAAGCTATTCCTCTAATCCAAGGATAAAACTAAAGGTAAGACTTGTTCACAAATGTATTTATAAACAGAAAAAATACATGTATGTACATTCTTTTAAGTCCTAGCAGTCATAACATCTAAAGAACAAATAGAGCCATCTTTGACTCTTAACTTTTGAAAATAATGTAGTACAAAATACCCTTGATTGTAAGTTTTAAAAGATAAATAGAATTTAAATCAATTTTAAAAAAGCAAAGTTAAATCAGTAATAATAAGAAAAACAAAATTCAACAATCACAAGAAAAAAGGATCTTGTCCAACAGTCTTACACTCAAGGCACTTGTGTGTAAAACAGGTGACAACAGATCCTGGGTCATAAGAAGTGCAGTAAAAAAAAAATCACAGCTTTGGCAATCACATGATCTTGATGTCTGAAATTTCGATTTTTATCAGAAAGCGTTACATCATTCAGCCCTACTGCATATTACTGCAGACAGATGAAGTTCAAGTTCGCTATCAGTGACCCTGAAGTTAAAAATGAGGTTCAAAAAAGAGAATGTGTCTAATTATTTTACCAATTACTTTTACCACATCTGTCATTTAAAAATTCTGCTCAAGTTGCAACATACCTTCATTTTTTTTGCCATGGTCAGAGGGAACTTAAGTTGTAAATACTGCATGGCTTCTCATAACATCAAAAACTGTTTTGTGTTCAAATAAAATCTACACAGGACAGAGTTTAAGAGATTGGGGAAAACTCTTTATTACCATGACATCATTATGTTCGACTGTACACCACACCCTCTGACAGAGATCTACCCCTGTCCACCCATTTTAATTACACAAACACACATACACACACATACAGAGCTCAAAACATGAACGCTTTGGCAAAAACTATTTTATACACACGCCATGCAAGACAGTCCTGCTGAGTAATATGAAGAAGTGTGAGTCACTCTGATTAAAAACAGAAGACGTGGGCCTCTCATTGTTTCAGAGGAACCATCGAGGCTTCAGCTCATCAACGAATAACACTTGACATTTAGAGCTGTCTGAATTTGGTGTCAGATGACACAAAATAATAATCCTCCATAAATAAATGAACCAGTATGTGTTAGTGACCAACTGTTTGAGTGAAGCAGCCTTTTAGGACCTGAACAGAGGGGGGAAAAACTCCCTTTGGCAGCCACCGTCGTCCTGGAGACAATGTGGGACATTTTCTTTGTGCAAAAGCTCTTCAGCAAACTCACATCCTTCCTGCTAAACTAATGCCCCTCGATCCAGCAGCAGAGCCCCCAAAACAAAAAAGAAAGGCTTTCCAGGAGAGGAAACAGCCTCAGAGAGTGACATGACTCCAGGGACAAAAAGTATTTCAGATTTAGAGTTTGAAATAACTAAAAATGCAATACATCAAGCATTCATACACTGATGTAGATGATAGCAGCTTGAGTTCTTGTTGCTTCTCTTTTCCTGCTGCAAACTGCCAGAATTCACTAATGCACAAGGAACAGAAAATCTGACCAGTCTTCAACTTCCAGGCCATACTATCAGACACATTTATTGTGGCTCTCAGCATCATGTTGCACTAGTTTGAAGCACAAACAAAGCCTGGCAAGAACTGTGAAATAGGAGTTTAGGGTCAACAGATGCCACAAAGGCTGCTTTTCCCATGTCTTCAATGAATTTGACTCTGAATTACTGGCAGGACACAGTTTTAGCAGGGTGGTAGTTAGCTCAAATGAACAGGTTCAAAGCAGGAAGACAGGAAATGCCTCCAGAGCAGCCTGCTAGCTTTTACCAGGGATTCAATCATCCATCTTTCTGAGTGAGCTTTAGGTATCTATGGAATCAAGAATCCAATTGATAATGTGCATCACTCTATGTGCAGGGATCATTTCTGTGTAAGTCTGCATCACTGTGCCTTCTCCAAATGTAAGCGTCTTCTATGTACACAGCAGCTGAACAGACCTGCTCGCGTGTAGCCCAGGGCTCTTGTAGTTTGGAGGTCACTTAAAATGACTCACTGGTGTAAGATCTGTAGAAGTTTGTGGCTTGTTACACCTCATTGAGTGAGGTGTAACTCATGAGAAACCACACTACTGTGCAGCGTGAAAACAAACATCAGATCCATTAACCCTGAACCTTGTAGTGCCATTCTCGGTACAAAGAGGTTTTGGAAATTATACACACATGGTAACAAACGGTGCCATGATTCAAAGTGTCCAACCAGGCAGACGTGGCTCTTATTTTGGAGAAGTCGCAGGTTTTTTTTTGCCAAATTTAACCACCTGACTCACTTCCTAGCTAAAAGCTAACTGGGTTTCTGCTCTCCTTTTTTTTCTTCCAGCAAATTTCAACCAAAACAGTGGAAATGTTATCAAAAAACATCCACAAATTACACCCAGACTTTGCAAAATCTGACACTCCAGGGGTCCAGTGTCTGAAAGAATACCAGATTTTCTTTCAAAGTCCTTAATTTGTTGTTAGCTTGATCTAAAATATGCATGTTAGTTGGTTTTGTTGGAGGAGAGTTGCAGGATTCAACCTTGCATAACCAGTACATAATAGGGAAAGCCTGCATGCAAACAGGATGATGTCACAGATAAAGCTCAGTACTGGTAGTTAAGATTTTTAGAAGCCAACTGCTTTAAGATTTGCAGCTAAAATAGAAACAGAGACTTTTTGTGGATGTTACATGAGAAGTAAGATAAGATAAGGATTCAAGCCTGTTTTTTTTTTTTCAAAGACAAGGAAACAGGATACAATGTATGCTCTTAATGCAAGCAGCTCCTCCAGCACAAGATGCACACATACATTTCCGTGTGCTTCCCCAGATTACCACAACAGGAAACACGATAGCTGTGGGCTAATGCACTCAATCACAACTTATCTTGAAGCACCCAGGCCTTTTGTCTTTACTCAGCAGCACAGCACATCCCTCAAACACTCACTTATACTACATACTATTCAAACTCCTGTTCCGCCCTGAGGAACTTAAGTCACCCTGGTATATGGCACAGAAATTACACCATGTCATCTTCCTGTTGCTTTCCATATGTATTTTTGCTTCTTTTATTGAAATTGTCCGAGTGCAGAAAAATAATTTTGGAACAAAGATGACTCCTGACAAACCTCCTCAGAACTGAATAATTCACAGTGTCTGCTGTTTTAATAGAACTGATTTTATTCTCCATGTGAACATCAGCTTATGAGTGAGTGATGTAAATAAGTCAGAGAAAGATGTGTTTAATTCCTCCCTGTGTCAAATGAACCCTCTGCTGCTTCAGCCTTTAATCATGTGAGTGTCTCATTTAGACTTCTGATGTACAAAAAGAAAAACCCCATAATAGAAAGAGTGTAGATGTGAGGTTTGCATGGCACAACACTGACCCATGACCTCCGTAAAGGCCTATTTAGTCACTTCATGTTGTTTTTGACAACACTGAAAAATGTTCAATGTAAAAAGTTGTACTGTCAAACCAGCTCTCACTGACAGTATGATGTCAGGCCCTAAGCTTTAACATTAATCTTCAGATTCTTAAAACAACAGACATCCTCACGGGGGAGGGGAGAGCAGCAAAGACCTGCCATAAATACAGCGTGGTGATAAAGACATTAAAGCAGGTCTGGACCAATAACAGACCTTTAATCTTTACATTTAAACCAATCACAGGCTAGATTAGAGTGTGTACAGTGTGTGTCTGGGAGGCAGATTTCCTTTTTTCTGAAGGACAGATTTGACCTGCAAACAGTCTTAATAAAGAGAAGACTTAATCTTCCACCACCAGTCATAGCCTATCACCATCAGTGTCACTGACGTTGACTCATTCAGTCCAGACATGGAATGATGAGATAACAGAGCGTGGAGGTGAAGACAGAACTTTGGCCAGCAGAAATCAAAACATCATTCTGAATCCAACCCTGTAGGCAAAACAATTCAGGTACTGATCTGTATGCTGTGTCTGAAACTAAAAGAACAGTTTTCTGAAAATGATCTCAAGTTGTTAATTAAAGAACACCATTGCCCAGAAGCCCTTGACATCAATAGACCAAGTCATTTGCCGATACACAAGGAACTGAATTGTGCTAATAATCAGTATATCTCACCCGACGTGGGCATTCCTCTCAGTGAATGTCAATCTGCCGAGCTTCAACATTTCATACTTTTGCTATGCAGTACACGCATTCCAGGGATTTCCCCAAAACTACAATAATGTTGCGTGTCTTTCTTACATGTTTGGTACTCAACCAAAATCTAGTTGGAAAACAGTGAGGCATAAAAACTAAGGAAACTAAAATCAGAGACTTGTGACTCTTCCATTGCATTAATTAAATTTTCAAGATGGATGGATGGATGGATGGATGGATGAATAGATAGATAGATAGATAGATAGATAGATAGAAAGATAGATAGATAGATAGATAGATAGATCAGAGAACAAACTACCATTACTAAGATAAAGATTTATACGATAAAGAAAAAAAGGAAGCAATAACATCAGATTGGCCTCACACAGCCAACTATTCTTATCCAAACAACCCCCAAATCTCAGAATCAGACGTGGTCCGGACACGCTGGAATCACCCCTCAGGGATCTGATGGATTGCTCCCCTGGGCACCGAGGGCCTGACTGTGAGCAGCTCTGACTCAGCCTTTGTCCCCAGAGAGGACCAAGACATTCTCTGAATTCCAGGGAAGCCATCAAAGCAACAGGGACCAGGGCATCCCTAACACACATACACACATAGACACACACACAGAAAGACACACTCACTTTAAACTTCTACTACTGTTTATATAAATATTACTGTTGGCTTTCCTTTTGTTTTCTATTTACGAACAAGAGCATCATGAAGTTTCTGATCTGAAAATGTGAGGTTGATGTTTTCAGGCATGTATGCAGACAGATGTCTTTTAAGACGTGATGTTTACTGTTAGAAATTCATTTTTAAGGCCTGAAATTTGGCTCTAGATACAAGGTTTTGAATTCAAATGACTACGACACAACAAGACTTCTTTCTTCACATGACTCCAAATTTACTCAGGAGTTTTTGACCATGTATCACCTTTTGTGTGAGTTTTAAAGAAGAGATCTCAGTGAATCATTCAGATTGTAAAGGTTTAAGGCCTTCCACCCTGCTGATCTGCCGTTGCTCTGAGTGTAGAAGCACAAAGATACAGTCAAAGAAAGATGGGTCCTTCTGAGAGTGTTAAATTCAGTCTGTTTCCCAACAAAGGCTGCCGCCCTGATCTAATCTAAATCTGGGGCAAAGAGCACGCCCTTAGTTGCCCCCTGGGGTGCACATCACATATGTAGTGATAAACACACACACACACACACACACACACACAAACTCCAGGTTTCAGAGTAAAGTTGATGGCAGACCAATGAGAGCCAATAGAAGGAGAGGGCTGGAGCTGCACACTCACTGAACAAAGTGTGTGTAAAGGAGCATGTGTGTGCATCAGCATCCCTACCCCCAGCACACACACACACACTCACACACAAACACACACGTATATCAGCACACTCACACTCTCCTCTCCTCTGTATCTGTGTAATAGGAATGAGGGAATGAGGGCAGTGTTGGGGCCCCGGGGCCATCGTCTTCCCTATGAATACCAACATTCAGCACAGCAGACAGACTGTTGTAATGGAGCAACACATGCACACACGCACTTACACACACACTGGGACTATTACTACATCACAGCAGTGATATGAGGGAGGTTTCGACCCTGGCCACAGCACCATGACAACAGGCTGCAAGAGCTGCAAATATGTTTCCTGTTCTATTAACTGCAAGTTTATGAACAAACACATTTCTGTACTCCTGCTTCACTCAAGAAGACTTCAACTTTTTCTTTATACTGCAGAGGCTTTATATTTTCTCCACATCAAACCTTGAAGTGTTGCTTCTTAAAAAGGGGAATAAATGTGGAATGTAACTTTATTTATTGCATATCAGTAAAAATATCTGCGGCCTGAGCATCTCAGAGAGCCATGAATGGGTCAAGCTTTGCTCACCATACCCATGCAGCCTGCAGGGGGGTTACCATTGCCATGGAAACGCAGCAAACACACACAGACAGCCACAAACATTCAGGCTGAGATCTGAATGGCTGAGCAGTGCAAGCTGCTCACGCCAACACACAGACACACAAGCGTCAGTGCACCGCAGCCATGACCCAGCGACACTCTGTCCCCCGATGAAAGGCAGATTGTGACGGCTATTTCTGGAGAGCTGAAAGGCTGCAGCCCGGCGATGGAGCGATGGAGGAAGTGGCTGGCCACAGGCAGGCACTGCTGGCAGCGTCACACACACTCCTCTCTCCTCCGCTCACTTTATGTTGCTCTCAATCTGAGGTTTCTGTTTCCCCTCTGAGCTTCATGCATACACTTACAGACCCAATCCTTCAGTGACTCAGAGCTGATCAAACCTGTGAGCTCCACAATCAGCACGAATATCCTTCTTGAAACTGCAGAAACTGAATCAAATGGTACGAGGCCCCTAGTATGAGCACTTGGAGGCCAAGTGGTCTGCAGGTTTAACAAGGATTTCCAATGAATGGGTGTATTTTCTTAATGACTTTGAAAGTTTTAAACTTAAAACACAATCTACAAATCTACACAATTTAATTGATGTACAATCTAGAACAGGCTAATAGTTGCACTCATACACAAACATCTGTTTACAGAACAGGTGTGCATCAAATCTGGGCTGCACAATATGGCCTTAAACCAGTACCTCAATATTTTTTGGCTTTTACCACCAAAAAACCTGCATTTGCTGGAAGGTTTTCTAAGTAAACGGGGGAGTGTGCTGCTTGCCCAGAGGAGCACCAGCAGAGAGTAAAAGAAACAAAACTCCATAGACAACTACCTACTGACATCTTAAAGCATTAACCTGATAATTTGATTCCTTCTATTGCCAACAAATGTCACAGAAGAGCTACCAGAGGCACTATAACAATTTGGGAAAATCTCCTTGGCTGACCAATTTTACACTGAACATCCTCAAACCCTTATTGTGTACACAGTTTGCAAGGCCACTGTTTTAAATCCATGTGTAGGAAAGTTTATTAACATGCACCCTGAGATTTACAGACACAACCATCCACACACTCAGTCTGTGCTGTGTGCACCTCTTTGTGTCCTCGCTGGCCTCTAATGTTATGAATGGTTTGAGCTTCACTGCAGGCTGCCGGGGGTGTGGCTGTCACTCCAGCCTGCGAAAAAAACAATTCTGCATTTTGTTACAGGCTGTTGCAGCAATGACCAACCAGCACCCCAAATCTGCACCGCCAGAGGCGCACAGATGGAGCGACAAAAGAGCCTGTATGCTAGCATCTGTGTGTGAATGCATGTGTGTCTCTGCCCTGTCTTGAATCAGACTGGCTCACACATTCACACACACACCCCTTCCTTTGGTTTTCGGACACAAACGAGGAGACAATCTGGATTCTCGCTCTAAACATAAGTCTCCCTCGGGTCCTCTCCTCAGCTTCCTGTTTGGGCCTCGTGCTGTGGATCCATTTAGCAGCTTGGTCCTTGCTGAGGTGGAGGAACCACTGTCAAAACACAGTGACATGCTGTGGAGTAACTCAAAGAGACCCTCGAGTACTAGACCACACCCGACAGGCCACCATGGATCCTTTTCAACCAATAAGCAGCCAACTTGTCACCAAATGAGATCCACTGATAGCATAAGTTAGCGTCTGGGCTGAGTACAATGTGAGCAACCTGACACTTACGAGACAAACTGAGGGAGTGAATGCCCTCAGGTTAGACAAGGCAAACCTTGACAGGGTTTTAAAAAAATGAACCAGGAGCAGAGTCTGCTCTGCCTGCAGGACGCTCTGTTTAAAAACACCCAGCAGATTTCTGTTGGTGACGGCAGATCAGCAGCGATGATGTCAACCCTGAAAACCTGTCAGTGCCCACGCTTGCAAAACATTCCTCTGAGTGAGTGACAAACAGCAACCACTCACACACAGACACGCACACTTACACACACTCATGCACAAAAAAACACACACAGGATGCATGAAATATTTAAACACGAAAGGAAACTCTACTGTGATGCAGAATTCCTGGTATTCTTATGATCGAGGAGCACTGCTCATTCTTGGTTGTGGGTGTTTCCTTATCAACCTTTCGAAGGCTTAAAACGAAAACATATAGATGCAGTTTTATCTAACACACATGCACATACTTTGTTTACCTAGATCTCCAGGGTCCCTTCTACTCCAACTTTAAACCCATACTGAAATACTGTGATTCACAGATTCAGTCAGGAGCATGAATATTGGCTGCAGCAGTAGCAGATGTAGCACATTCAAGTACAAAACACAGTTAAGCTCATGTTTGCATCTATACCAATGAACTGGAATCAATCAAACTGAAAGTAACCCAACTGATCCATGATTAGTGAGTCTGTCTTATGAAAAAACAAGTCAAGAGTGATGATACAAGTACATGAGATGCAACTCTATTAGGATCCCTGGAACAGTGAGTGAAGAATATCCTGCAGAACAATTAGAAGTCAGGTGTCCGCCTCTAGAGAAATGTGACCACGTGTTACAACAATGCAAGATGCCACAACTGTGATTAGTTGGCTCAAAAGCCTATCAATGACACAACAGGAGTGCTTGGAGCAAGTTTGGGGCATGTTTATTTCAACATGAACCTTAAACTAACATTATGATCAACAGATTGAATGTCTGCATGTACATTTCTGTTTGACAGTTCTGTTAGTAAAAACAACTGTAGCTCATTAGCTACATGAACTCAGTTACAACATGACCCTGCCCATCACTTAAAGTACACAAGGGAACAAAATCACTTAGACACACAACCAAAAAGTCTCTGCATGGCTCATGTGTGTGGAGTTTGTGGTACAGTGATCCAGGGAGGTGTTTCAAAAAGACAAGTCAAAGTCCCCTGCTCTTGCACATAAATCTTTCACCATCTTTCTTTAAGCCTTGCATTCAATTTATATGTTTGAAGACACAACAAAACAAGCAGAGTGTGAGCCTGTAGAGCCAAGTACTTTCTGTCTAACTGCAGAGAGTTTACTGAGGAAGCTACTGATGGCTGTGATGAAGATGATGTTAATAACTCCACTACATCTCCTGAAGATGTTAAACACAGCAACATGCCTCCACCTAGATACTTCCGTAAAGCTACAGTAAACAGCGACTACAGGAGGAGGGCTACACCAACAATCATCATCACTCCTAAGTGTTTGGTTTTACAAGCATGGGAGCCTTGATCCATTAAAGCCATTGTGGCTTTAATGTCTGGTTCCCAGATGCTTTTTACAGGCCCACTCTGCTCTGCATTGCATGCAGGCAGGAAGGCATGTTTCTGCAGCGTTTGCAGTGTCCACGTTTTAACATCCTGTATTCAGCACCCCTCTAAAGACAGAAAATACAAGAAGCAATAAGTGCAATAAGAAGGTGATGGGAGTCGGTGAGTTAAAAGCCAATCCTGTGCTGCTCTACAGGGCTCTTGATGTTACAATTTGCCTCTTCTGAATAAATCATGGATAAAAATCCACTTTGAATAAAACACTACTAGGTTACAACTTGCATGCCTCCATCGGATATGCGGGTTAAATATTTCATGATTAAACGGGCCATTATACTGCACAGATCTAGGCCAAGGCTCAGGCCAAGGGAAGGGGGGCTCAGATAACGGTCCAAACCCCGTCCCAGCAACACAAGGGGAACAGAGCCCTGGTCCAAGGGGGCTCAGGGAGGGGCAGAGCAATCTGGGTTAATCCACACAAAACACAAAGAAAACAATCAGCAATTACAGCGTCGATTTTGGTTAAAGAATCCAGTTTAAAGCCGGGATCAGGACTGTGGTCTGGTCAGACTGTCCCAAGTTAACCGCTCTGGGACCTGCAGCCACAGCCTCTCATCCCAACACCAACACCTCCCATGGGAATGTCTTCTATCAGAGGTTGCTTTTGATTCTTGCAGTTGTTTCAGTTGTTTGTGAAAAACAGTTGAGGAAGATGTGGCAGAAATTGTGAAACGCCTGAATAAATCCGTCTTAGGTCACAGCAACCAGCCCCTCTGAGTGTTAGCCTAGCTGTCGTTAGCCCCTAACGGATAGAGTGAGCCCAAGTAAGTTGTAAACAGAGTGACACGGTTTGTTTTGCTAATGCTCAAACATGGCTGGAAGCCAAGCACAGAGACTGAGTAAGGGGTTCAAACCTCTTACATTGTCAGAAATGCGGGACACCAACTGACAAGCTAGCATTTAAGAAGACTAATCCCGTAAGGCCTGTGCATCCCCGACCCACAATTGACAGCTTATTCCCTGCTGACTGCGCCGAGCTTGGCTCTTCTGGAACTTCAAGGCCCCGTGTTCTGGCGAATATTGCGACCTATTCATATATGCTACTATGCAGTTCTGCGCAGCCGCAGAGGCACAATTCTAGTGGTTTGACACAACTAGGAGCATTATTTAAGGTATTGAGAGACGTGAAACCAGAATTATTACACAATGATTCTGTAACAGAGTACCTAAACACCAACAATATCAATGCAGTGAGCAGTAGCATACTGTTAACTCATTCTGTGCATGAAGCATGAGGTGAAAATAAATTTTGAGTTGAAAATAAGTAATTGCATGACACATTTTAAACCTACTCAAAATGGTTGAAATTGTCAAAAATTATTCAGAAACAGGGCCTATCTTTTGCTTTTTATACCGCTTCATTGAAGTAGCGTTTTTCGACAAGGAAGCACAACACGCCAGAACACCGGCCCGTCCCCGCCTCCAGCTCATAATTCGCCGTTATAGTTAGCATAGCAGGCTAACTCCAGCACCTACCTCGCTTGTCGAGGTCGTAACTGACCACTAAAAAGTAGTCTGCCAGCCTGGCCATCTTGGGAGCTCACGGCGACAAGCCTTTCTCGGGAAATCCTCTTCTGTTTTTGTCGTCAATAGTCCATCTACGTCCTGCCGGCGAAAGACACATCACGGGCGACGGTAGCATCCTTCCAGCTGCACCCCGCCGCCATACTGTCAGTCTGCCGTGCCCTGACAGCGGAGAGCCGCGAGTCTGCGCAGTGAGCGACTTCAGGGAGGGGCTGCTCGACAGGAATGTCCCATGTGAGGAGCCAAACCAGCTCAGGGGCCAAAAGTCTGACCAAAACCTATAATAAACCCAACAGAACCGTCGCTAGACGTGGTAAATGGTGGTAAACGATTCTCGAAACCCTGAGCTTTAAAAGAGCCACATGAGAAAACACCTCACACCAATATTTTTCCAGAAGATGGCAGGGATTTCTTCATGTGCAATGTGGCTTCGCTTTGAGGAGATACTGTTGACACGGCACATGTATTATTGTATAAGGTGAAATCTGGTGCCATATCCTACGTTTTTCTCCCCAAATCAAACAGGCCACAGAAACATCATGTTTAGACAAGAAATATAGTGATGAATTATTTTAGTGCCCATACCGTTACTGATATTTTGAGCCAATATTCTTAGCAGTGAAAGAGAAAATACTGGTGTCAAATTTTTGAATGATGCAAACTCATAAACTTAACTTTGTTTGAACGCTTTTAAACACACAGGGTGTCCATAAAGCCTCCTTACCATCTGAAAAATGTATCACAAAGGCATAATGTGAATGATGTTGGTGCAGTTAGGAGACTGACCGATCTGTTGGATGTCTACTTCTTGCCAAAATTAAAGTAGACACTGATTTAGTGCCTGAGTTTTACAGAAATTTAAACACACATGCATCAGTGCCAAATCAATTCATTTAATGGAGTAAGCTCGAAGAAACATAAATGTGCCTGGGAGATTAATTTCACCAAAATGCTTGGACAGCATTTCCATAGCCAAACAAATTCCCAAACTCAAATAACCCTCTCTTATCTCAAATATTTCCCCACTGGAAATCTTTGTTGTGTTTCAGCTTCTCAGTGGGAAAACTTAAATGGATTACCAGAAAAATGTTGAACTTTAAGCCTTACTTACACTTGAATTCAGTCAAATCAGGCTTGAGGAAACCTTGGCATGACACTGAAGCGTCACTGTGAATGGAGGTATAATAATATGTCAGTGGTGTGTGAGGAAGGCCTGATGACGGCTCACATCCGTGTGGCCTGTCCTTGGCTGTCAGCACTGTAACAGCCTCCAGAGAATTCCAACACTTCCTGCACCATGACCTTTGACCTGAAGTGCTTATCACTCTCTAGTTGAAAACAATCCTGAACATGAGATGTCACACTTTTCTCGAAGAGCTTTGTTTTACATGTACTTGGTAACAACTCATCCCCCTCTTTTCTCAGATGCCTGTTTTGTCAAATACTGTTTCTGACAACCAAACAAATGTTTGCAGCAAAACACACGTGACTTTTCAGGGGGGTCACACTGAGGTCAAGCTGAACAGCTGAAGTTCACTACATCTTAACCTTGAACCACACTTAACAAACCGCCACAGAGACAGAAAGGGGATGAGAAGAGAGAGAGCGAGAGATGTACAAGGACAAGAGTTACCACCAAAGTTGTCTCTGAATGAACCAGCTGTGATGTGTATTTTACAGGAACTCTTACCTCTTCTACTGAACTTCCTTATGTAGCAGCAAATGAAGGCTCTGGGGATTGTTTTGCATGTCTTAATTTGGTGGAGCTTCTACCCTGCACCTGCAAAATATACGAGCAAAATTTTTGGTTTCACTTAAAATACAAGTGTCAGACTTGTACTTGTAAGTAGTAATTTTGCAATGCACCATTTTAGCTTCAAATCAGATAGAAATTTAAATTTTTCCTGATTAAATGTTTTTTTTTAAATTCGACAACTTGAGCGCCTCTACTCAGGTTGGACTTTCTGTTTCGCTACTCATCGGCCTGAGCAAACATCATGACACTGAATCGATAGTGTGCTCACTTCATGTAAGCTAACTAACAGTGAGAGTTTACAAACACTTCTCATTGTTCTGCCAAAGTTGATATATGTATACACAAATCATTACATTACCTTATCTTTTTACATCCTGCAGGAAGTTTTCAACTCAATAGGAGACAACCTGAAAATGCCTCAGTATCTTAAACATGAAGTTAAGGTTAACTGGTCAGCCCTGTTTAGCATGAAGAGCTGCAAGAAAGAGCTGGTTTGTCACATTTATTGTCATAATTACAATACAGAAACTTTTTGGCGAATTAATGACAAGAGAAATTGCACTTTGATCCCTTAAAGGGAAACAAGGATTTGTCATTATGCTTCTCAAGACTAAGTACAGAGAAGCTCCACAGTGCTAGGTGAGGCTAAAGAAAAAAAATAGCCATGAATGAATGTTTACATGAATTATGAATTCCGAACGTGTCCCCATGTATTGCCTGGAAAAAAAAACATGGATCCCTTTTTTTTCTTGACCTGTTACCCAGAGGGCTTTAGAGGATGCTGCCATTAGCCACATTAATTATTCATTTTTATCCCACACAGTCAAACCTGATGGCTTTAGAATATATTACAACAGGGCTGAAAGAGAAAGACAACCTTTCACGTGCACACTCACACCTACAGGAAATTTAGAATCACCTCTTAACCAGATGAGCATGTTTTTGTACTTATGGAGGAAGCCACAGTAGCAGGAGAAGACCCACACAGGCACAAAGAGAACTTTAAACTTATAATTTATCTAGATTTAAAGCTTGCTAGTCCCCTTCATTTTATATCTTGGTGGGAACATTATCCCTCAGAAAATCAGAAACTCCAAAGGGACATTGATAGAGTAGTAATGTACCCAGTGCTTAAGAATTTGTAAGAATAAAACAAAACCCTTATCTGTCAGTTTAAAACTTTATTGGCTTTGCTTTGTTGATAATTTTGTGTAAGTTATGTGCAGGGTCTTATCTGTTTTTTCTTTTTTTTTCCTTTTGATTGATAAAGATGACAAAGAAAAAATCAGGTGGATATCTGTATTGTCACGGATTCTGTCTACCACACTCATGCAGCCCAATCACATCACAAAGCTACTTTTTGCAGGATGCAACCAACCATGTGACTTCCTGCAGACTAAACAGCAGACAGGAAGTGGTTTGAAGGTCTCTTGCACATCGCTGCTCTTCATGAAACAGTCAGCTTCCCCTCAGCTCAGGTGAAGCAGAGCAAAGAAATACACTCCATCCAGCACCATCAGTTTCTTTCCTCAGAGCTTGTTAGAGCAAATGATGACATAATTATTGCATCATTTCTACTTACAGGTTGTTTAGTTCTTATCAGTGGTGAGTACTGTATTACACGGAAACACTGTGATAGTTTATGCTGCATAAATGTCATTGCTGTTACTGGAGCTTCTCTGTGTCAGCATTTGCAAAGGCCCTGAGGCTAACAGTATGTGTACAGTAAACTAAAGGAGACCCAGATTTGTAACATGTGTTTATACTCACAACATCAAAAAAGACAACCTTGAATAGAACAGCATGGGGATTATTCTGTTTCTGCTATGCCATGAAATTATTCAAGTAATCATCTAATTTTACACCAATAACGGCAAAAATAAAGAAATGAAAATAGAAACCTTCAATCGGAAAGTTAGATCACCTGCAAGAAATAAATGAATGAGTGTATAAAATTCAAGCTAGAGTGAGGTTGATGAACACAGAAAATGTGTTCTAAGTCTGACAGTGTGATCAGATACAATATAGATGTGTCAATCATGCTCTGTCACACATTAAACTAAGGGCACTGTGCTGTGCTGTGAGTTCATTCATGGTTTACATTCAGACACACTTGTGTTGACAGTCAGAAATAGGAATCAGGCATTTCAGTGTTAACTAGAGTTAACAGATTTTCAGATCAACATCAGGCTTCACAATCTAACAACGTTTTACTGTCAGTGCATCGCCTCACTCTGTGAACAACTGCTGACACCAAATTCTGAAATTTTAACGAAATCAGTGTTTTTTAAAGTCTGATGACATCGTACGGGGTTCCCCCATTCATCTGCACAGTTCAGAACAGTGAGATCACAAGCAGTCGCGAGAAACACCCAAGGAGACGCATGATGATGTAAAGTGTGAAATCTCGTGTTAAGTGTCATCATTTTGATCACCCAGATGAAGTTCTGTGATTCGAACCTAAAAACTGTAAATTTTATTCAATATTTTGAAATTGTGTCATACACAATGCTAAATAATCTTCATTAAATAGGAATCCTCAGTTTTTGTTTTGAAGCACTCTGAAACTTCACCACAGATCTTCAAATCATAAAGTCAGGCTATAAGTCAGGCTATCTTGAAAAAATGTGTTTTTTTGGATCACAGAATAAGTAGCACTTACAGATTTTAAAAAGTCACTTATAATCAGTTGTACCAAACATAAGAGTTATTTGTTATGATTTCATTTAAATCCATGCTGATTAGTGACCCCTGTGGCCAAATACAGAGATTACACTGTGGAAGTTCAGCACTTCTTCATTGCCTCATGTTGTCTTAAGTAATTAGGTGTCATCATCATCATCTGTCCTTTACATGACTGAGCTGATACATGATGTAACACTGCCACATGAAGGGCCATTAACTCTGAGGAATGATTCAGGTAAGTCAGGTACAAGGCTGCTGTGGCTACAGTTTGGTAACATCATGAGTGTTTTGTCATGGCAGACTGGGCGAGCTGCAAAACCACAGTGTGCTGTACAGAGTAGATGAACGGTTTTTTGTTTGTTTGTTTGTTTGTTTGTTTGTTTTTTTTACAGTTATGTAAATTATTTTAATTATAATAACAAAAAGTCTGTGAAATGCTAGATAGATGTCTCATTGTTATCTGCTTTATAGGAACTTATATGGTGTGCTTTCATCAGATGTGATGAATTAACTCTACTTCTAGTGTGAAGATGATTTTCTTGAGAATTTTACCCCCACCTAAAAACCACTGGCACAAGCATGAAAGCTGTTCCTTCTGTATTATTTGATGAGGTATCTGGGCTCTCAGCTGTTATCAGCCTCCTCTGTCCTTCACCATCACCATTCCCACAGTGAAATCTTATCCTGTTATCCTTCCTTGGTCCATGCAGCTGGCAGTGCACTGTCCAGTGAACCTCATTTTTCCCTCCCACACATCCCTGCTCTCTCTGGTGATCAGCCATGCCAAACAAACTGCAGTGAGACTGGTGGGACAGGGACAAGTAATGCTCAAACAAACTGCAACATTTCAAAAACAAGCAATGAGGATAAAGTCTACTGCAGGGCAAACAGAATGAGAATAATGCTTGTCACAGAGGTTTAACAGTGACTCACTGCATGCAACAGCTGATTTAGAGTCAATGACAGCTACAATGCAATGCTTGGTTTATGTAACATGAAGTTTTCTTATGTCTTGAATCATCTGACTTGAGATTTCATTTCCTGGTTGAGTCAACCCACCATCCTGCTTTACTTCTATAAATCACATCCAATTTAGTGTAATGATTATTATAAAGCAAACATGATTGTCTACTCCTTCATAAAACATTTAAAATTAAAAATACATGTTTGGATGAGGGACATTTAAAAGAGACTTTTCAACAAGTATTATAAATTTGCACAAATTTGCATGAGTAGTTGTGCTGTTAAAGCAAAAGTTGAAGTAGTTGTTACAGTTATGGTTGCTCAAAACCATAAATTGTTTCACAATAAAATTTGTAAATGGACAATTTTTTCTATTTTTTTGTCAAATGTAATTTTCACTTGACTGTTTATTTAACATTATTTTAAGAAGTTACTCTAAATCTGTTTGTTTGTGTGGTGTACACTGTACCTAATATGAGCATTTGTGTTTTGTGCTATTCAAATATGCTAAAAGACATGTAAAAGTCTTTTGTGTATAAGAATGACAATGTAGGGTAAATATTTCTTTTAGAAACAAGTTTGAGAAAAATTACAGAGATATTGTATCATTCAAGGGAAGCAACATGACAGAGTCTTAGCAGCACATTGTTGAACTTAGTTCATGTAACACAGAGTTCACTAGAGGGCAGCAATCATTAGTTTACAACACCATGGCTTCAAATTAAAATTAACCAGATGAGAAAAAAGTGATTTAAACTACCCCAAAAAACACCAAAGCAGACAGCCCAACTTAGATAATTCAGCCACTTCAGAGCTGCTGTACTTATTTATTACTATCTCTGAATATGTCACTCATTTGAACAAAGTAGGAGGTTGTGCTCTCCAGGTGTGGTCCTTTTTACTGGAACCATAATTTAATATGAGGAGGAAATGTTGCAACATATAACTGTTTGAAAGAGTTATCTTAAAATGAACAGGAAATGAAAAAGAATGTATTGTAAATAGAAGAGTAGATGCAGGACTGTAAAATAATAATAAATTCAATCTTTGATTTACACCAGCACGGGGAAACGTGCTCACTCGATCAGCTGTTGTTTAAAAACATGAGCTTTAAGTTCCAAAGGAAAACAAGGAAGCAGAGGAGCAATTAGGAGAAATGAGACTCTTCCAAAAGCCAGCAGGTGTTGTGTGTGTTTATATGTAAAGTCCTCAGCTGAGCATCTTCAGATTACTTGACATCAGCTAAAATGACTCATTTGTTTTGGATTTTAAATCAACATCCAGCTGCTGTATAAGTGCAGAAATACCCCCAAAACACATAACAGCACAAAATATCTGCACGTGCTGGAGCTGTTTACAACATTGTTGAGCTGAAAGAAACATTGCTATTTCTCTTTAGATCCAGAGGGACGCAAAAACTATTTACAAGAGATCAGTGTTGGAAGAGTGAGTTTACTAAACCTGGTTTGAGTATGACAAATAAGATGCACAAACTGTGTTCTATAATCCAAAACATGGGGTTTATTACAGCAAATTCCCTGCAGAAATAAGCTTTAAGGACAGAAAAATGTTGCAATCGCAATACCTCTTGCAGACAAAGAGCTTAACTCATTCCTCCTGATGTTTCATGTTTTCATGTTTGTACATCTGTCTTTTAAAAGTATGACAAAAATGGCTTTAAGATAGCATTTTTATTTGCTGACGGATATTTTCTTATTGATAAAAACACTTTCAAAGCTTAAATTATATCCAGCATACACACCCAGATATTATGTATTGTCATATTACTTGTATTCAAAACAATTCATATAAATGTGCTTTCATTGTATGAATGCTGGTGACTGAAAATTCAATAAAACCCTTTTGTCATGTTTTGCTTTTTCTCTAAACTCTCCTCTTTTCTGATTAAAACTAAATCTAAAAAACATGAACATTGAAAGAGAAATCAGCATGAAAAGAACAAAATGAATTTACACACACACAAAAGCATGTTTGAAAAAAACTCTTTTGATAACAGTTCTAATGTTGATGACCTATACTTCAGCCTGTCAGTTTAGGGTGCTCTCATTTTTTTGGTGTCAAAGTCCATGAGCACCTCTTATAGCATTTGTTTACACTGGCAGTCTGTGGTTTATTATAAATAATTAAATAGCATGTACCTCATAAAGAACACTGAGCAGAGGAAACCCTCTGCTCAACACCCCTAAACTTGCTCTCCCAATGAACTATTAAACACAGGGGATGTTAAACTATTAAAAACTATTAAAACCTATTAAAAAAGAGGCGTGGCGTCAAAACTGCTGTCTCAACTTGACTGTCAATCAGTCTGGAAACTGGTTAAGTGGAGTTTAGGCTGGCTTTCAGCCTCCCAGATAAATCCCCACAACGCCCACAAGTCTTAACCAGTCTTAACTTGACCACGCCCTCAGTTATGTCAGTTTAAGCAGCTTCATATTAGCTTGATGGATGGAAAGTAAAATAAATGCAGAGTGAAAGGAGGATGACATTTATGAATCAGAAATACAGGACAAGTTCATCAAGATAAGGAGCATCATTTTATTCACAATGGGGCGCTATAATGTGAAACGTGGTTACTCACTGCAACTAAATTTGATTTTCTGGATTTTGGGGCTGCCTCAAGTGGGCGCTCAAGGAATTGCAGTTTTTTGCACATTTGCTATGATTGAAGTTTTCAATACCAACCAGTCCTGCTCATGTCTTTTCTGCAAAAGAGATTAAAAATAGGGGACATACTTAAAAATGTTATACCTGGGAACTTAAGTGTCTTATTCATAAAGACGAAAATAAAAAGTTGAACAGCTCTTTTCTGCCTCTCTGATATGTATTGTACATTGGAAAGATTTGCATAAATTTGGTCAGTGTTTGCCCAAATCATTATGACTAATGAGACAACACTTGTTGAACTGTTTACACAACCTTTTAAGCAGGATACAACTCAGTCTTGACCTAAAAAGATTGAACAGAGAAAATATGACGGAAAATATTTCACTCCTCTCTGATCAGTCGTTAACATCCTCAAATCTTTGACTTATTGAAAGAAAGAGGGGCGCCTTTAAAACTGCACTGTATTTGAGGTTTTTGGACGGCTTACAGCAAAAACAGAAGCAGGGAACAAGTGAAAGTCTCAGCCTGACAGAAAGACTGTATAAAGGGGGGCTTGGATTAGATGGGTTCACATAAAACTGTTACATAAATGGGTCAGAATCAGTGGAAAGGTGACCTGTCTCAAAGGCCTTTAAGTCTCAGCAAGTCTGAACCCAACTACCAGCTGTCTGTGTTTAAAAATATTCCAGGGACAAATCAATATTATCCACAACATGTTCTTTGTGTAGGTGGTAGGCAGTTTTACTCTGACCTTAAGATTACCAACATGAAGTTATGGTAACCTTAAGTGACTCCTGAAAATGAAGCCAAACTAAAGACCACAAAGTTTGTTCCGTGACACCCCAACCTGGATTAACATGCCACTGCTGGTTCATTATGTCTGGCACTACCTCTGATGGTATTACAACCACTAAGTAACAAGCGGAGACAATCCAAAGAAAGATCTGAGCTGGGCTGAAAGATGTCAGCAGTAAGGGTGAGAAGTTGGCAACTATCTCCAACAAATCCGCCTCAGCAAATATAACTCAAGCAACATTCTCACACCGACCACGATTCAGGGGTCATGTAGCAATACATCTAAAATCCCTAACAGTTTAGAAAAAGCATGCACTTTATATTTTCAGTGTTTTGTTAACTAAAACAACTCCCTTAGCTTAAGCAAACAAATAGCTTAGAACAAGAAACTGGACTCTGTACCTTTACTTTGACTCATTTCTCTCGTTCAGCTTTAGTGGAAATTTTCAGAGCAGCATTCTTAATAGCAGCTAAAATGTGGGGTGGCACTTAGATTCACTGATTTAATTTTCCTTTAGGTCCTTGAAATGTTCAAATATAACATAATGCAACTAGCAGAAGCATAAAAATGGTACTAAAAAAGAGTTGATGGATGGATGGATGAATGAATGGATGGATGGATGGTTGGGTGCATGAAATGGTGGATTGATGGATAAACTTCTAGATTGATACTTGTAAGGATTGAAGGATATCTGATGGATTAATAGATGACTGACTGATGGATTAATGATTATTTGTTGATTGTTGAATAAGTTGCTGCGTGGCTGGATGTCTAGTTGCAATTTGTCAATATTGCACAAAACACTCTAGAAGCCTCGTCTGACAGCATGCTGTCAATTTTTATCTTCTCAAGAATCCAGCAAAACTTTTTTTTTTTTTCAGAAAAACTAAAACTTGGAATCAAATCAATATACAAACTACCAATGACAAAAGAATCCATCGTTGGGAAACATAGTGTCTTTATGCTCTTCATACTGCATTCAGACTTGAATGTTTTGGCTTGACTTTTTGGGACCGGATATGCTGACCATCTTTTCAGGCACTCGGTGGTCTTAAACCACAGAATTGACAGCATGGCGCTGTTATGAATTAGAATGCTGAACCACTAATTCCCTCACAGTTTGTTCGATGTCTTATTGTTTAATGCTCGATAAAAAGCTCACATCAGGGTACATCAGCCTCCTCTAAGTTATTATTATGCTATAAAATCCCCTACATTAGTTGCTCTCTATTCCAGGTCTTCTGATGTTCATGCACTTACATGAGGTGGTTTGTGAGTAACCAAATAGCCAAACATATATCCTAAAATTTCTCATGATCTGGATTTGTAGTCCTACCTCTATTTTTGTTGTTGTTGTTGCTCGTGCACATGGATACCCAGTGCTAGGAAGCCCAGTGTTGACAGCAGGCTCACATGCCTTCTTAGAAATGAAAGTTGTGCAAGCATTAGACCCAGGAGCGAGTTTATGTTCTACTGGTTTGTGACACTGCATCCATCAATTGAGCTTGAAAGAAAGAGGAAACTTGGACACAGTGCAGAAGAAATCCCCGCTAATGAGATGAAATGAGCTGATTCATCTGAGTCATTACACACAGTTGTAAGACACAAGTTCGGACCTGCAGCATACCTGCAACATTTCTTTGGTAACAAGTTTCCAAACACAAATGAAAGTGATTGTTTGGTAACTATCTTTTAAGGATAGTAAATAAATAAATACAGGTAAACCTTGTTTCCACCCTCTCAGTAAGTTAATTAGAAATTAACTGAGTAAAATATTCACCGCAGGGTTGTTTCACTATGGGTGTAACTCTACAAAATGTTCCCCAATGGATCTGTGTTTTCTATCAGTCTCTCACAGTTGGCTGACAGTGCTGATAAAAAAGGGGTAAGAGGGTTGGGCCGGAAGCATATGCTACTCAAGAAATTCATGAAAATTTGATTATATTTTCTGAAAGAAGCTGATTTCGGTGGAAGGTGGCAGGAGAGATTGGAGTTTGTAATCGCAGTATGTGCAAAACTAGGCTAGAGGCCGCTGTTACATTAGCTGTCATCGAATGTTTTGTGTGATGTCATGCATTTTTTTGACCCATCAGTCAAAGTCAACCAATCTCTTGTATTGTGTAAGAAAGTTGCTTTTCATTTTGGTGTATTTGATTTAACCATTTTGGAAAGTAGTGTAATTTTAAATTTCGGTAAAAGAGTAGGGTAGCAGTGTCAGGGTTACCCTTTAGGTTCTGATTGGCAGGTGCAACCCCAAAATCGTAAATAGTAATTAAGTAATTGTAATAACACAGCTTGTTGAAAATATGTTGCTACAGACTGCTTGTAACGTCATTGTTTCTCATTGGAGCACAACTTTTTGGGGGATTTTAGCATTTCATGTCTGAGTCCTTAAAGAATTATTTGAAGATCTCAGTATTTTAGCTAAAATGTTTTACTTTTTAG
Organism: Thalassoma bifasciatum; assembly: GCA_008086565.1. Lineage (NCBI taxonomy): Eukaryota > Metazoa > Chordata > Actinopteri > Labriformes > Labridae > Thalassoma > Thalassoma bifasciatum. Next base: position 12,175 of record RPOG01000162.1, on the reverse strand, counting down.
TGTAAACTTTGCTCTTTTTTTCTGGTGCATTATTCAAGTCCCCCTATATCACAGCATTAAGGCAGTAACAGCTTGACGGCATGACGGTAATGTTGTTGCAAAAGCTTACAAAATGTTCTCTCATAGGTTCATTTTCTTCCACCAACTTCATCATTCTTCAATTCACTCTCTGCTTGTTGACACCGTGACTCATGCCTGAGCAAAATATTGAGTCAATTTTGTTGTTTACAATGAATAAACTGTAATTTGAAAAAAAAAAGTCATATTCATGGTTTGAATCAAATGTTAAATTCAAATCAGCCCCAAAAAGAAATAAAATAAAGATGGTGTTGATTTCTAAACATGGTGTGTCTTGTTTGAGTTACTCAAAGATCACAGGGTGTTTTTAATGTTCAAAACTTGTTGTTAAAATAGAAGCATGGGAAGGTTAGCTTACTTATTTTAGACCACATCTATAAGCCTCTCCTAAAAATAATACAGGCTATTGTGAGATAGTTCAATGATGTGTAAACAATCAATCACAATCATGTGACCACTAACCCTGGTCTCCCAGTGTCTTTATTTCAGTTACTAATGGATTTATAAGACTTTTCATGAATATGTTATTTCACTCCTTATTAGACCTGAAATACTTTGCTCTTTGATAATTCTATACTGACAACAACCCATCAGCTTAACTAACTTCTCAGAGATTTGGTTTATCAAATGGGTGATGAAATGATTGTTTTATGAGCTTAAGTGAAGTTACAGTGGCAATAAAACAACAGCAGTTTATAACCCCTGTGTGTAAACTGTGTTTCCAGCCAAAACAGAGCGGGAAAAGCACTCATCGTGGGAGGTTATGATGTTGCAGCACCTTTTCCCTCTGATATTGCCCACCGTTTCAGTCACTGAACTCCGCCCACTCAGTATTTAAAGCCTCAATGTCAGGAGGCATTCAGTTTCTCACTGCTCAACTTGATCTTGACCAACACGTCTGAATCCTCTGGGAGGAAAAAAAAACCCCTCAACACTAAATCCAGAGCCTGAGCTGAGAATACCAAGAAGGTAAGACTTTTGTAATGAGTTAATATATTCACTTTGTGGTAGCAAATTATTTTGCATATTACATTGAGGTCATATCATGGGCGTTTTCACTGTGAAATCTTTTGGTGAACCATTTTAATGAGTGCTGATCTAAAAAAATTGGCTTCATTGAAAAAAAGGGGCATTTTTTTCAGCTGAAGGTGTGTCAAAAGTTTTTTTTTCCCCCCTTTTCACTCCAGTCATGGGATGCTGCTGCACTGACTTTTAAATGTAATGTGAAGGAAACAAAGTTGATTGATTCATTTTGTTTCACTTTTCTCAAGGCTTTCCTCAAGGTTTCTTCAACTCATGTCAAGCTTGGATACCTGGACTTTGCATTGATCTCTTGGGACAATTTGCATTTTTTTCCCCCACTTCATTTTTTTTTTCTCCCACTCTTGGGATTTAAACTTCGCTCTGTTGGTGTGGTGGCCCCCTCCTTCCCGGAGAGGGTGTAAAGAGGACGTTGGCCCGGAGATGCGGTCTTTTCTCCCGCTGACTGTGTATTGCATCAGCCTGGTTTCCCTCCACCAGCTGCTGGCTCTGCCGGCGGCTGAGCGTCCCGACACCTACAGGTAAGAAACACCATTTCTTTAGCATATCCCACATTAAACTCAGGTATCTGCTTCTCGCATCTGATTGGCTGGATTGTATTCTGAAAAAAAAACAAACAAAAAACATTACGTCTAACGAACGTGAAACCATAACATTAATTTAAATAACCTTGCGCCTGTAACTTCTGAAAGACTCAACTTCTCCTTCATAGTTGGTGGATAAACGCAATATTTCACATTTTTGTCAATGTCACTCATCTCTAACAATGATATATACATTGAATTACATATCTTACATGATGTTGTATGACAGTCTCTTTTAATAGGCTCGATAATGTCAGCTAAACTACTATATTTACTCCTAAATATGTCTTGTATGGAAGCCCTATGAGGTTTATACAAACATACATTGAGTATAAAATGTTAATTAGTTGCAATTTTTTGTTGTTGAATCGAAAGAAAAAACAGGCTTACAAGTAATGGTGGGCAGATCAATCCAAAATTTGAATGCCAATGTGGGTATCAGTATTGATCAATACTTGCATGGTGAGATTGATACTTAAAATTATCAATAAGTTGCTGACTCCTTAAATATTGTTATGATTCTGCAATAGTAAATCAACTGATATATGCAAGATGCTTGATCAAATTGATACATTGAATGCTAGAAGCAGAAAAAAATGAAAGCACATGATTATTTTCTAGCTGTAAACTTAATTATGTACTTTCATTCGTGAACAGAAACATTGTTTTTACTGGTTGTGTGTTATTCTTGATAAATTTCAATCACCATATTGATATCAGCGATACTGGCCCTATATTCAGATGGATATCACATTTTGCAGTATCACACAACACTACTAACAAGTTTTGGTTTGCAGATCAAATAAAACAGGTAGTGTCAGCTAAAACTTTTTAAAGCTTAATTTTCCTTCAATAAGTAATAAGTTGTTTGAGTATATAACTTAAGGTTATGTATCAGTAAACATGACTCAGTATTAGCTACTGTGTGTTAAAGTTGTTAGAGTTCTGTAATGTTGTGTCGAGAAGATAGTGGATAATGTAGACTGCAAGGTCAAATGCTGTGTCATGATACAATGAAACACCTCTTTATCTGTTCCTGACAAAAGCCCTTTACTAAAGCAGCTCACTCACTTATGGAGGAATTGACAGTGTTTGGGTTTCTTTGGTAACATTTTAAATGCATGAAAATGACCCTCTCTAGCTGTTCACTTTTTGATTTAACGCCCTGCTCTTTGTTAGTTAGATGTTGTTTCTTTTCCTTTAACTACTTGAATTAGTGGAATAGAAAGTAGGCCAAAGTTTAAAGGCTTATAAAGAGGTCATGCAGGTTTTGAAGCTGGCTGATCTTAAGTAAATCTAACCCTTGCTGTGTTGAAAAATTGAAATATATTTTGTCCATCTGAATCAGTAACGAATCAGATGAATTGTATCACATAGTTTGTTCTTGGAACAATTCAAGTGTTATTTACACAACTTTGTAAACACTAATCCCTCCTTTTGCCTTCTTCTTCTTTATTCCCGAACACCAGTCACATGAGTTTCTATTTCTAGAGGTTTTGTTTTGTTTAATCTCCCTGTGATTCTCTGAGGAAAACTATAATTTCTAAGGTGGGAAAACCAGTTTGTTCCTCATGAATAGCCCAGAATGAAATACCTGCATGGTCTGTTGTAAAAGGATCTTGTTAAGAGTGGCACCTGTACTTTTCCACCCCTGAAGAGTCGGAGCTTTCATTCATAAAGAACAGTATAAAACATGAGGCAACAGACGCATACATACACACACACACACACACACACACACACACACACACACACACACACACACACACACACACACATTAAAGTGACAGTATACAGGCTGTGATGTGGTTGAATACCCTGCTGGCGATGCAATACCTATGTGGCATTTCTTTGTAGAGTGGAGTGAGGAATGTGGATGAGTTGGTGCAAAGGCGCCCTCTTCTGGTGGAATTTGGATACACATGTGCAAGACCAGTGTCATCTGAGGAGGAGGATGGCTCCAAGTTCAGATATGAGACCCCACGGGGCTTTTTCTTAACACTGCTAAAATCTATTTTTGTCCATTGGTACTTCTCTAGCTGTGTTAAGAAGCAACTGAAAAATCTCTGCTGTTTATGTGGAGTTCAAATGCAGCATTTTTTCACTTAGTCAACCCGTGTTTTGATTTAAAACAACTCCAATTGGCAAGTCGTGAATGGGCATGCAATCTGTTTCATTTTTGGGAAAAAATACCATGATTGGTAAACAGGTCAATAATTGTGGATGGCATCTAAGTCTTAGGGTGGAGACAGCTAAGACAAGAAAGTGAAACAAACGTGGTAGTTGAATAGACATAAATCAGACATGGAGAAACTTCGAAGAATGAGATAAGTTTCAGTTTGATCAGATAGAGTCTCCTGTAACTTTCTTGCTACTGTTTCCAAGTGCAGTGAAGTGTCAAACCCTTGAGTAGAGCAGACCCTAACCGTAACTCCAAACCCCAATCCTGAAAAAGACAGTTAGATAACTTTGACAGATGCGAATAAAAATGGTTCAAGAAGACAGGTTGAATTTTCTCCCAGTGGTCATCCTCTATATGTGATGTCATCAAAATGTGAACACCTGTTACTGTTAAACACCTGTTAAGCCAGAGATGCTTTGACCTTCTTCACCAAACCGGCTGCTCTTCAACGAAATTAATCTCCCACAATCCCACTCCAGCTTTACAGCATTAGTCATGTCTGTTACAGTGTTCGGAAAGTGTGCAGCATCTGAGTGAGCTTCATAAACACCAAAAGACTTAGTTGGACTATTAGAGTGGCTTTTATCTTGCTTGAACAATAAGTTATGTTCCAACTTCAATGACAACAAGAACAATGATCTGCTCCCTTATCTACAACGTATTTTATTTCTAAGATTTTTTTGGCCTTTGTGTCTTAAATGAGAGGAACGACGCACAACAAAAGCCTGCAGGTTGGAATCAAACCCTGTCTGCTTTCCCTATACACAGGGCGGACGACTCAAGAAATGGATGTTTCTTGTTTTTAAATTTGAACTCTATCAGCCACTGTACAGAGGAAGCTATAGATAACTTGTATCTTACGAGACTGATTTAAATTGTGATTTCTGTAATAATAGTGATGTCAAAGCAACATCAAGAGACTAAATATACAGATATATTTCTAGGTCATTAAAACATGGGGTAGTTTTCATGAACACTGAAAAGTTTGGGTGTAACATCCCTGAGATATCACTCTCACTAGGTACTGACTACTTCCTTTTTACTTTATGTGGCTGTTGTTGACGCTGTTTGTTAGTGAATCAGATGTTGTTTGTAATGAGGATCAACTACACCGAAAGGAATTAACGTTGCTTCAAGTTAATGCATAATGGCCCTTTTAAACTGTGAGCAGACACTGTGACGCTACTTGACCTGGAGTACAGTTTGTGTTGCACTCATCTCTTTGTGTGTGCTTTGTATATTAGACAGTCCTTTGGTTTGTTTGCACAAATTTAGGTGAAGCAAAAGCTACACATTTCAATTGTGAATAATTCCTGGAGTACGTTGGTTTTAAGCTATGGGAATCACTCTTGGAGAGAAAAACAGAACATATCTGATACTAACATTGTGTCTTGGCCTGTTCATAGAAAGCTTGCATTGCTGAAGCATCTCAGCTGAGGAACACTGTGCCCTTGGAAACACTTTGTAGCACTTGCAGTTTGGCCTTTCCATTAGAGCACCTGTTGTTTGATTTGGCAGAGGTGCTTTAATGGACACACTAGAGCACAAGACACACAAATGTGCCCAGGAAAAGGCCTTTTGGATCCTGTTGTTTGTGTAAAACTTTTTATGAAACCATCTGGGCGCCCTGACTTCTCATTGAGTTACAAATCCTAATAAATCTGATTAATTTGAATCATGTGCCTGATGCTGATTCCTTCCAGTGATCAACTAATTCACAGAGGACCTCGAGTTGGGTTATAACATTTACAACTGTATCTGATCACAGTCTATTCACATGTATTTCACCCTGAAAACACAATGTCGCGTTCCCTCCTCCTTCACTTCCCCTCATTTCAGATTTCTAACGTCCTCCATAAGTGTCTTGTCTGACTTTTACTAGGACAGTTAATTCTGCTCTTAACTTAATACAGCACAGCCTGTTCTCTTACCATCAGCATGATAATATACATGACTGGTTCACATTTGTTTCTTAAAGAGCTTCTTTCATTTGTCGATCTTTATTTGTGTCCATGTTGTCCCCACGTATCCTGATAAGGACACAAAAAAATCACCAAGATGCTGTAAAAATGGCTGACGGTTGCTTTCCAAATGTGGAGAAATTGCATGTTCTTAGGGATCACATGCAAAACATGCCCTTCATTGTCCTTTTACATAACATCTTGTGGTTTTAGTTGTAAGGGGAAAAAATGGCCAGCTCCTGCAGCCAAACAACAAGTTAAATATGGCTTTAGCGTCGAAGCAGCTTTACAATACAGATTCCAGAAGCAGGAAGCGGCTCATTGCCGTGAGACATGTAAAGCTCATTTGTGGTCGAGGTTTTCGTTGCATCCACCAGCTCAGCCTCAGCTTGGTCTGGACGGGGTTACGATGACATGACAAGTCAGTGTGGCTGTGCATGTTAGCTGTGCATGCAAGTCTGTTCCAACTGTTTCAAGGCCGTATAAAGTCATGTTTACCCCAAATGGTATGTGAAATCATTAACCTATGTTGTTGATGTGAACGGCATTAGCTGTTTTTCGATGGTCTCAACAAAACATTTACACGGAGTCAATATAGGCTGTCTTGTTGATGTTTGTTGACACACTTGGCATTTGTAGTGAGCTTTAGGTCCACTCTGTTGTCTGCAAACTGTATTCTGACATGTTTTGACCTCAGTCCCCCCTCAGTCACATATACATTCTCAGAAACCCTATTTCTTTCTACTGGCAGGATGATTTAAACCAGGATTTCCGCTGCTTCAAATCATCTCAAGAGATCTCATGTCTTTGTGTGTGTATTCTTTATTTTTTGCATGCTGTAAACAGGATATTTAACTTGGGCTGCACAGAGATATACATGCAGTATAAACAGTGGTATAGCTTGTTGAGGTTCAATCCAAATGTATCTGAGGAGGGTGAGGAGGAAAAGCAAAGAGGAGAATTCTTTGGTGGATTAATGGCTAAGACCTAAATTCCACCCTCTACATCCATAAAGAGCAGGTTCCTACTCTGCACTGAAAACCACACCAATCTGGATTACAGTATAAAAAATGCAGTATTTACCCAGTCTGTCTCTATGTGTACAGAAAATAGCTTGGGAGAGGGATAAATGGAAGAAAAAGGCTTCAGTGAGACAAAACCCGCATCTCATAAGAGGTGAATCCTTGTGACATTTGTTTATTGTTGGCATGGCCATTGTTTCTACTCACTTTGCAAACATTTTTTTACTGACATCCCTGTTCACAATTTATTACCTCTACTACAGGAAGCTGCAACAGTCTCTGGCATTGCTTGCATAAAAAGAGATCACATCCCCTTGAGGAGGTTATGAAAGCAGAATGGCTTGCAAACAAGTAGCACCAGTGTTTTGTGTCGATAAATCACCTTTTCTTTATTTTTGTCCTGCTTCCTGTCAGCAACAATCTCCCCACTGTTACTCAGAGGCGGATTATAAATGAATGTGCCATTTTTGCTGCTGATTAAAGCTGCCTTAGTAAGCGTCAGCTTCAATGGTTTTGATTGTTTTTTTGATTATAAGAAAGTTTATTACTGTCCCTCAATTTGCAGTAAGGACACATCTGAGTTGACACATAAACATATTGTAAATATTCCTCAGGAGGCTAGAATCCTACCCAGCCCCACCTTAATACCTGTTTCTACACTAATCAAAAGTAGGGATGAGCCATTAAAAAATGGTGCACGCTATCATTACTCTGAAAAATTACACCATGCTACAGAGACTTACAACAGGTAACAATACTTAACATTAAGAGTTTTCTTAAAAATTTCAAGGCTTCAAGTATGTTAAAGATTGCCACAAATACTTCCATTGTGATGACCATATTAGGTTCTTCTTACTGCTGTAGAGTAGAAAGACATCAATAATTAGTCAATTGATGTTGTACTGTAGCTTTATATGGATATGAAAAATGCAAGGACAGTCATCAAATATGTTTGCCATGTTCATACCCCTTTATTCAGCCAGCTGTAAGAGACTTGTCTTAGCTACAACGCAGCCACCCACCACCAGCCAGGTATGTAACTCCAGTTACCCGACCAGTATTTTGCTGGATTTTGATCTAGAAAGGGAGCTGACAGCTAACATTGGCCACACATGTTAAACCAATTCAGCATCACAGCTTCTGGGCTCTGAAGCGTAGTGAGTTTTTTTTTTTTTTTTTTTTTTTTTTTTTTTTTTTTTTTTTTTTTTTTTTTTTGAGGTTATTTGATTTAAGATAAGTACCTCGAGCAGATAAAGGAAATTGGTTGTATTGCTTGTTACTGATGGTTTCAGGGAGATGTGGTTGGGTTCAGAGAGGTCTTGCTCTTTGCAGGGTTATGGTTGATTGTAATGTGGTTTTTACCAGCTGATTCTTTCCAACAACTTTAAGCCATTGCAGCTGTGATGTGTCATCCTGAGGGTTGCAATTCCATGAGACAGAAAACCAAACAAGGAAGCATAAAGAAATCAATCTGGTCTTTCATCAAACTATTAAATCTCCAGAAATCATCTTCAGTCAAAAGTTCAAAGCTTAAGCTTTGACCATTTAAATACTTAGGCACTGCACGGTTAGGGTTTAAGTAGCTTTGACATCTTTGATCCAATGCCAGACATGGAGATTTCCACTACCATTGAGTTCTGGGATGACTGTGCTTATAGTCAAATGAGCTTGTCTTGTGAGATCAAACATGACAGAGAGGGTGTCCTCTCCCTGCATTTTTCTTCCTACATCTGGAAGAAAAAAGTTAGTCCAAAGATCAGTCCAGAACCCATTTAAACAGGATATAACTGGAGCTGCCTCTGGGCACGCCGACTCAGAGCTTGGTATCGACTTTGCCAACCATTACAAAAGCTCTTAACATCAAATTATTCCAAAACATGACATTTCAATTTGGCTGTGTGCCTTTTGAGAGCTGCTTTTTAAAGCAACAACCAGGATTCTCCTTTATTCTGCCTCCTTCAGCAACTGTCTTATCATTTTTTGGTAAATTGTAAATCATAGAGAAGAAAACCTTCCATGTTTAGGAAACAGAAACATGTCAGCTGGTTGACTAAGACTGTGGGTGTTATGGTTAGTAATAGTTTATAAGGACTTGTGGCATCTCTTATCAAATGCAGACCTTCAAACGTCCAAAATGCATGGATGACACAATCCCATATGTGCACTATGTACCGAGTGCTCTAATACTTTCTGTAGGTTGATTAAGAGGACAAAGTACTGCTGACAAGCATAATAAAGGTACAGCTTGATTTATGTTACAGTTCGTTCTTTATAGGATTTACAACTTAATCTCTTTCATTGTATAAACAAAGTTGGATTACCAACCAAGCAAAAGGTGCTTCTGTCTCCCGTTTCAGAGCCTCTAAAGCCCAAAGACCTTGCATTTGTAGCTTCAGAAAGACGTTGTCATTCCTGAAGCCCCAGATTTTTGCATCGGATGCATTTCACAAGGACCTTATCTACTAAATGTAGGGGTCTGTATCCTTTGAGGGCTCTCCAGCTGATCATATTCTGAATGCAAAATAAGAGACAGAGTCTTGTGGTTTCAAGAGTAAAACCAAATTTGACAAAGCCCTGGAACCACTTTTCTTCGAGCTTCCAGCAATCTGGGTAACTCTATCAGCTTTGGAAAAATCTGAGATGTCTGTAGAAAAATGACTGCATCAGCATAACAAGGTTTATAGATGCACTCACTACTTTTTGGACTGTCTGTGCCAAAAGGCTGTTACATGGACAAAAGGTCATAGTGAGAATGAAAAAAGGTCAGATGGGGGCCTGTAAATAAGAGTAGACTCGTGCCCTTTTTGAACAACAGGATCTCTTTCCATCTAGATGGAGCCACATGTTGTTTATTTTTCTCAAAAATCCAGCAAATGAGCAATAAATTTCCAAAAAAACCTCTAAGCTCTTTTGTTAGAAAAAATGTTTAAATAGCAATAACATGAACTCACCATCTTTAAATTCTTCCCAACGACAGACCATTAAAGATACTACCCAGCAATTTAACAATAAATACAACAATAGCTGTTTGTTCGTCCAGAGTGTTGCAAACAGATCCAAAAAAAGACAACAATTCGGCACATGCACCATGTGACTCGTGATCTGTTTTCCTGTGCAGCCAAATTTGACTGCAGCCTAGGTGGGTGTAACTTGGTGATGTGGCACCGTGGCACAATGAGCTTGTCCTGGAGCTAGTGCTGGCCTCTGTCAACGGCCAAGCGTTATGCAACTATTTATTTAGCCACTGTTGCACAGCAGGTCATTTACTGGCTACTGGACCTGCCAGCAGAGAGCCAGCAGCTGCAGAAGGAGAAAACCAAAGGCTTCTCATTTCACAGAGGAATCCCAAACCCACCACAGAGCAGGCTTTTTGGAAATACCGCCACTGTGATGTCTCTCACACCAGCCTCTCACCATGAGTACAGATTGAGGGTTCAAGCAAGACAACACTACTCAGCATTTCACAAGTGGAGCATGTTTTTTTTTAAGTAGATGCACTGTGGCTTCTGAATATGAGAAACAGAGTCAACCCTGAAGCAGTGGAAGATTCCCCCTGAGACTCAGAAAAGCAAGTGTCAGATATATTTGACCTGAACCTTTTCATAAATCGCTGCTTGTGTTTCATTTTTATTCTACTTGTTCTCCGGCTTTTGGATGCAGCTGTTTTTCTTTGGCGTCTGGTGATGATGGGAAAACACAAACACAGAGGCAACAGTTCGGAGAAGTGTAGCAGGGTTCAGTTGTGAGAAGCAGCGGTCTTTGTCAAACAGTGAACAGATGGCAAGATGCTCGGTGCTGTGTTTGCTGAACAACTTGTACTTGCTGGTCCACCGCACTCCAGAACCTGTCCATCTTAACAGGTCATTTACTGTCAGTGTGCTGAGAAACCTTGGCTGAGTCAAATAGATGTTCACCAAAATTAAACCAGTATTTTTAACCAAACCAATAATTCCACACATTTTCCATGGTGACGAAAAGGTACCAAACTTATCATGATGACATCTGTATGTTGCCTTAGCTCGAATCCACAACATGAGCTTTAGTTTTACGTCTATTAGCCTCAGTTTAGTGGTTACTTTTTGTATGATTTTATTCACCTTCAAAAAAGGAAAAAGTGACAAAACACACAAGTGATGCATTAAAACAACAGTTGACAAGCAACAAGTTAAGATACAGGTCATAATTACATCTTTTTGTCAATCTGAGCTGTCCTATCATATTTCCTTTCCTGCAACGGTTTTTAGCTAAGCTACTTAAAACTGGAATAACACTTCCTCACAAGAAACAGCTTCTGGGAAAGGGTTGTTGCTTTTTTGTGAGTCTGCCAACACTCCCTTTTCAAAGCACAAAAAAAGAAATAAAAAACAACTGAAGACAGCCAAGAGTCAGCAACAGTTTCACTTTTTAGTTTGTGAATCAGCATAAAATAATACAAGTTAAATCCTGCAGAAATAATGGAGACAGATTTTCATCAGAAGTGAAATAATCAAGATTATCAGACTTCATGAGTTTGTTTTACTTCTTAACTGAGACTTTATTGTTTTCGTATTGAGACATACACGGCCTGCTGGCCTTAATTCCCATCGACCACCACTGAAACCCAGCTGGGTGTTAGCTGTAGCAAAGTGCAGATTTTAATTAGTTAATGTTCAAAGCCAAACAGATTCCGAGCATGTTCTCTCTCATATGGTATAAATGGAAAGAGTATAGTGTACATATAGATGGCTGATTGTATCGAGTCTCACTGAAAGCTGCTTTGTGCATTAAATCCTTTTCTGTGTGATTAGACGTACAATGTCATCATTAGTTGCCATAAGGATAATGCTGGAAAGTGCATATATGACTAAAGGTTATTTGATTCCTGGATGACTCATAAACACCCAGGACAGTTTTTTACCAAGTTTCTCTTTCATTTTTAGGTTGGACCTCATCGAAAAGCCCTCCCAGACTCCCTCTGTCATCCCCTCCCAAGCGCCAAGTGAATCCCCAAAATGGCTGCCTGGTTTCCGTTTACAGAAACCAGCTTCAGGAGCAAGAACGACTTCACCAAACCTGGCATGGGCAAGACCTGCTGAGTCCTCACAGACAGAGCGTAAGGTGCTCAGGGCTCGTCGCCACGTTCATACAGGATCACGACATGGTCACCACCACCACCCTCACCATGCCCAGTTAATGAGAGTGGGATGTGTCCTGGGAACATGTCAAGTGCAGAATCTGAGCCACCGACTCTATCAGCTCATTGGTCAGAGCGGCAGAGAAGACTCGTCCCCCATCAACCCCAGGAGCCCCCATAGTTACGGATGAGTT